>OY764962.1:29987391-29997391 GCA_963668005.1 Melieria crassipennis | reverse complement strand
AATGCATGCTGTGACAATATTGCAAAGTAACGAAATTCCTACATAAAGTCAAAATCGCTGCATGCAGCAAGTCCCGCCTGATCGTCGTCGCAAATCGATTTTTAAATGTGTCCATCATTTTGCATGCCATCAAAGTAATAAAAATCACAAGCAGCCAGCTTCCGCGTAATTGCCCAGTAGGCGTCTTGACAGCGATGCCGAAACGGCATAAAATCAAAGGCCATAAAGTTTACGGTAAGTGACAGATTCCAATTTTAGGCAGCAATGCGGCATTCGCCAACGGCAAACGGCAGCCAGAGAGTGCAAGTGGGCAGCAGCAAAGGTTGAGAGTGAAATGAATTGTGTGGGAAATGCCTTTTTAATGGTTTATTGTTGTTGCATAAAAATATAAGCAAGTGTTGTGCATACATTGGGGATCAATATGCACTCATGTTGCTAAATAACAACAACAAAAGACATTGCCGAAGGGACTAATTTGAATTTGTTGTTCTCAGCCACTCGATGGCACTTAAGTGTGGTTGAAGGTTGACTGATCGACAAGGAAAAGTGTTGAGTTAATAAAAATTAAAATCAGTGCAAAATATGCATACAAACATTTGCATATATTATGTCTATGTATGTACAGTTTGTCAAATAAATGTTTGCAAACTTAAAAAAGGTAGAAAAATTATTTTGAAAAGCTTATAAATATAACAGAAATTGGAATATTTTGAAATTTTTTTAAGATATAGATTAATAGTAATGTCTATTTGATACGCGAAAACAGTGTAAAAAATCAAAAAAGGAAATGAAGCTATACTTACTGTCAAAAAATTCGTCTTCTTTCAAAACCAAGATTGCATTGAAAATTTGGTGCCGTACAGTTCCGAACAGTTTCATGAGATACATCAGTTCTGCATTCTATTTTTATATCCAAAGCCATTTCCCTTATTGAGATACAAGGGTTTTCACGAACTTTTCGGATGATTTTTCTTTCTTCTCTGTCAGACAGTTTTCTGGGTCGTCCAGGAGATACTTTCAAATCAATTCGCCCTTCGATACGCGAATCAAATAGACATTACTTTGATATTATATGAGAGTGAAATATTCAATTAATCTATATTTTTCAAATAATTTCAAAATATTGCAATTTATGTTATATTATAAGCTTTTCAAAATAATTTTCTAACTTCTTTAAATTTGTAAACATTTACTTCACAAACTGTATATGTATGTGTGCATTTATAGGCCATTGGAAAATATCTCCTAGAACAGCAGTCACTCATGCAGCGCACCTTTTGGCGAACGAATTTTATCACAATTAAAATGTTTGTCCATGTAAAGTCACGATTTGATGTATATTTGTGTGGGGCACAGTAAGTTTTTATTCCGCGCGTTGTTGTCCTTTTCGCGTTCGCATCTCACGCACGTCACGGTTGTGTTTGTTGTCTGCGTACAGGATTTGCTCAGATTGCCAATGACGTCAGCTGATGTCGATCTGCTGCAAGAGACAAGTGCACAGAGGAGCTTTTCCGGGTGCTCGTCACGAAATTTTGCCATTCGCCTTGAGCCGCAATGAATATTCAATGGAAGCATCAAGTGGCTTGGCGAATTCAATGTTGAGGAGCAGAAGTGCTATAAGAAGTTGTTGGCTGAGTTGAATGTGAATATGCGGCGTGTGCTTGCCCTTCTCTATGCTTTGCTCTGCCAGTGAAGACTGCAGTTAATTAGTGTTATTTTCCTTGGCATTTCATGTACTGTACTCAAATGACAGAGAATCGTGTTGCACATTCAAGATGCCTAAAATGAAAATTCATGTCCATACTTACGCCAATGTGGAATCTTTTTTAAGTAAGTTTTAATTAACAAAAGTTATTGAATAACTTTGAAGCAGTAATGTGTATGACTATTCAGAAAAATTTAGATATGTATGTATTATTCAGAAAAATTTATAGATATAGGCCAACAGGAAAGAAGTTGGTATTTCTTAAACAAACCCTACAAAACCCAATTTAATGCAATAAACACTTAAAAGTTCAACTAACGTAGACGAGGATATTAAATATGATTTAAGTTGAATGTGCTGAAATTCTTAATTTTGAAACGATTTAATATGAAGCATAGTTGATGAATTACATTTTTTAGTTCATGTTCAGTGTGACCATATGGTCACGCTAGGCACTACTAGGTTAATCCTTTCAATACGACTTTTGGCCAGTGAAGATATTTCTGTATAATTGAACTAAATGTGCTGTAAATAAGTAAAATAACATGTTTACATAATTTCAGATTTTGAATTTTTGGACATTATCTGGGACTTATATATCCCCGCAGTATTGAAAGGGTTAAAGTAGCCATATTAGCCTGACTGAATTATTGCGGCCTGATTTCACACATCTGTTCACATCTTCAGATATGAATAAATAATAAATAAATAAATACATTAATAAATAAATAAATAATTAAATAAATAAATAAATAAATAAATAAATAAATAAATAATAAATAATAAATAATAAATAATAAATAATAAATAATAAATAATAAATAATAAATAATAAATAATAAATAATAAATAATAAATAATAAATAATAAATAATAAATAATAAATAATAAATAATAAATAATAAATAATAAATAATAAATAATAAATAATAAATAATAAATAATAAATAATAAATAATAAATAATAAATAATAAATAATAAATAATAAATAATAAATAATAAATAATAAATAATAAATAATAAATAATAAATAATAAATAATAAATAATAAATAATAAATAATAAATAATAAATAATAAATAATAAATAATAAATAATAAATAATAAATAATAAATAATAAATAATAAATAATAAATAATAAATAATAAATAATAAATAATAAATAATAAATAATAAATAATAAATAATAAATAATAAATAATAAATGATAAATAATAAATAATAAATAATAAATAATAAATAATAAATAATAAATAATAAATAATAAATAATAAATAATAAATAATAAATAATAAATAATAAATAATAAATAATAAATAATAAATAATAAATAATAAATAATAAATAATAAATAATAAATAATAAATAATAAATAATAAATAATAAATAATAAATAATAAATAATAAATAATAAATAATAAATAATAAATAATAAATAATAAATAATAAATAATAAATAATAAATAATAAATAATAAATAATAAATAATAAATAATAAATAATAAATAATAAATAATAAATAATAAATAATAAATAATAAATAATAAATAATAAATAATAAATAATAAATAATAAATAATAAATAATAAATAATAAATAATAAATAATAAATAATAAATAATAAATAATAAATAATAAATAATAAATAATAAATAATAAATAATAAATAATAAATAATAAATAATAAATAATAAATAATAAATAATAAATATGATAATAAATAATAAATAATAAATAGTAAATAATAAATAATAATTAAATAATAAATAAATAAATATTTAAATAAATAAATATAATATCCACATTCTGTCGTGCGCAATTGATACTTGGCCGATGTTCTCAACAAACTTATACCCAGCTTCCTCTCTGCTTCTACTCAGCTCTCATCTTAAAGCCATTCCTCTTACATTATATAATTCAAAAGCATTAAGTTTGTTGTTGATACCATCCTACCTACTTTATCATTTTTTTCCGTTTCAATTCAAATGAGCTTCATATTCAGATTCTATTATTCAGATTCTATTATTCACGTCCTATTTATCTTAAATCTACTTACATCATATAATTAATTTGTACCTCATATCACATACTTAAATTTCATTTACTTATATGTAACTAATTAATCTGTAAGGAGAGTCTTGCATACAGATTCTTGCCATTTAACGAAAGCCTCTCAGCTGCGCTGGCAAGTATTCACTTTTGCATCTGATTCCCACTTTTGATTCTGTATCCCATTAGGACTATAGTCAGATCTGGATTAGTTGGGTCTTCATTTGGGAGAAACGAAAAATTATTGACATTTCGATCTAAGTATTGAACATTGGAGTTCTAAAGTACTTGTCATCATCGGCCCAAGGATCGACCGAACGCTAAGCAAGTCCTTATGAAGTCTCCAGCGCTTTCTTGGCCTTTCAACTATAAATCACTACATGTTGCATACATAAAGCCTTCGTAAAGTGTAACTTCCTCTTTTCTTATATTTGCTTATCAGTTTTTATTTCATGCTTTAATCAGTTTCTTAGACATATATCGCACACGCACTACAAAAGTGACACAACTCAAAATTTTTAATTTTCGGGTTTATGTGTTAATACTGTGCACAATGCATCAATCTACCAATAAGCAAAAGCTCAGTATATTTTGTTGTTGTTAACTGATGCAAAAATACAGTTAGGTCTCTCTTTATGTCAGAAGTTTGATGCTATTTGATCGCTGAAGCTCAATGCAAAAGTGTCCTAACTCAAATTGTGACACTTTTGACGAAATAAATTTTTGTTGAAGTTAATTTTAAGCAAAGTTCTGACAATTTTAGTATACTCGTAACATATATTTTCAAATAAAAAAATTAATTTCGAATTCTCAAAAATTTTTCTTTCTACTTTTTAACTGTAATATATAATTATAAAACTCAGCAAAAGTGACATAACTTAAAATAATTCCGTAATTATTGAATTAAAATATCACCAAAACAGTCACAACTCAAAATTTTGGGATTTTCTAGTGTAAAATAAAAAAAATTCTTGTAACTTATCCTAAAGCATAATCTGTAAGGATTTTCTACTGAACGGTCTATACGTTATTTTAAATAAATGTTTATTTACCTCAAAAACAGTTTTTTGCGTTTCCTGAAAAATCAAAAATTTTGAGTTGTGTCACTTTTGTAGTGCGTGTGCGATATATTTTCCATATCACCGAACACCTCGCCTAGGTAAACCATATCCAATCAATATTCCATTCATAGTTATTTTATTGGCTATACAAAAAGATGGTTTAATAAGCATTAAATTGCATTGGACCATCGTGTAACTGAATTCATGTTAAAAAGTTATAATTTTTTGTGCTTTAACCATGTCAACCTTTATGCCAACAAAACACAATTTTTGATATTTTGATAATTTGAAAGTGTTGATATGTCTGCATGAGATGTTGCATGTTGCGAAAGTCATCAAGGAAGCTTTAGAAGCGCTTCAATGGGATGTTCTATCCCACCGGACGTATTCCGGTAGATGATTTGTGGCTTTACGAAGAAACCAAAATTAGGTCTGTTCTTGTATCATCTCAAAAGAGAATGCGTTTTCGTTAAAGCGGAATCCACATGCTGCCTGAAAAATGTGGAAAGTCGTAGCCCACAATGGACAATACTTTCAATAGTTAAAATATTTTATATGAATTTCTCTAAATAAAACTTTAGTGTAACAAAAAAACCTTAACAACTTATTTGTACCCCCAATTCATTATAGTAAAACTTATAATTGATGAAATCAAGAATCTATTCTAACATTTTCACTATTTTCTATATATTTTCTATCTACTTATATACTAATTCTTCATTCTATCTGCGTTTCACCTCCTATATTCTACTTCTTCCACCATATATTCTCTTATCATCCGCTCTCAACTGTTAGCTATGTACCTATTCTTTTCTAATTCTTCATTTTTTAGCCGATTTTATTATATATGGACGAGTTGTCTTTCGAACCTTACAACTGTATGCTTCAGTAACATAATTTCGAGCAGTTGTTTTTCCTGCACTTTGTCTATGTACATATTTATATTTACTATCGAATTATATAGTTCAATGTTCAATATTTAAAAAATCTCTAAAAAACTGACGCTTCGGCAAGTTCACTGCAATTTAGTGAATTTTGGCTCAGAAGAAACCTAAATCACAGAACCACAACTCAGCAAATACAGTTCAATCAAAAAGGGAGCCAACCGAAATATGTGTAATGGAGAATCAAGTCAAGTGTAAAATAAACAAGATACAACATTGGCAGATACTTGAACATTGTGCGCACAAATCCCAGCGGACATGTTGATGTTTCCTCAACGATTTATCAAGCGCAACATGATTGATGCGATTCGCGCTGTGCTTCCAAAAATCGAATGTTTAAGTGATTTGTTTAGTGGATTAAGATCAACAAATTGGCGACAGAATAATTTGCGATGCCACATGTGTGTTATGCATGCAACATTTCATTTAGTTTGGACAACACGACGACACAGCTGGAGTTCTGTGGCCACCAGCAGATCATTTTCGGCAGCCTGCTGTGAATGTCAGTGCGTCAATGCGGCTTGAAGGCAACAAGTTGATGTTGGCTGTTGCAGATTTAAGTAAGAAGGCTTAAGTGTAAAGTTATCAGCAGCGAAGCATTAGAAAGTCATTAAAATTTAAACCAAACAAATGGATTTATGCGTTTCGAAGAAAGAAAATGATGAGATTCACTCGTTGTGATTCATTGCGCTGTATTCACATGGATTCAATTTGAGTTTGCAAGTTCAATAATAGTAACTGAAATGAATGAAAATGTTGGCGATTTTTACTAATTTTTTAGGCGCTTTTTTCTGCGAAGCGGTGCTAATTTTTTTGTTGATAAGTTTGTATGTTTTCAATGCGGTGGCAGCCGCGCCATGGCACATGGCACATGGAAAAATTCCATGTCGCATCATATGAAACGCTCACATGTGCCATGTGGTGTGTGCTATTTCGAAAAGGAAGAGTAAAAATGACTTGAAATGCCACTTTGGCACGCACTGACGGCGTTCGCTGTCTGTCTGTGTGTCTGTCTGCCTCAAGACGTTCGGTGTTTGCTTGCCTGATCAGCTGACCAGCAAAAATTGAAAATAACACAAAAATATTTACGATTCGCTCCAAATGCGCCCCGCCCCAAACTGCCAACCATCTCATCACTCCGCACCATTTTAATTACATTTCACTCGCTAAATGGCGCAGCAGCGTTGGAGGCACGTGAAATTTGTTGCTGGCCGCATTGCAGTCGGGCGTGCAGCGAAAATGGGTCGGTAGCGGCATTGTTGCATGACAGCGCGCATTGCCGGCGTAAGGACGTTGCATGCGGCAAATGCACGAATGCATAAAGTGGCTGATAAGCATTTGAATTTATGACTTGGGCGTGGCCGCTGTCAGCTAAGCAGTTGCAATAGGCAGCTTCGAAGGCGCTGAAGTGGCGGCAGTGCAGTGTTCGGGCGTGATTTATGGCTGCGTTGCTTGAGTTGAAGTCAAATTTATGCCAAGTGTCTGTTGGTGGGTGGGCGGCGAACTAAAGTGTTAATTGTGCCAAGAATGCTGTGTTCTGGGTTTTTAGGAAAATAATTTAGTGCTGACCGTGACCTTGATTCATACGGAATAATAAATAATGATAATAAAAGTTAGGCATTTCATATTGAAATTTCTTTATGTTTCCATAGACATTGAAATAATTTAATGCACTCGAATGCGTCATATGTGCCATCCAAATTAGTACCTTCTTCTTATTAAATTTCAATGTGAAATCTTGTGAACTGTCTAATTTTTAATCACACCTGACGCAAGTAAAGTACAAGTAAAGAAATTGGTGTGAAAAATTAGATTTTTTTTGCTGCTGTTCCAGATTGTTGTATATAGTTGAATACTTGAACAAAAACCAAAAATCAGGCGCAGCATTCTCGTTAAATAGGTTCATGATTTTTTAAATGGGGAAATTTGTTAGGTTATGTTAGGCTTTAAGTTGTTAGGTTATAAATAGCAGGCATTTCAAATTCAGTGTCAATTCTTTACTATTATTAGAAGAATCACTAAGAAAGATTATAGCATTGAACAACCTGTGCACATCATCAAACTTTACTATCAAAGTCGCCGCTTCCTTCGATACAAATTCCACACAATACGTTATTTCTATCATTTTTAGCGACGAGTATCATATTTCATTGAATCAATATGTGAACAAGTAACATTGTGGGAGTTGATGCTATAACAACTCATACGAGATACACCAGCACCGAATAAATGACGAGAAAATCAATGTTTGTTAAGAATTTCGTATTGGCAGAATAATCGGTCGGTAATTCTTTCATAACTTACTTTGAAACTAAAATTTTCGTCAAAACTATTTCCGTAAAGTGTTGAAAGGCTTTTTGTCTCTTCAAATTTCATTTATATCACGTCCAAGCCTTGAAGCGGGATTATTTAGGTGGATCTATTGATGATATCTACTATTCAGATATCATCACAGATTCAAGGATAAAGTTCGATAGGTTCATAAACAATAAAGGTTCATATACAATTTTTTTAGTGAAAAATTCATTTCTATCTATTTGAAAATGGAATGAAAAAAAAACACTGCATCTTTGTGATACTTAAAAACTATAAACAAAATAACACTGCGTTGTTGCCATATTTTCCGCAGCGCATTTGCAAAGTTGCATAAAATCGTCTAAATAATATTTCACCGTTATTGTTCGGCAATAAGCACAAAAATATTTTTCGCCTATAAATATTTAAGGTTACCCATACACACTGGATTAAATTGTTCAGAGTAACTTAGGGTCAGATGGGGGGAAATGTAAACACTTTTTGCTTTTTTACGCAAGTGCTTTGAAAAAACGGAAAAAATACATTGTAGGACACCCTTTCTACTGTCGAAAATTAACATATCATCTTCATAGACAACGTCTTTTCCATTTGCAGAGTCCTTTGAACTCGTGCTTTTTGTTCGTGTTTTCTATGGAAGCGGTTTCTTAGATTCTAAAACAGATTCTCTCTTGGGATTAGGGGTTTTGTTTGCTATCTTTTTGGTTTGTTTCCTTGAGTCGCTTAAGAACTTCGTTAGAAGTCAAAACTTCGCCATACTTCATTGGCTTAAGTCTTGTTATCGGCTTTTTTCCGGCTTTTTTACGTCGAACTCTACAAGCGGTTTCTTCCTTACATACGTTCATGGCAGGGGCGTAGCCAGAACTTGGTCATGGGGGGGGTTTTAAAATTTTTTTTGCCAGTTTACTAATACGTGCAAAGTGCACTTTCCAAATATGGTGGCTTACGTGACTTAATGCATTGGAAACTAAATTTTTCCGATTTTTAGTAAAAATTTCATGAAATTTGGTGCACTGGAAGCGAAGTTATTGCATCTGAAGTGAAAATATGTTTGTGTCATCCTACAAAAATGAGCATCGAACAAAGATTCAATATTAACTTTTGTTTTAAAAATGTTTAAACTTTAACCGAAGCATTTGATGAACCAAGTTTATGGTGATGATTGTTTATACCGTGGTGGAGTTCATAAGTGGTAAACGCGATTTAAAAACGATTGTCAGGACATAAATGATGGCCAACATGTTAGCCAACTGAAATGTGCGATCACCGTAGATTCCATTAAAACTGGGCGGTAATTCATAAAAGATTAGCCAAAATCTTCATTGAAATTCTTGAAATTGGATTTAACCTTCGCTTTACTTATACCCACCCGGGTGATCTTTTTAACCCTTTAACTGTTTATGTCGAGTATACTCGACAGAGCGAAACGAAAAATGTTCGCATAATGTCGAGTATACTCGTCGTGAAGAAAAAAAAAATCGCATTCGTATTAATATTCAACGAATCAAATGTTTTCTCTGAGAAAGGGCAAATAAAGATCTTATAAAAAATGTACATTTTAGAATATTCGTTAGTCTGGCAACCCTATTTATTTTAATACACAATAGCTTGTCTTAAGCTAAAATAACAAATTCTGGGGAAGTACGATTACAAAACGGGTTTTTGCAAATAAAAACGTATTTCGTATGCGTTTCTCAGTTGATTGTGCGTTATAATAGTTAAAAACTATCATTGCCCTAATTTTTAGTTTTGTATTTTAGATTTCTTGAAATTCATTTGGGGTTTTATTGCTTTTGTTTTCATTTCTATAGGGTGGTCCACATAAGATTTTCAATTTGAACTACGCTTTATTTCGAGAATGACAGTCCAAATGTCATTTAATTTGTGTACGTAATTTAGTTAAAAGTTTGACATTTACGAAATGGG
>OY764962.1:29775088-29982588 GCA_963668005.1 Melieria crassipennis | reverse complement strand
TTGGAATTGAGTGCAAGAAAAAATTTCATTCGCTGAAATTATGTTTTTATGAAAATGCTCCGAGCTATTTGCAGAAGTTTGTGTAGGAATTTTCTTTAACTTATAATTAATGGGCTGAAGTGACACTTAACGCTGAACTTGGGTTGACAAAAAAGTAAGTGATAATTAAATAATTGAATTATGAAGAGTGTTCACTGTTCGTAGCATTTTAGGCGTAAAGTTGCTGTCGTAGCAATTTTTGAATTTTCGCAATGTTTTCGAAAGCAGTTGTAGCGACAGATTGCTACGATAGCAACTTTACACCTAAATTGCTATGAAAAGTGAACTCTATTCATATAATTTAATCTAATTGCAATGGCATTGTTGCGTTTTCTTCACCAACCAGCAATATTGCTTGTCTAGATTCTTCAGTTCAAAATTACAAAACTAAATCACAGCTAATTTCTAGCTCCCTTCGCTCTGGCCACATTCTAATGCATGCTGTGACAATACTGCAAAGTAACGAAATTCCTGCATAAAACCAAAATCGCTGCATGCAGCAAGTCCCGCCTGATCGCCGTCGCAAAACGATTTTTAAATGTGTCCATCATTTTGCATGCCATCAAAGTAATAAAAATCACGAGCAGCCAGCTTCCGCGTAATTGCCCAGTAGGCGTCTTGACAGCGATGCCGAAACGGCATAAAATCAAAGGCCATAAAGTTTACGGTAAGTGACAGATTCGAATTTTAGGCAGCAATGCGGCATTCGCCAACGGCAAACGGCTGCCAGAGAGTGCAAGTGGGCAGCAGTAAAGGTTGAGAGTGAAATGAATTGTGTGGGAAATGCCTTTTTAATGGTTTATTATTGTTGCATAAAAATATAAGCAAGTGTTGTGCATATATTGGGGATCAATATGCACTCATGTTGCTAAATAACAACAACAAAAGACATTGCCGTAGGGACTAATTCGGATTTGTTGTTCTCAGCCACTCGGTGGCACTTAAGTGTGGTGGAAGGTTGACTGATCGACAAAGAAAAGTGTTGAGTTAATAAAAATTAAAATCAGTGCAAAATATGCATACAAACATTTGCATATATTATGTCTATGTATGTACATATATGTATGTGTGCATTTATAGGCCATTGGAAAATATCGCCTAGAACAGCAGTCAATCATGCAGCGCACCTTTTGGCGAACGAATTTTATCACAATTAAAATGTTTGTCCATGCAAAGTCACGATTTGATGTCTACAAATAGGCACAGTCAGTTTTTCTTCCGCGCGTTGTTGTCCTTTTCGCGTTCGCATCTGACGCACGTCACGATTGTGTTTGTTGTCTGCGTGCAGGATTTGCTCAGACTGCCAATGACGTCAGCTGATGTCGATCTGCTGCAAGAGACAAGTGCACAGAGGAGCTTTTCCGGGTGCTCGTCACGAAATTTTTGCGATTCGCCTTGAGCCGCAATGAATATTCAATGGAAGCATCAAGTGGCTTGGCGAATTCAATGTTGAGGAGCAGAAGTGCTATAAGAAGTTGTTGGCTGAGTTGAATGTGAATATGGCGGCGTGTGCTTGCCCTTCTCTATGCTTTGCTCTGCCAATGAAGACTGCAGTTAATTAGTGTTATTTGCCTTGGCATTTCATGTACTGTACCCAAATGACAGGGAATCGTGTTGCACATTCAAGATGCCTAAAATGAAAATTCATGGCCATACTTACGCCAATGTGGATTTTTGTTTAAGTAAGTTTTAATTAACAAAAGTTATTGAATAACTTTGAAGCAGTAATGTGTATGACTATTCAGAAATATTTAGATATGTATTATTCAGAAAACTTTATAGATATAGGCCAACCGGAAAGAAGTTGGTATTTCTTAAACAAACCCTACAAAACCCAATTTAATGCAATAAACACTTAAAAGTTCAACTTAAGTAGACGAAGATATTAAATTTGATTTAACCGGAATGTGCTGAAATGCTTAATTTTTAAACGATTTAATATGAAGCATAATTGATAAATTACATTTTTTAGTCCATGTTTAGTGTGACCATATGGTCACGCTAGGCACTACTAGGTTAAAGTAGCCGTATTAGCCTGACCGAATTATTGCGGCCTGATTTCACACATCTGTTCACATCTTCAGATATGAATAAATAAATAAATAAATAAATAAATAATAAATAATAAATAAATAAAAAAATAAATAAATAAATAAAAAAATAAATAAATAAATAAAAAAATAAATAAATAAATAAAATATAAATAAATAAATAAATAAATAATAAATAAATATATAAATAAATATATAATATATCCACATTCTGTCGTGCGCAATTGATACTTGGCCGATGTTCTCAACAAACTTATACCCAGCTTCCTCTCTGCTTCTACTCAGCTCTCATCTTAAAGCCATTCCTCTTACATTATATAATTCAAAAGCATTCAGTTTGTTGTTGATACCATCCTACCTACTTTATCATTTTTTCCGTTTCAATTCAAATGAGCTTCATATTCAGATTCTATTATTCAGATTCTATTATTCAGATTCTATTATCCACGTCCTATTTATCTTAAATCTACTTACATCATATAATTAATTTGTACCACATATCACATACATAAATTTCATTTACTTATATGTAGCTAATTAATCTGTAAGAAGAGTCTTGCATACAGATTCTTGTTATTTAACGAAAGCCTCTCAGATGCGCTGGCAAGTATTCACTTTTGCATCTGATTCCCACTTTTGATTCTGTATCCCATTAGGACTATAGTGCATTACATTTACAAGTGATTAACTTCCCAGTAAATACAAATTCCCAAAGATCCCAGATCTAGATTAGTTGGGTCTTGATTTGGGAGAAACGAAACATTATTGACATGTCGAGCTAAGTATTGAACATTGGAGTTCTAAAGTACTTGTCATCATCGGCCCAATGATCGACCGAATGCTAAGCAAGTCCTTATGAAGTCTCCAGCGCTTTCTTGACCTTTCAACTATAAATCACTACATAGAGCTTTCGTAAAGTGTAACTTCCTCTTTTCTTATATTTGCTTATCAGCTTTTAATTCATGCTTTAATCAGTTTCTTAGACTTATATATTTTCCATATCTCCGAACACCTCGATTAGGTAAACCATATCCAATCAATATTCCATTCATAGTTATTTTATTGGCTGTACAAAAAGATGGTTTGATAAGCATTAAATTGCATTGGACCATCGTGTAACTGAATTCATGTTAAAAAGTTATAATTTTTTGTGCTTAACCATGTCAACTTTTGTGCCAACAAAACACAATTTTTGATATTTTGATAATTTGAAGGTGTTGATATGTCTGCATGAGATGTTGTATGTTGCGAAAGTCATCAAGGAAGCTTTAGAGGCGCTTCAATGGGATGTTCTTCCCCACCGGACGTATTCCGGTCGATGATTTATGGTTTTGCGAAGAAACCAAAATTAGGTCTGTTCTTGAATCACCTCAAAAGAGAATGCGTTTTCTTTCAAGTGGAATCCACATGCTGCCTAAAAAATGTGGAAAGTCGTAGCCCACAATGGACAATACTTTCAATAGTTAAAATATTTTATATGATTTTCTCTAAACAAAATTCTAGTGTAACAAAAAACCTTAACAACTTGTTTGTACCCTCAATTCATTATAGTAAAACTTATAATACATAAAATCAAGAATCTATTCTAACATTTTCCCTATTTTCTATATATTTTCTATCTATATCCTAATCCTTCATTCTATCTGCGTTTCACCTCCTATATTCTACCTCTTCTACCATATATTTTCTTATCATCCGACTCTCAACTGTTAGCTATGTACCTATTCTTTTCTAATTCTTCATTTTTTAGCCGATTTTATTATATATGGACGAGTTGTCTTTCGAACCTTACAACTGTATGCTTCAGTAACATAATTTCGAGCAGTTGTTTTTCCTGCACTTTGTCTATGTACATATTTATATTTACAATCGAATTAATTCAATGTTCAATATTTTAAAAATCTCTATAAAACTGACGCTTCGGCAAGTTTGATAAATTTTGGCTCAGAAGAAAACAAAATCACAGAACCACAACTCAGCAAATACAGTTCAATCAAAAAGGGAGCCAACCGAAATATGTGTAATGGAGAATCAAGTCAAGTGTAAAATAAACAAGATACAACATTGGCAGATACTTGAACATTGTGTGCACAAATCCCAGCGGACATGTTGGTGTTTCCTCAACGATTTATCAAGCGCAACATGATTGATGCGATTCGCGCTGTGCTTCCAAAAATCGAATGTTTAAGTGATTTGTTTAGTGGATTAAGATCAACAAATTGGCGACAGAATAATTTGCGATGCCACATGTGTGTTATGCATGCAACATTTCATTTAGTTTGGACAACACGACGACACAGCTGGAGTTCTGTGGCCACCAGCAGATCATTTTCGGCAGCCTGCTGTGAATGTCAGTGCGTCAATGCGGCTTGAAGGCAACAAGTTGATGGTGGCTTTTGCAGATTTAAGTAAGAAGGCTTAAGTGTAAAGTTATCAGCAACGAAGCATTAGAAAGTCATTAAAATTTAAACCAAACAAATGGATTTATGCGTTTTGAAGAATTCGAAATGGCTTAAGGTCGAAAGAAAATGATGAGATTCACTCGTTGTGATTCATTGCGCTGTATTCACATGGATTCAATTTGAGTTTGAAAGTTCAATAATAGTAACTGCAATGAATGAAAATGTTGGCGATTTTTACTAATTTTTTAGGCGCTTTTTTCTGCGAAGCGGTGCTAATTTTTTTGTTGATAAGTTTGTATGTTTTCAATGCGGTGGCAGTCGCATCATGGCACAACCAATCGACATGGCATATGGAAAAATTCCATGTCGCATCATATGAAACGCTCACATGTGCCATGTGCTGTGTGCTATTTCGAAAAGGAAGAGTAAAAATGACTTGAAATGTCACTTTGGCACGCACTGACGGCGTTCGCTGTCTGTCTGTGTGTCTGTCTGCCTCAAGACGTTCGGTGTTTGCTTGCCTGATCAGCTGACCAGCTAAAATTGAAAATAACGCAAAAATATTTACGATTCGCTCCAAATGCGCCCCGCCCCAAACTGCCAACCGTCTCATCTCTCCGCACCATTTTAATTACACTTCACTCGCTAAATGGCGCAGCAGCGTTGGAGGCACGTGAAATTTGTTGCTGGCCGCATTTTAGTCGGGCGTGCAGCGAAAATGGGTCGGTGGCGGCATTGTTGCATGACAGCGCGCATTGCCGGCGTAAGGACGTTGCATGCGGCAAATGCACGAATGCATAAAGTGGCTGATAAGCATTTGAATTTATGACTTGGGCGTGGCCGCTGTCAGCTAAGCAGTTGCAATAGGCAGCTTCGAAGGCGCTGAAGTGGCGGCAGTGCAGTGTTCGGGCGTGATTTATGGCTGCGTTGCTTGAGTTGAAGTCAAATTTATGTCAAGTGTCTGTTGGTGGGTGGGCGGCCAAGCGGGCGGCGAACTAAAGTGTTAATTGTGCCAAGAATGCTGTGTTCTGGGTTTTTAGGAAAATAATTTAGTGCTGACCGTGACCTTGATTCATACGGAATAATAAATAATGATAATAAAAGTTAGGCATTTCATATTTAAGTTTCTTAATGTTTTCAGAGACATTGAAATAATTTAATGCACTCGAATGCGTCATATGTGCCATCCAAATTAGTACCTACTTCTTATTAAATTTCAATGTGAAATCTTGTGAACTGTCTAATTTTTAATCACACCTGACGCAAGTAAAGTACAAGTAAAGAAATTGGTGTGAAAAATTCGATTTTTTTTTACAGAAATTCAACTACGCACAATACTTGCTGCTGTTCCAGATTGTTGTATATAGTTGAATACTTGAACAAAAACAAAAAATCAAGCGCTGCATTCTCGTTCAATACATGATTTTTCAATAGGAAAAATTTGTTAGGTTAGGTTAGGCCTTAAATTGTTGCGTTATAAGTAGCAGCCATTTCAAATTCATTGTCAATTCTTTACTATTCTTAGAAGAATCACTAAGAAAGATTATAGCATTGAACAACCTGTGCAAATCATCAAACTTTACTATCAAAGTCGTTGCTTCCTTCGATACAAATTCCACACAATACGTAATTTCTATCATTTTAGCGACGAGTCTCATATTTCATTGAATCAATATATGAACAAGTAACATTGTGGGAGTTGATGCTATAACAACTCATACGAGATACACCAGCACCGAATGAATGACGAGAAAATCAATGTTTGTTAAGAATTTCGTGCTGGCAGAATAATCGGTCGGTAATTCTTTCATAACTTTCTGTGAAACTAAAATTTTCGTCAAAACTATTTCCTTAAAGTGTTGAAAGGCTTTTTGTCTCTTCAAATTTCATTTATAAGTCTTGAGGCGGGATTATCTAGGTGGATCTATTGATGATATCTACTATTCTAGGTTCAAGGATAAAGTTCGATAGGTTCATAAAGTACAATTTTTTGAGTGAAAAATTCATTTCTATCTGATTGGAAATGGAATGAAAAAAAACACTGCACTGTTGTGATACTTAAAAGTGTAAAAAAAAAATGAAACTGCGTTGTTGCCATATTTTACGTAGCGCATTTTCAAAATTGCATAAAATCGTCTAAATAATATTTTTCGCCTATAAATATTTAAAGTTACCCATACACACTGAATTAAATTGTTCAGAGTAACTTAGGGTCAGATGGGGGAAATGTATACACTTTTTGCTTTTTTTACGCAAGTACTTTGAAAAAACGGAAAAAATACATTGTAGACACCCTTTCTACTTTCGAAAATTAACATATGATCTTCATAGACAACGTCCTTTCCATTTGCAGAGTCCTTTGAACTCGTGCTTTTTGTTCGTGTTTTCTATGGAAGCGGTTTCTTAGATTCTAAAACAGACTTTTTTTTGGGCTTAGGGGTTTTGTTTGCTATCTTTTTGGTTTGTTTCCTTGAGACGCTTAAGAACTTCGTTAGAAGTCAAAACTTCGCCATACTTCATTGGCTTAAGTCTTGTTATTGGCTTTTTTCCGGCTTTTTTACGTCGAACTCTACAAGCGGTTTCTTCCTTACATACGTTCATGGCATTCTGATCATTGGAAATGATACGAACCGGGAAGGCTCTTAGAAAAAAACATTTACATTTACCCAAAAAAAAATGTTTACATTTCCCCCACATGCTAAAAATTATTGGGGGAAATGTAAACACGAAAAAAACAACAAAATAATTGCAAATTTAAGGAAAGACATCAACAATTTTAGTTCCTTACACTCTAAGATTGATAAACAAAGTTACAATATTACAAGAATTTTTAGTTTAAGCACTTTCACACACAAATTAAAAAATACTTACAAAACTGATCTTCACTTTTAGAACACACGTTCTCTTTAAGACTAAAACTTTCATTGATATTTGAAAGCCACCGACGTGAAAGTTCGGCGACAATTTGAGGACATGTTAAATTAATATTTTTTCTGGTTATGGTCTGTTGTAGTTAATTTTAAAAGCATAAAATAACCGCTGTTAACATTTACTCCTTGTTTTCCCCCAACTGACCCTAAACCAATATAAAAATAAAAAAAAAATTGTTTTTCTGAAGCTCAACACTGAAGCCATGAACTCTGCTTTTTCTATGTGAAAGAAATGCATACATTTCCACTTGAACTGTTTGTGAAAAATATGCAACAAAATTACAATAATTCTATGTACGCAAATCGTTTTCGCACGCAGTTTCCGTGTTCGCGCCTTTTTACCCGACATTCAGTTTCCAAGGAACCGACAATTGTTAGGCAGTTTTGATTTGCTTTTGTGACGATTCACTGCTGTGACAAAGCCATTTAATAAATTTCATTGCTTGAAGTTCGAAATTCGCTGCTTCTTTGCTTCTTCCGCTTTGGGGTTTCACCGATCCAGCCGGCACCATAATGCATTCTCTTCCCGCAGGACTTGTGCGGTATTCTGTGAACGCAGCCTTTCCTCGCGCTTCAGGGTGGCACTGAATTGTGGCATTTCTTTCGCACGAAATGTAAAGAACAAAATCAGTGTCGACAAGGCCACTTAATGTGGCACCAATCAATTACCGATTTAATGCGTCGATGAATATTTTTCTGCAGCTTTCCTTACGTTTCAGTGGCGATTCTTAGGCTTTTTTATGGCTACGAATTTATTTTTGCGAAATTAAAACGAAGCACTTCATTTTACCTGGAACTTGTCGTATTTAAAATTTGGCACTTCTTTAAGTAGTTGTTGTTGTTTTTGTTGTTGTCATGGTTGCATACTACGCCATTTTGTTTGGGCCTAAGTGCGCGTGTGGTGTGGCTCTGTGTGGGCGCAAATTGATGAATGCGGTGACTTGGCGTCTCAGTGTCAAACGAAATATTGAGTAATGATGACATTTTCGCTGACATTAAATGTGTGGCAAATATTACACCGTGCGACAAACATTAAAAAAAATTTTCACACCGGAAAAATCCATATGGGCGTGAAACTAGAGACGAAACATAGTAATATTGTGTACTCAGTTTTTTATTTCTACATCCGCTGTCCTTTCAAAAGGACTTCAAAATTTTGAAGGGAATAAAAAAGAAAAAAAAATATAAAAAATACTTAGCCTCGTTAGAATATGGCGATATGTATATCAAATGAAAGAGGAAAGGCTCAAGAATTTAAATAAAATTAATTTTTTAAATATTTCTAAAAAAGGATATGAAAAAGGTCCTTTGAAAATTTTAATCCTTTATATCCGTGGCAATTTGTATAGAATTTTCTTGAAAAGTAAATATGTTAAAACCCAAAATCTCCTTGATCACGTTTCAAAATTTCATTATTCTCGCTTCATTAATTTTGTATCTATTTATTATTTAAAATACTGATACTCAAATAAATTAGAATTTTTGTATTTCATTAGACTTGCAGCTTCCGCCTTTTTTTTAATAACTTTCGAACTAATAAAGTTATAGTAATGAAATTTTGACACGTGCTCAAGGAGATTTTGGGTTCTAACATACTTACTTTTCAAAAAAATTCGTTATAATTTGTCAAGGATATAAAGGATTAAAATTTTCAAAGGACCTTTTTCATAATTTTTTTTGCAAATAGATAAAAAATAAATTTTATTTATATTCTTGAGCCTTTCCTATTAAGTTAAGCTATTAAGTTAAGTATTTTTTATATTTTTTTTATTTTGTATCCCCTTTAAAATTTTTAAGTTCTTTTAAAAGGAAAAAGGATGTATAAATGAAAAACTGAGTACGCAGTATTACTATGTTTGGTCTCTAGTTTGACGCCCATATGGATTTTTTCCGGTGTACAAATTTTTTTTAATTTTTTCCGGTGTGAAAAATCCTGTCGCACGGTGTTATAGACGACCTGCTAGAAAAGTCAAAGTCTTCTTCTTCTTATATGCATGTACAGTGGCAGTGGCGCGTCGGTTTCTTAATGCCTAATCGAACACACACACACACACAGAGGCATACATCTACACATATACAATACTGATTATGGGCGTCAAATATTGAAAGCAATTTGGCTAATGGTGTGAAAATATTCAATACATTTATTGAAGCAAATAATGCTAAAAAGATTTGCTGCCAAAATCCATCAAATAATCGTCGCAACGTAGACTTTATTGTTCAGTACAAGCAGCGTTGACGAAACATGTTGCTAGACTTACTTTGGGCGCCATTATTCAACATTCAAAGATAACTGAGCTTTATGTAAAAAATTACCTGACTTTATATTATAGCTTATCTCTACCATTTGGCAGCAACTGCTGCTTGCCAATTCAAATCTTCGAAGCACACAATTTGGCTTCTATAAAAATGCAATTAGCTATCCGAAACCAAGAGTCGTTCCGGATGTGCGCTTCTGTTATTTTTTTTCTGAGACAATTCATTCATTTGTAACCTGATTGCATTTAGTGAAAGGTGTGCAGCAAATGGCCCACGTCATGCTGTGCTCTTCGTTCACATTCACAGCTTTAGTTGTTCTAATCTCTCGAATTGGCCGCGTGGCAGACGACACATGTTCTACGTATTTATTTGGAAACACGAAACGATGATGAATAATCGATTTTCATAAACACATAAAATTTGCATTCAGATAAGACCAGACAACAACAACAACCACGCTTCACAGCAAAAGTGGCACAAACATCTACAATCGACAACAATGACTGGCACAAAACGAACGAAGGGTTAACAAAAACGGCAATAACTAAATTAGACGCAGGTATAGCATCAGCACAACAACAACGACAACAATAAAATCTACAGCAGCAACAGTAGTACAGCAACAGCAGAACAAGTAATTGCCAACAATGTAGACAACCGAATTTGTTGTTGTAGCCACCTGTATGGGATTTAGTTAGGACGTTGGCACGTGCCGCTGGTGCCGTTGCTGCGCGCTTTCACATGGGAACTGCAATAATTGGCGGCAGCTGTTGTTGCTGTTGCGCGCATTTTGCCAACTGCGCGCTGGTCCCATTCATTTATTGTTGGTGCGTGCGTACGTGAGTATGTGTGCGTGTGTGTGTGTTTGCATTTCGATTTCGGGTAACTGAACTGTGGCTCCCGACGGGCCGGAAGCCAAGCGCCAGAAATTCTGAAATATCTGAAACTGTGCGTTGCCGCCGGTTGTCTGATCACTCGACAGTCCGATGGGCCTCGGCTGTGTGTGCATTTGATTCTGTAGACGAAATGGCAGCGGCGTGCATAGCACAGGGAATTTTTATTTTGTTTGCATTTTCACACTTCTGTGCGATTTGGCTGTAGGTCGTTGTCGGCGTGGGTGTGGGTGCGACTGTTGACTGTAGACTGGGAGCGTGGCATAAATAAGTGAAAGAAAGTCAGTGATTTGTCGGGATGTGAAAATGAATTATTATGCGAAATACAAGGCACATATGTAGTGCATGTGTGTGTGTGTGTGTGTAGTATAGTTCAAATAAATTCAAGTTGAATTTCACAATTTTGCGTACCTCTTTTGTTTATTTTTAGATATTTGAAATGCATGTGCATGTCTTAGGTTGAGCTGCAGAAGAAAGTAATCTGCAGGTCCAATTTTCGACTATTTTTCTCAAGCAATGAGGGCATCCAAGGGCTTTCAAGGCGTTTTGGTTTGTTAGCATAAATAAGTGACTTCACACTACCCTACGGAAAACAATCTAAAGGTCTGAAACGGCACAATTTTGGTAACCAATCGACTGGTTTAATTCAAAAATTACGCGCTTTCCAAACATTCGCCTATTCCCACATCTCGACGGTCAAATGCCCGCAATTATATTAAAACACTAACGGCATGAAATCATATTTCTAATAAAGTCAATTATCAATTTGAACCTATACATATAATCAAATTATTTTTTTCCAATTTAATGTGAAAAAGTGAAAAATTCATGGTATATCTTTTAATAAGGCAACATGCTACTTTGTGAACCTCTAAACCTTAAAATATTCCAAGAATTATTATTGTTCTTAGAATACTTTGAAGTTTTAGAAATAATACGAAATTAATAAACTATAATATGTATTTAAGTTTAAAGAAGAGAAGTATACACGTTTCTTGAGTGTTATATCGTTAGAACAAATTAAAAAAATGTTTAGTTTGACTTTTTATTTCAATTTAGAATAATTTTTTAAATAATTTTAGCTGAAGTGAATGAAGAATTATTCGATTTTTAGTAAAATGTAAACAATTTTATGTTTAATAAATTTGTATAACCACAACGATATCGTTGCTTTCAATTACAACACTCTAAGAAACAGAGTCCGGCTACCAAAAATAAAAAAATATTATGAAATGCTGTTAATATTATCACACAGAAGCTGCAATCGATAAAATTAAAATTTTAACTTTTACCAGTAAAAAGCGGTAGCGAAAGGGTTAAGCAACATTGTGGGCTCTGAGACAATAATAGTTATATAATAAGTTAAAGTTAAAATTTAAATTCAAATTAAAACAAAATTAAAATTAAAATTAAATTAAATTAAATTAAATTAAATTAAATTAAATTAAATTAAATTAAATTAAATTAAACTAAATTAAATTAAATTAAATTAAAATTAAAATTAAAATTAAAATTAAAATTAAAATTCAAATTCAAATTCAAATTCAAATTCAAATTCAAATTCAAATTCAAATTCAAATTCAAATTCAAATTAAAATTAAAATTAAAATTAAAATTAAAATTAAAATTAAAATTAAAATTAAAATTAAAATTAAAATTAAAATTAAAATTAAAATTAAAATTAAAATTAAAATTAAAATTAAAATTAAAATTAAAATTAAAATTAAAATTAAAATTAAAATTAAAATTAAAATTAAAATTAAAATTAAAATTAAAATTAAACTTAAAATTAAAATTACAATTAAAATTAAAATTAAAATTAAAATTAAAATTAAAATTAAAATTAAAATTAAAATTAAAATTAAAATTAAAATTAAAATTACAATTACAATTACAATTACAATTACAATTACAATTACAATTACAATTACAATTACAATTAAAATTAAAATTAAAATTAAAACTAAAACTAAAACTAAAACTAAAACTAAAACTAAAACTAAAACTAAAACTAAAACTAAAACTAAAACTAAAACTAAAACTAAAATAAAAATAAAAATAAAAATTATTATTGCAATTTGATTTTTAAAAAGTTAAAGTGAAGGTTAGCGAGTTCCAAAGGCGAATTGAATCATTATAATCATCATTGAATTGATTGAAGTTTTCTACAACAAGAACCAAATGCATCCGAAGAAAGTCACTGTTGGTCCAATTTTGGTCTTGACAGAATCATCAGTCCGTACTTTATTAAACTACGAAACTGACAGTTGACATCGCACAATTGACAACAAAACAGTCGCTATAATCCCTCTGGCCGATGAAACAATGTTTTCTTTTGTGGTGTGAAGTGGTGAGTCCATATTTAATCGATATGGAAATTCTTTGGGACTGCACTGAAACCTATTTAAACATTGTTTTTAATTGTTTATTCGTTCACATGTTGGGTTCATTGTAAACAAATGCAGCATCCATCTTGCGAATAGCTATTCATATCTAAGTCTTAAAAATAAGTCTTCAAATAATATACTCTATACATGTTCTGTTGATATGTTTACCATGTCAGCTATCTCACGCACTTTTATTCTTCAATCATTTTAAACAATATTGCGGAATTTTTCAATCCTTTCTTCAGTCATTGCCATTGCGTTTCTCATTTACAATGCTTGGGCGAGCACGTTTTAATTCAGCTGTCCTTCTTTTTACTGTTGTCTCTGACAACTGAATTCAGTTCGACTTTGATTTATCGTTTTTTTGCTTTTTAAATGCAGTAACTTAATCACTGCTAGATTTTGTATGGTTCTCATTTTCTCAGTAAAAAAGTCACTAAGAAAATAAAAGATGAAATATCATGAAATTTTAACAGCAACGGTTTGAAGGTTTGTACTTCTGGAACATCAGATCCTATCATCTGTCATCTCTCTGCAAAGTACAGTACTGTCAAAGTGCCTTCGTATTTTCTTGTTATTGTATTTTCTTCTCGTTACCATCATACGAGTAAACAGAATCCAGTTCAACTTTGACTTATCGTTTGTTTTGACTTCTTAATCCGAGAACATAATCATTGTTCGATATTAGATTTTTTAGAACCATTTGAAGAAACCATTAGCTATCTATTAGTTAATTTGTCATGAAACTTTGAAAGCAACGATTTGAAGGTTTGTAGTTGTCAAATCTCATGTTATGACACATTTGATATTAATGCTAACATCTCTCATCCGTCTGGTACCGGGACCCAAAAGCTTAATCTAATCTAACTTAACATGTCTCTTTGAAGCGCCGCACTTTTCAAACTACCCTCTGAATTTCTTGAAGTGTACACTTCAGCCAATTGTGATCATTTATACAAAGAATTTTTATTGCTGTGAAGCACTTTGTCGAACAATTTATTCTTGATGAAAGAATTAACTTGCGTGAGCAAATGCACTCAGCTACAAGTGAAATGTACTTAAAAAACACTAAAATATTACTTGAATAAATCAACTTAATTAAATTAATTAATTATCAAATAAACTAAGTGACAACAAACCAAAACAACAAGCAATACAAACTTTGAAAGAGTGAGCATTTCTAGTTTCTAGAACATTGTGATTCATCTTAAATCGCATTGAGTGTGGAGTGAAAAAGTCCGGAAGCATGGGCGGCAATAATAATAAAAACAACAATAACATTGAACGTGAGATATCAATTTTCGTGCTGCTCATTGCCAATTACACACAGATGGATGTAGTAAACAAAATATTCACGAATATAGTAAAAAACGGCACTTGACATCTTGGCTGCCAATTGACGCCATCGAAATAGGCAAAACAAGATCAAATGAATTGGGCTCGTGAAATCAAAGCAAGGAACAATTATGCGCGCTGATTGCCAGTTGACATAAGGACGACAGTGACGACGGTGAAAATACTTGCTGTGAAATGAATGAAATCAGTTTGGTTGTCAGCAGCTGAGTGGATCCCAATGAATAAGATGGCTCGCATTGCAGCAGCGCGGCGTGCTGTGCGTCGAGCTATTAGCGGAACTCAAGGCCGGGTTCAAGGCGCTCACTTGACTGCAGAAAGTTCCAGTGAGAGCCACGCAATTTGCCGGCGACAAATGCCAAATTAATTGGTCCCATGCGCAATGTGCCAAAACAAATCCATATTGAAGACACGGCGCGGGTTGTGATGGGTGTAGTTGCGCATAAGTCAGTTGCCAGGCAACGCAGTTCATTACTTCACACCGCTGCAGCCACTTCACACCACTGCCAGCGTGGGTCAACAGGCAAA
Source organism: Melieria crassipennis (assembly GCA_963668005.1). Taxonomy (NCBI): domain Eukaryota; kingdom Metazoa; phylum Arthropoda; class Insecta; order Diptera; family Ulidiidae; genus Melieria; species Melieria crassipennis. Next base: position 29,967,746 of record OY764962.1, on the reverse strand, counting down.
GTTGGCCGAATCGAATGCAAACACGTGGTGTGATTTTAGGCGCCCGATACCTTTGCAACTATGCGCACGCATTCACTGCGCCTATTACGCACAGACGTTATTGCTGATTAGTTTTTTGTTGTTGCTTTTATTACTTTGAAGATATACTCGGATTATGTGTACAAAGGCTTAAAGTAATGGCAAATGTTGTTGGAGTTCTTTGGCTCAAAAGATCAACGATTTTGTGCTTTTGATTTTGTTGTTGCAGTTGTGTTTCTTTTAAAGTGCTAATTAAAATCTTATTTTACAAATCTAAACAAGTTTTTTTTATAATAATTAAAAATGTATGCAAGAGTTAAAAACAGATTCTCTACGTTCGATTCCTAGTTCGGACTGATCAAACTTGTCTACTTCTATGTTGCTCAAAAGAAGCAGAAGATGAGAATTAAAAGCAATGGACTTTATAGGCCTCAGTGTGTCTTAAACAAAGGCAGCGACCCTAACAAAACCTAACATAACCCAAGTGATTGAATAAACCTGAATAAACAGAAATTGTTATATGTAATTATAATGCCATACAAAATATTTTTCTTTAACCCTTTCGCTACAGGGTTTTACTGGGGAAAGTTAAAATTTTAAATTTTACGTCTTAGGCTTCTATGTGGTTATATTAGCAACATTCCATAAGAAATTTTTTAATTTTTATACTCGGACCCAGTATTTTAGAGTGGTTTTCTATGAGAGCAACCACATCGTTGTGGCTGTAATAATTAATTAAACATACAACTTTTTACGCATAACGAAAATTTAAATATTTCTTCATTTACTTCAGCCAAAATTAAAAAAAAAAGTATCTAAATTGAAACAAAACGTCAAATTAAAAAGTTCTCTAAATTTTTCTGCTTCTTCTTCCTTTACTATGTCAAGATATACCATTAAAAAACGTGTATACTTCTCTTCTTTAAACTTAAATATTCAGTTTATTAATTTTGTATTTTTCCTAAAACTTTAAACTATTCTAAAGACCAACAAAAACATGTATTCTTGCAACCATAGAGGATGCAGACGTACAAAAAGTAGCATGTTGCCATATGGCAACAAAATAGCGAAGGTTTAAGTGTAACTTAAGCTTAATTAAATTTACTCTATCTAACCAAAAATTTTATGTAGTTCCCGACAATTGGAAAACCGACAGTTTCTGTTATTCGACAGTTAATTGAAAAATTTCATGGTCAATTTCACAAAATTCATCAGCAACATTCATCAAATTCATAACACAGCAAGTACAAATTTTGCTTGAGTTCATAAGCACGCACACACACACACACAAACACTCATCGCCTCGCCTCTATGACTGCCTCAACGCTAAAAATACGCGCACTTTTTTTGTTCTCTTTTCTTTGTACAATAACAACAAATAAAATAAAAAGGCGGCAAGTCTGCTATTATGATTTATTTTGATTTTCTTTTAAATGCACATCAATAAAATATTTGGTGGAAAAGTTCAAAAACAATGAGCGCCGCAGCGTGTGGGGAATTCGGTGAAAATGTAAACAAATATTTTGACAGCAGCGCTGGGGTGGCGAAAACTGCCAGCCATATTGACAGTTGCAGGCAGAAAATGTGCAACTTTGTTTTTATTTCATTTTTGTTAGCATGTTTGCAACATTTTCTTAAATGAAATATTTTTGTGCAAAATGTTAAGCAAATATATTAGAACAATGAGTTGGGTTGCGTGTAAAGTGGAACGCTAACGCAAATAGTTAATGAAATTTACCGTCGCTTCATGCACCAGTTGACTAGTTGCTCATTGGCGTTAAATGGAAGAATGCGTGCTGACCGATGTGCATCCCTACAAGGAATGCCTAACCGAAACACCAGAAAAAAGTTCAAAATTTGTCTGAAAACTAACACATTCATAAAAAAATCCCAAATCTCACTAACACATACAAATCTGCATTTCATATTTTGGGATTTTTTCTAGTAAGTGGGAATGAAAGAATATATTCGCAATAATACCTTTCATATTCTCTGTATGAAAGAGTGAGATGGCGATATAAACGTGGTGCGTCACCTGATTTCACAATGTCAGTGCTGAATTGAAATTTGTGTCGCGATGTTCAACATTCGGAGGGCATCCAAATAAAGATAAGTTTTAAAAGAGTGAAATTAAAATTAAATCTAATACAAATCTAAAATTATTTCATTTAGACAAAGTACGGACGGAAGGACGATCTGATTGCGGTGATAAGACAACAGGTTACCAGCACATTTCAACTGTGAGGGCAAATGAGGCAAGCGTCGGTTGGAATTTGGTTTTCGGCAAACGTCTGTCCCTCTGTCCTACGTATTTATTTATTGGCTTATTTTTATTTAATGTAGTTTCTTACGTTTTACTTTAAATAAATAAAAAAATTTGAATTAATTTAATTTTTATTAGTATCAGATAGGTCTAACTGGTTTACCGGTTAGGCGTAACTGGTTTATACGGTAGACATACCGATTCGTACGTTATGTCTACCAGATATGTCTGACCGGTTTGTCGGTTAGACGTAACTGAATGGTACATGCGAGACTCCATGTGAGTAAGCGAGACAGCTGTACGTTTGCCAAGATTTCGGAGTGCATGCGTTAGAAGGTGATATCAAGTCACACGTACACGAAATCAAGTCACACGTACACAAAAGGACTAGTCAGATTTTTCACACGGCTAGAACAAATCTGACTAGAAATATAACCGATATGTTGGTTATGTATACCGGTTATATAACTAGTCATATGACCGGTAGTCTCCTTGTAGGGATGTGGCACACACACACACACACACATACACATATACAAAACCATTTCGCTGACCATTTCGCCGCCACATGCTCGCTCTCATTGCATAATTCTTTAATTTTAGCAGCGTTTTGCGGTGCGATTGCCTCACGCCTTGGCGTCGTGTCACGTTGGTGCATAATTTATCATTTCCTGAAAAGCGCTTTAGGTATGTGTGGCAGCCAGTGTTGCGCGTTGGTGCCATATTATGTAAATAGTGTCATAGTTGTGTATTTCTTTGGCGCTTTTAACCCCTCCCCTTCCTTCCCCACCCCCATGTGTTGCATACACATTTCAAAAACGGGTGAAATATGTGGTATCACAATGGGCCTCATAATAGGCCTCCGAGTGTGCCTCTTATAGAGGCAGCCACCATAACCTAACCTTACCTTAACCCATAAAAGCTTTACCCTGGAAATCGCTTTACATGATATGGAAGTTCACATACTGTGACATTTTGAGAACAAAAACGGACAATTTATCCTTTGGCATCCTTTTAATATTTTAGCTATTTTTAAAGTTTTCATATATAACTAGGTATATCAGATAATCATGGTTACACCGATGCTCTGAGATGATCCCGACCACAGACCAACAAAGCTACGATTCTCATAACCGACCCTCGACAGTTTTTGTTTGTTCTTACTAAAAAATTGTGTGTTCGTCGTCGTGGTTTAACTGGTTGGTGCCTTGAAATGCGAGTCTATGGCAACACTTGTACTCAGGTTCAAGTACCTATTGGACCCAACATCTGAATATAGAAAAAAACAATAATTATTCGAAAAGATGATCTGTATCCTGCTTCGGTAGGAGATTCAATGGGCTGTAAGGACAGTGGATTACAGGTAGCAAGAAAATACGGTAGCCAGGATCGATAGTCCAGTGGGTAGCGCGTTGGCTTCTCATACTAGAGGTCCTAGGTTCGATTCCTAGCACGGGCTGGTGAAGCGCTCATTCACTTCTACCGCTATCTACATTAATCAGATGACAACTACAAGAATCGTACAAGTGCGCTCTTCTCCAAGTGAGAATTCGGCGTTATACTTTAGGTCTCCTCTCCGCTTCCCTCATCCGCTAGAATTAAAAAAACCGGTTGAAATAGGTGGCATCACACTTTGGACTTTTGCCTCAATTATTAAAATCAAGAACAGGAAGAGACTATAAGCAAAGAATATACAATATAAAGAATACGCATCTTCAAAAATGTTGCAAACGTGTTTGTTGACGCGGGCGGTAAGAGATGAGCGGTGGCATATGTTGCAGGAAATTTGCTGTCGCTCAACAGTTTGCGAGAACGTAAACACTGCGTTTGACAACAGCAAAAAGCAATGTTGTTGTTGCAACGGCTCCGCTCGTATATATTGAAATGGTGGTTGTTGTGGCGTAGTGATCGCTCATTTTTTGCATGCCATGTTCCATACTTTTTGCTATAAGTCACTTCCTCCGCTACTACCCCGAAGATGGAAATCTCTAGGCTTCCTTCTTCGATATGTTGAATAACCTCAGTTAAGTCAGCATCAAAAACTTTCTAGAGTTGATCCACAATTCAAATTGGCTTGTATAGGCTCTCCAACTTCCAGAAAGACAGACCAATTTTTGCTTTGCGGAACCTATTTTGTGGCTTAAATATGAATTTCGGCAAGTCCCATGCCTCGGAAGCAGCCTTAACCTAACATAACCAAAGGTCAGTTGTTATCAGTGGAATTTAAACTTTGTCAGCAGTTCGCATACTTCTTCAGAGCATTACAAAACTTTGTTTTTTGTATCGGAGCTGTTAAAAACCAAAGGAGGATTATGTGTTTTGACTTTTTTAAATGCTTGTAATTCTTTGAAGAGGCCAGCAAACTTCCACTAATCACCACTAAAATTAGAGCCCATTAGATTACTAAAAAAAATATAATTTTTATTTAATGTTCCTGTTTGTATGTTGTTAGTTCCATGAGCTGAAAAATCAATTGTAAAAAGTGAAAAATTTCAAACACAGAAAAAAATGGATATGGACAATGTTGGTGTCATAACATTAGAACTGAACGAGCTGTTGAAGATTTTGTAAATACTTTATAAATGTACTTTAATATTTTCGTTAGAGGATGTGTTATGAAAAATAAACAACTGTTTGCTATATTGTTTTTTTTTATAAAGCTTAAAGAGGCCAGCGAACTCCAAACAAAACGTTAGGAATGGTAAAATGTTTAACTTTTCATTGACCTTTCAGCCCTTTGAAAGGAAAAAAATAATAAGAAGAAAAACGAAAGTGAAATGGAATATTTTAGCTACTTGTGTAACCTGTAAAATAATGCTCAAACAAATAAATGAAACGCCAACAAGATTCGGGCTCTCGCTTCAGTGGAAGGACTGGAGGGAACCACTTAACCTTTCGCTATTTTGTAGCCATATGGCAATATGCTACTTTGTGGGCGCCTAAACTCTCTTTGTTTTAAAGAATACATTTTTTTGTTGGTCCTTAGAATAGTTTGAAGTTAAATAATACAAAATTAATAAACTGAATGTTTAAGCTTAAGAAAGATAAGTAAGTATACAAGTTTTTTAATATTATATCTATACATAGTAAGGAAAGAAGAAGCAGAAAGTTTTAATATGACTTTTGAACTTAATGCAGATATATTTTGTAAATAATTTTAGCTGAAGTAAATGAAGAAACAATCGAGTTTGACTTATGCGTAAAAAATTTTATGGTCCAGGGTCCAGTAATAGAACTAAAAAAAAAATTATTGCACAATGTTGTTAATATAACCGCACAGAAGGCTAAATAGATAAATTAAAAATTCAAAAATGTATAATATTAATTAAAATTTCCCAAGTAAAAACTGTAGCGAAAGGGTTAACAGCGGTCCAAGTGCCAGAGATGGCATCGAGTCAGATGTATGCAGGAAATGCAAAGAAAATTCAAAGAGAATTTCTTGCTTCAGTCCGGTTTTGTGAATAATGCCTTTTCGGGGTTAGATGAAGTCTCCAAGTGTGAGGGTTGCTGCTGTACCTTGCTAGGAACACCCACATTCTTACAGATTATTTTTACGTCGATCCGCAACACTAAAGAGCTCTAATCTTGCCGCTAAGCACACAAAAGGTTCAGCCAGCTTATTGAATATAACCTAATCTAATCTTTCAGCTCAAGGAACTAAAAACAACAATAATAAAAAATGGCAAACCTTCGTTTCTGGTGATGGCGGTTATGTTTCCCAAAAAAAAACTGTGAAATCGAAACGTGCTGAAAACGCTGCAACAACAGAGAGCGGTGAAAAGCTTTTAGCGTGTCTAAAATTGCCAAATTGGAGCAAAGAAGAAAATAAAAGGTGACATAAATTGGTTTCATGCGCGGAGTGAAATTTCAAAGTGACAGCAGTAAACCAATTGAACTGCGGGGTGGAGTAACCGTACAGAAAATGAGCAGAAGCTGAAGTCAATGATCAGTTAAAAATTAATCAAACGTAATGAAAAGGCACAAATTAAACGTAATGAAGAACGTTTGAATGTTTCGAAAATAGCTTTAAATATTCTACTAATAAATCCAAGCATCACAACAACAAAAAAGTTGGAGACAACTGATTTAATTGACGTTTAAAGAGGAAATGAAAAGAAACCTATTTGAATATAAAAATATTTGCGACATTGCTGATGTCTGCCATCTGGTGAGCAATGGAATGCCGAAACGACATGGCGACAGCCAAATCTGTCTCGACATACAATACGAAATGTGTACTTTGGGGCGCTGTGAAGTGGTCACAAATTAATGGAAATGGACACTTATTAAAATTATAAGACGAAGATGACATTGTAAGTAATATTAAGCTTTTAAAATTTAATTTGATTAAACGCGACACTATGCATTAGCAAAAAGACATGCGACGACACCTGTCAGCGTTGTGCTGCGCTTAAAACGAACATGCACACGCGCACACACAAATGCCAGTGTTGCCACATACCTGAAACTACTTTCTCCTAAATCTTAAAAAAGCTGAAATTTCCTACCAAAAATTTTGAAAAATCTCCTAAATTTTTTAAAATAATTTTTAATAATTAATTTTTTTTTAATTTTTTTAATCGTTTTTATTTTTATATAAATAAAAATATAGTTTTTTATTGCAGCTTTTTTATTCATTCAGCTTCAGCTTAACAACAACTCAACACAAACAAAAAATAAAGAAAGTAGTGTCCGACCGAATATTCGGTTTCGGTTTCGGCAGAAATGAGTGGTTTCGATTTCAGTTTCGGCCAAAAAATGCCCGAACGGCCGAAACCGAAACTTTTTATTTTTATTTTTTATTTTTTACATTTTATTGTGTAGCGAGTGAACAGCTATTTAGTGCAGTCAAGCAGATATAAAGTGAAAGGATTAGAATTTAGATGCCACCAATGTAAATAAACTTCTTTTTTAGAATATAATATTAAATTATTTAATTTTAAATATTAGCGAGTAAGGTATGAAAGGGTGATTTTTTTATGTTTATGTTTTAAAAAAATTATTTACTTAAAGTAAAATAAAAAATTGAAAAAAAAATGCTTTATGTGGTGATTTTTATTTCAACTAGAAAGTTTCGGTTTCGGGTTCGGTGTCGGCCGAATATTTAAAAAAAACCGTAATTCGGTGTTGGTTTCTGCCCAAAAAAGTGGTTTCAGTCGGACACTAATAGAAAGTCAGATTGACATGGAATTGGCTTCTGTGAACTTCCTTCATTCATTGCATAAATTATACACTTTGAAGCATAAAATTTAATAAAATTCAATTAGTCATTTTTGCCTTAAATATTCAAGGCTGCAGTGCCACTAATGATGTCAAATACATCGCCATCGAAATCTCCAAAATTTTTTCCTAAACAATTCTTCCTCCTAAAAATTCTCCTGACAGGCCAAGAATCTCCTAAATCTAGCAGGAAATCTCCTTCTCTGGCAACACTGACTAATGCTGTTTGGGTAAATAGGAATTTATTAATTGCCCAGCGCGCGACTATTTGCAAAGTCAAAAAAAAAAACTGTCAAAAATGCAAAATTAACACATCCATAACAAATGCCAGGCATCGGCCAACGGGGGTCACTGTGATAGAAAGCGGCAGCATCAAAAGTCGAGGCGACAGAAGCCGCAATGGCAATGACAATGACAGCAGTGGCAAAAATAAATACAACAGTTGACAGTCGTTTGGCGAGCGAATGCAACAAATGTCATTAGTGTAGTGAGGCGTAGACGTTCGTGTGCGCCAAAGCGACAACTGTTTTCCTCGTAAAATGCTGCTTTATTTTCTATGCTGTTTCATATATATTTTTCTTCTTTTTCTTTATATTGTTTTGGAATGTTTTCGTTGTGGTTGTTCTTTGTTGTTGTGTTTATTTATATTTTGCAGATGATGTCAACGATGCGCAATGAACAGTTAACTGAAAGCGGTGAACATTCTCAAATGTCAATGTTCTGCGTGTGTGTGTATATATGTATATACTTGTATGCATATAAACATATGCATGTACATGCGTATTTATGCAACACAACCTGGTGTAGGTTTTCTTAAGAGAATTTGGCTACTTTTGAGCATAAGAATTGTTAGCAAAATAATTTTGCTGCGCCATGTGTTCGCGGTTTGTTTGTACATTTTCGCAATTTGTCACTTTGGCCTGACTATTTACAGCTGTTTGTCAATGCACACACACACACATGCATATATGTACGCACGCACTAAACATGTAAACACAAAATGTCGCTATTGTTGTGTCGCACAGTGTTGCAAGTAGTGACAAAAATGCCAAAATGCAATGTTATAATCACAAAAATCTGAGTATGAGGTTTTGTTGGAAATATATCAACTAAGGGAAATCCCAAGTTGGAATTGGATAATATAGAAGTTATGAGCCCTTAAAGTACATTCTCACAGCGTTGGAAAAAATTGTGTACAAACAGCACATTTTTTGCTTTCACTTTGAGGTTCAATATTTCAAAATGAATTATAACTAAGCGGGTCCTTAAAACTTACTGTTGTCTTAAGTTTAATACAACTTAGGTCTAGCAAGACCAAAATTCCGCTGATTCTTCTCATCTCTGAGCAGTACTGTTGTGAAGAAAATGAAACAAAGAAAACAAGTGAATAAAAACTGAGTTAAAACTTTAAAGGTGATTTAAAAAAAAAACACTTTTTATCACTTTCGAATTTTTTTGATATTTTGTTTTGGCAAGAATGTACATTATGCTGAAAAATTTTCAGCTGCGCATATTTGCGCGAATGCAAGTTATTGGAATTTTTCGGTGAAGACTTGATTGCAAATTCGCGATATTTTCCCAGTTTGGTTGAATGCCAATGCAATCGGTCAAATAATGCTCTGCTGCTGATGGAAAAATTTGTTGAAGATAGCTTCGGAAAATCAATAACGATTACTATTATATTCGAAATAGAGGGGTTAATGGAGTTGCAATACTACACTTTGTTTTTTTTTTCGTACAAACCCAAAAGTTCACAACTTAACTATTTCACTTGTATGGTAGGCGCCCTCTGGTGGAGAATTTTTGAACTCGAATTAATTTTGTATTTTTTGCACTCAGGAATGTTGACGATTGTTGAATAAATCATTCAATTCGGTTCAGTAGTTTCCCAGATACGATGTTTCCTCGTTTACTTTACTACATTTACAAGTGTGGAGCCAGTTCCATTGAAAATTACTAGTTTTGAATGGCAGTCTCCTTAACACTTTCGCGTCCGATCACGTATTTTTACGTTTTTTGCCAAACAATCCTAGGAGCCGTTCACATATTTTTACGTTTTATGCCGAACAAACCTAGGAGCCGTTCACGTATTTGTACGTTTTATGCCGAACAAACGTAGGAGCCATTCACGTATTTTTATGTTATTAAAAATTGTAATTTAACTGTTTCCGGGGCACTACTAAAAAAAAAATTAAAAATAGCGGCGCCAACGCAACGGCATACGTAAACAAAGTGGCAATAGGTTTTAGTTTAACTGCACAGAGAGCGGACGCGAAAGTGTTAAGAGTTGCATATAGCGGTTCGGTGTGTATAGAAAAAACATTCAGAAGGGAAAATAAATGGGGGTCAGTCTTAGATATGAAACGTCTGGGACCAATCTGAGAGCAGCGGGAGCTCACTTTTTAAAAACGATTTTGAATGGGAGCCTTATTAAAAGTTGGAGATAGGGGGTTGTTATGTTCGAAAGAAATATTTAGGATGAAAAATTAGTGGGGGTCAGTCTAAGACTTGAACCCTCTAAGAGGAACTTCTGAGCAGCTGTAGAGCAATTTATAGAGATTTTATTTTCAATCACTTTTAAAATGAGCGCATTTCATCTATATACACATTTATAAATAAATTTATATTAAAATAAAATTATTATGAATGCAGCTTTTGTGAACTAAGATAATTTTCATCGATGATATGACGTTTTTTTAAATCCGGTTGTATGGGAGGTGGTCGAAGTTTTGGTCCGATTTCATTGAAATTTTGCACAGTAAGTTTTTTAGTTATACAATAACTGTATACCAAATTTCATTTATGTACGACCACTCCTTTTATTTTTGTCATTCTGCTATATGAACTCGCAACACTGTGTGTCGTCGTGTCGTAGTAGCGTTGTCAAAATATTGGCATTGCTTGTTGAAGTTAAAAAAATTGCATGTCAAGTGCATGTCAAGCCATGAAAAATGGGAATACCAGAAAACCGAGCAAAAATGGCCACAACACAAAATTCAAGCATACTGAACTCTTAAACCAGCCCAACCTGCGGTCTAAAGAGTGTCAAAAGCGTGTTGAAGGAAAGCAAAAAGTGGTTGCACGTATGTCTAGCTCTGGCTTTAAAACAATATGTGTAAAATTACCACATATGTGTGTATGTATGTATTACATATGTATATATGTATGTTTGTATTTGCACATATTAACTGCTGTGTGGGAGTTCATGCGGCCGGCCATGTGGGTCAAGTCAGCACGATTCAGCCAGTTGGCCGCTTCCTGCTGTTGCAGCGCACATTGTCGGACCCTCAACATCAGTGCGTAGGTATGTACTCGTATACCTAATGAGCCATTAGGGGAGTGACGCACTTAGCACGAATTACGCGAATATTTATGTACAAATTAATTATTGACACGAAATGGGCCGTGATGCTCTGACTCAACTCGTCCCAACCCACAACCAACCCAACCACAACCCAACGGCTGCACAGCAACAGCCGACAGCAGCATTGTAGTCGGTGGTTTGTGGGTTAAATTTGCATAAATATGTATGAGAACAGACTGTTGCCAGCAGCTGTCACCCAGTGCGCACAAACACAAAAAGGCTTTTATGCGTTGCAGTTGCTTCGCATTTATTGGACGTGTGATTTCCGTGTCATCTGCTGATAGTTCGAGATGTCAACAACCTTAAGTAATCATTATAATCTGATTGAATGATTTTGCGAAATGCAATGAATAGTCACAGCAAAGAAGCAACTTATTAGGTTAGATAGACAAGTCAGGTACCGGGACTTCTTTGCTTTACGAATAGTTGAGCGCTATTAGCGAAGGAAATCGATGATATTTAGAACGTTGTGAAGCTAAGTAGTAGAAGATTTACGATTTGACCTTTGAACCCTTCTCCCCCAAATGACAGTTATTAGTTCAATAGACTCTTGAAACCAAAGTTGGCTGTTGTCGATTTGAAGTGAAAGCAAGAAGTGTATGTTTAGCAGCAATCCAGTTAAAGGTTAGGTTAGAATATTTACGAATATTTGAACACTATTGGGGGAACTTTAGCAAATCATTGATGGAAAGTTGCGAAGCTTATTCAAGATTTCCTTACTTATTAAACCTATTCATCGTGTCCTAGACAAGACTAGTGACAGTGGTTAGTCCAAGACATATTTTCAAACTAAAATTCCTTAAAGACGCCACAAGTCATAGGTTAGGTTAGGTTAAGGTGACTGTCTGGGCATGGGACTTGCCGAAAGCTTTTGTGAGACGCAATAGTTCCGAGTTCTCCAATCCTTACACTCTCAAACTGCTTTACACCTGTCTTGTCCGCTCGAAGTTAGAGTATGCCTCGTTTATCTGGAGGCCATATCACTATTGTCACGTTAATCGCCTGGAACGTATTCAGAAGGTTTTCCTACGTTTCGCTCTGAAATCACTACACTTTCAGGATCCTGTTCCTTCTTACTTCTCGCGTTGTAAGCTCATAAATTTAAAAACCTTGCAGGATAGAAGATCCATCCTATCTTTGTCATTTGTTTTTGATGTTGTTTGCGGGTTGGTTGACTGCCCTTCCCTCTTAGAGAGGATTCACTTCAACATCCCTTCTAGATCTCTCCGGCACTTTGGTTTTTTCAATGTTGGTTTCGTCAAAACGAATTATGCTTTAAATGCTCCTCTTTTGCGAGCTCTAATAGAGTTTAATAAGATCTCAATGAATTTTTCGGTGGATTTCACTATTTCTAAAGCAATTTTTATGAACTTTTTAAACTCTGTTTTTAATTAAGTTTATCGATTGTTACGTAATATTTACATTGTTACTTATCCATTATGGTGTTCTTTATTAGTCAGTAAGGAAACAATTGTTCTTTGACTAATTATAAATAAATAAATGAAAATAAATAAAAAAAAATAAATGAAAGACACACTTAGGCCACGTAATGAGTACGTTGTGATACCGCAAGGAGAGAGTGATATCTCTTACTGCAAGTCTGAGAGTCTATACAAGCCAATTTGAATTGAAGATAAACCATAGCAAATTTTTGATGTTGACTCAACTAAGGTTATTCAAGTTGTCGAAGAAGAAAAGCCTTGGAATTGCCATCTTCATTGCAGTGGCAGAGAAAGCGATATAGTCTCATCCTCCTCTTCATTTTGACAACTGCGGCAATAGTCCCAACTATCAAGACCTAATTTGCATAACGCTAGACTTTATAGTCTTGAATAATTGACCGTCACTTGACTTCCTATTAAACTAAAATCATTTCTGTCTAAGACGAAACAAGTAATAGTAGTTAAAATTCCCTGTCAAAGACGCGCCAAGGGATAACACCCTGCGACAGTACTTTTGACCCATCCAAAAGATTATATAAGCGTGAAACTAGAGGTCATTCATAGTAACGTGGCATACTCGGTTTTTTCATTTTCTGATCCATTGTCCTTTCAAAAGGAGTTTGAAGTTCAAGGACATACACAATTCAAAGAATTTTTAAAATCGCTTTATGACTCAATTTTTTACTTTGAACTTTCTGGATCAAAATATGTCAGTAAGTAATATGTACTATAATACCTCAAAATTTTATTTTTCTATCTAATTTCGTAGACAACAAATATTGCGTATTCAATACACAATTCCTGGAAACTTATTTTTTTAACTGTGAACCAATTGGGATAAATTTTTAGGTATTATACTACATATTAAGATCTAAAACATATAATTTTTCCAAAAGGATTCGTGGGAAAACTTGAAGGATATCCAAGGATACATCTTTGAAAGGACCTTACTGACATATTTTAGTCTTGAAATGTAAAAATAAGAAATATAGTCTAAAAGCGACAATTTTCTTCGTCCACTTGATTTGTCCATTTGATATTTAAATAAATATTTATGTCCTTAAAATTGTAAAGTACTTTTAAATGTACATCGGATCAATAATGAAAAACTGAGTATGCCATGTTACTATGAATGACGTGTAGTTTCACGCCTATATAATCTCTTGGATGGGTCTTGACAAAAGTGGTTTTTGTCGCACTCGATCTTTTCACTCAGAATTGTTTTACTTATCCTGGGACAACATTTGACCAGAGAGGATTTCCACATTTTGAGAAACCGCAACCATCCGTGTTGTGCGTGCGAATTTTTACAAGGTTGGAAGGTACCTACAGTTTTATGCCGATTCCGAATGGCGAGTTGGGAGCTTTTTCATAGGCAATTTTACTCTCAGAGGTTTGCCATTTGCTGCTGAGAGGACAGCCGCCGAAAGAAAAATTGTTGTTTTTTCCTTTTTCGGTGTTAGCAGCAACGGAGTCTTGAACCTGTACCTTGGTGGTACAAAATATGGTTTCAAATGGTATTAGGCTCACAAGTTGTACGCAAACTCCCCCTCCGAATCCTCAAAATGACATCTTGTGTGGGCCACTGAACTCGACCGAAAATTGGCTCAAACTAAGACAACAATTTTTTACCTTCTTTATAGAATTCATTTGTATGCACATGCATGTTTATTACAAATAGCACAGACAAAAGTTCAGGTTTAATTCTCCAATATATTTTTAAATACAAGTCATCACTCACTCCAAGCCTTAAATATTTGGGGCTTTTTAAAACTGAAAAAATTTTTATTTTGTATATTATTATTATTTTATTTTATTATTTTCTATTTTATTTCGAACATTTCAACAACCTTTACCTTACAAAAATATGTAGTTGCACATATTCAATCCTTTCGACCCCAAAGTTGCCTGAGAGCAACTTCACCTATTTGTCATCTTATAGCAAAAGCTACGATTGATTTATGGGTTTAATTTAAGTAGGCACCAACAAATTAATATTTTTAGTAGTGAACTCAATGCACAAATTACAAAAATTTTACTGTTATCCCCAAAATAATTTCCAATAACTTGCAACGATATCAGGGAAAGTTTGTGTTCTAATTGAAGTCTACGAATTGGGCGCGTTTGATCAAAACCCTGTTTCTTTAATAACGGTCAAATAAAATCAAAAAGTGATAATTTTGTATTTTTCCATTAATATTAGATAATTTTTCTGTAACTAAAAAAATATTGGTTCAAAATTTATTTAACCCGTTTTAAGCTAAAATTTTTGAAAAGTAAACTAGCTCTAGAACTCTAACAAAGAGGCGTGGCGACTTCAAATGTCGTGTGCACACTTCTTGGTAGAGTTTTTCATGATTTAAATACCAAAAAGTAATATCGAGAAACATGGTAAAATTCGGGATCGAAAGGGTTAATGCTAAAAAAGGACTTCCTTCTCTGGCAATCAGCCAGATTTTTTTGCGCAGCTAAGCAACAAATCCCTCGTCACATAATCGACGAATTGTTTTCGCAGCAAATTTGTTTTCGGGGCAAATGATAATCAAACATTTTTATGACTTGTCTGCTCTGCAACGCTCACATTGAGCCTACGGAAATGTGGGTAAAGTACACGTACAAAATGGCGACTGGCCTCTTTGCGCCAAATATTCGAGCGTCAATCGAGCGTGGCTAGACAATTGTCGATGTAATAAATTCGCTGACAACTGCCCAATGTCGTCATTGTTGTTGCCAGAAAAGGGCCAATGAAGCAGTTGACTGGCGCGCGTCACAAGGCAGGCTTAAGTGCACACTGGGCATATGCTAAGCACAACTGTGCGTGGGATATTTTACACTTTTCACACACACACACATACAAGCGCTTAGTTTTCAAATACTTTCACGCTTGAGTGCGCACTTGCTGACAGCGCCGTTTCGGCAATTGATACCATTGAGGCTGTGGTGGCCTGCGTGCTGTCGATTACGCTGGCTGCCATTTCATATTATTGTAGCATATTTATTTCGAAAATTACAAGAATTTTTCTGCTTGTCGACTTTGTTGCACATTGCAAACATTGCAAAAGTATTTCAACAAAAATAACTGTATACAACTTTTAGACAAAGTGGCTTCTTGCCTTTTGTTGACATTTTTTTCTCACTCTTCAATTTGTTCGCAAGCATGTTTGTGCAAACGCACGGCTTGTTTAATGCGGCAAAGCAAACAGCATAAAACCGACAAGTCACTGACCGTCTGCCAACGTGCCTGACTTCTGTCACTGGACTCGTCTACTTCGAGATCTTAAGTTGTGTGCATTGTTCGCGAAGACCACTGCACCCTACTGCCAGGCCGTACCCCACAATCAATCGACAGTGTTGTCATGCAAACAAGAATTTTCGCTATATTCGATTTGTGTACTTTTACTGCATTGTGCTGTGACGTTTGCTGTGTTGAACAGGAGCATTGAACTGTGGTTTGTGTGGTCTTTGAAGTTGATTTGCTGTTGAACTGGTGTCACATAATGAGGGGGAAAGTTGGACGACTTTGGTGTCGGTAGTTATCAGTTTGATTGGATTTTTTGTTCACATATATTTATAGTTTTTTTTACATTATTGTTGAATTTACACAATTCAAAGTGTGGAAGTGACTATAATAACACTGTACAACACAATAAAAAAATAACAAAGTTCTGACAACGGATTCTGGTAGAGGGTGCCAAAAATTTGATTAAGTACGAAATAAACACTTAAACGCATTTTCAGTGTTGGCTTAATTACGGCGTTCAAGTTATTTCTGAGCTTTCATGTATTCAGAGACCTATAGTAGAATTTTATGGCGAATATTTTCGTGGTACATTTTGTCCTTAAAAAGTCCTGTTTTACAGGACATTTTTGGCATTTTAGAAAAAAGGGTCAAATTGACCCATACAAATAGGAGCTACAGGGTTAAAATGCTCCACAAAGATGTTTTTCGTAGTATTTTACATCAAATTACTGAACACATCATATACCTAAAATGTGAGGTTACATGGTTTTCGTATGCCGATTCACCATAAGAATGTGCAAAAGGGGGAAAACTTTCACCCCCCTAAGAAAAATTCAGATGTAAACTTTCAAAACGCCGATACACGTATATTTTTTTTTGGCCCCCTCTACCAGAATCCGTTGTCAGAACCTTGTTATTTAAAAAAAAATTGGATTTTGTTGTGCAGTGTAATTGAATTTGAGACCTAAGTGTGTCTTTCGGCAAGCTCCATGCTTAGACACCCAATGTAACCTAACCTAACCTAACTTATAATTATCTAAATTAACATTAGACTACTACATATTTTCTACGCTGATATCTGGAAAAGTACACAATATAAAAATCACCAAAGTAAAAGTTTATAGAAATACTAAGGAAAATACAGATACCTCAAAATGAAAAACTGTCAAAATGACCGCAATGGTCTTTCTTGTGTTAAAATAATTAATGAAATTGATGGGGAAAAAAAGAAGATTTCACTATGTGGGACCCATGAAGCTGCGGTCAAATATGAGAAAGTGACAGATATAGTCAACGTGTGCAGTAACGGAAACGGGGTTATGGTAAGAATTCTGGTACCATTCACATGGAAAAAGATGATGGGACGGACGATGGACCACTTTCTGTGTGTCCGAAACAGATTTGATAGATTTGGCACTGATGTGTTGAGAAGTGGCCGCCTTAGCTTCTTGGCATCACACGACCTACTCAGACTTCTTCAGAGGTCGTGTAATTGAAAGCAATTATGCGGGGAACAAGAAGTGGCAATGTAAGATTCTGCTTCATTGATTACCAACTCTCTTCTAGCGATGTCTGTGAGAACTGATTAGATGAGAGAAAATTGGAAACGATAAAACATTTCCTGTGCCACTACTCGGCCTTGCCAGAGCGCCGACTCTGCACCCTGGAGTCAAGACTTCTGACAGTGCCAGTGACCAGTGCGACGAAAGTCGAAACTTCGAATCCTCTCTTCTTCATCAAGAGGTCAAACTAGTTTGCCGTCGAAAGAGACCACCAAAGTACTGAAAGAAGGAGTTCATAATGTGTCTATGTGGTCTCAGAGAAGAAGTGCGACCTACACTTCACAAACCAATTCTTTACCTAACCAAAGCTAGGTCCAGCTGAATCCAGCGGTATGTGGCTTTGAGTCTGTCTGGCATCACATTTAATTAACAACTCTGTTCGCAGCCAGTGAGTTGAGATGAACAGTGCTTTTTTGGGTGTGGTTGATGGTTGGTTCCGATGTTTCGACATTCAATTAGTACGTGGACACCGTGTTGTGACCACTATAGTCGATAGGTGCTATATGTGTTAGTGTGTTGTCTTCTGGACTACTTGACCCCTATACCCAGTCAGAGAGGTGGACGAAGACGAGTAGCAATTTCATGGTACACCTTGCTATAACTATTCTAAAAATTGTTATATATTGGTTTGCTTAGCGACTTTCATCTCCTTTTTGACAAGACCGGAGCAGTGCAGAGAAAGTGAGAGGCGATTTCCAAAACGTCTGAGGGCCAGCAAAATGTCTGTTATTCCGCTAAGTTCCTCAACGAATTTCAAGTTGAATCGAACAGCATTGCTGCAGATACGACATCACATAGAAAATTAATGTTTATTTTAACAATACACAAAACTAAATATTCAGAAAAACTTTAATTCATTTTTTGCTTTCATGACTTCAGACAAATTCGAAGGATTTTCTTGTTTATTTTAACATACATATACAAAAATAAATATCCCAAAATAAGTAATGACCTACAAATAATTTAAACTATTTTCTTTTGTCCCGCAACTTTAAGCAGCATCATGGAAATTTCCAATTAAAAAATAACATAAATTAAGCTGACGGGAGTTTTGCTGTCTTCCGAAAACAAATTTAAATACTTATTAAATTTTTTATTCTAGGCATAATTTAATTTTTTTCTTAAACATTCACAACATTTTAGCAAAAGTTTGGGCGCGTTTTGAACTGAACTACGAGTATGAAAAAATATATATATTACAAAAAAGAAGAAGTCATGCCTGTTGAAGGCGTGAAACCATAGTAATGAAAACAACAACCACATAAGCTGCTCAACAAGTTGTGGCAGCAACAATAACAACTACATCAGGCAAGTGGTAGCCGCTAAATATACTTCAATTAGCACCAAATTAGAGGGGAGAGAAAAAAATTGATGCTAATTAAAATACGCAGACACGCCAAGGCGCAAACCGACACACTTACACATACGTGGACACACGTCAATATAGACACACATACATATGTACAATAGTTATACATGTCATACGTGTGAGCATTGAGCAGCTAAGCTTTGTACGCTTGCGATTTCCGACTAACTGACTTCAAAGCATCAAGAAAGCATCGAGTTGACTCTGAAATGTTTTTGCCGATTTGTTGATTTTTGTTGTTGCTGCTGTGGTTTTCGGCTACTGTTTTATTTACTTGTACAATTTAGCCGGAAACACATAAATACACAAAGTCGCAATAACAAGGTGAATCCAAGATTCAAGGTGCGGCGGGAGGCGGAGAATTGCGCAAATATGCAAAGTTTTCACATACCGAAACAAACAACAAAAATGTTAATATTACCAATGCGAATGCGTGAGTAACAGTAATAAGCAGCAATAAACAATGTGTAACTGAGCTGACAGACGGCGGCAAAAGGACGAATGATTATGGGAAATTATGGAATATTTAGCAGAAAACTGGTGAAAATAAATTTTATGCGAATTTTCGCTGACAAATGTCTGGGTTGGTATTAGCCAAAGCAGTACTTTAGTATTAATAGCTGATGAGTGTTTGAATAGTCAGACAAATGAGACGGCACTCGAGTACAGTGAGGCGCGGAGCATTGAATGCATGATTGAGCGCAGAAAAGAGTTCATGAGTGCAGTTTAGCTCAGTCAGAGCGTAGCAGAATAACTGAAACAAGTCATCTAACTTTGATGTGAAGTCTTTTAGCATTTGATCATTCTTTGATTAATCATCATTTGATTATTAGAACAATGCAAAGTATTGAAAAAACTACAGTTTCCAGAGAATCAATTTACAACTGAAGAATCAGCAAAGCATTCGACAGACAAAATTTTAAATATACCAACCATATATAATCCAAATTTGTGTACTAAATTTGTATTTATTTAATTTTTAAATTTTATTGATTAAAAGTGTGTTTTCAATTTGCCAAACTGTGTTAAGTGTGGGGTTGAATGACTGGCCGAAGCACATTTAGCACAATTTCTTCTGTTTTAGAATTTTTATTTTTTCTTATTGCCATCTAATATTAAATTTTTGTATATGGTGTGACCATCAAAACATTTTCGGCACTGCTCCATTGCATTCATTGGCCAACTTTAACTCGTTGGCAAGTCGTTGCGCGCTCATAATTATCGTTCATTGGCGAAATTTTGTTGTTTTATTTGATTTAATAATTTTACTCCTCGGTAGACTTTAGTTTATTTGCACATATTTCTCACCTTCTTCGCTTTATTTGGCTTTATTTTCAACGCTGTTATTTGCAGAAAATATTTGCAAGCGAAAATCGTTTTTGTATCAAACTGAATTTTGTTATGTACTTTGTGGGCTTAGTGTGTTGTTGTTGGTTTTTTGCTTGTTGTTTTTTGCTCGTCATGGCCGCATTGCTTTTTAATATTCTTTCAAGTTGTCAGTTAGTAATTTGTTTATTATTTTTAAGCATTTAATTGATTGTAATTTTTATGGGGTTACAAAAAAAAGGAAACAAAATTTAAAAAATTGAAAACCATCTTAAATATTTTTGGCTAAATGTGTTCGTTCCAGTGATCTGTGGATCCTGCACAATTCAAATCCTCTCCCTTCCAGTCCCCCTATGTAGGCATGTTCCACTTCCCACTTCCCACCGGCTCCGGCCGTTTGTGTTGTCCATTGTCATACATTAATGTCATTCGTGTTTAACAGCCCAAATAAAGTGCACACGCACCCAAACCGCAATCCCGCGTTATTTATTTTAAGCGTTCCGCCGACGGCTCCTAGAGTTCTGTTTAATTTTTTTTAAATATTTTTTTTTTTTAATTTTAGAAATAAGTCAATAATATAATAATTTTTTTTTAGTAAAATACATTTTCTATATCCTAAATATATCAAATATTAAAAGACAAAAAAGTGCAAAATAATATATAAAAAGTAAAAGAAAATAAATACAAAAAATGAATTTCAAAATGCAAAAATAAAATAAAATAAAAAAATTAAAACGGTAAAATTTTCATTCCATATAATCAATTTTGATAAACTGTACAAATTTGTATGTGACGTAAAATTTTAAGGAAAAATACAAATATTTGTTTTCTTCAAAGTAACACAAAATAAATATAAAAATAAAATTTAAAATGCAAAAAAATAAAAAAAAATTAAATAGGTACAAAAAAAAGGGTAACATTTTCATTCTATTTAATAAATGTTGATATCCTCTACAAATTTTTATGTAAATTAAAAATTTAAGGAAAAAATACAAATATTTGTTTTCTTCATTGTTCTTTAAAAATATTCGACATTTTTAAATAAAGTGAAAAGATATGTTTTTCTTCATTGTTCTTCAAAAATATTCAAAATTTTTAAATAAAGCTGAATTCAACGTAAGTGAATTCAAAATACAACCAAAAAAATTTATCAGTAGAAAATAAAATTTTGATTTTATATAATCAATTTTGATTTGAAGTTATTTTAAAACTAAAATAAAAAAATATTCGGAAATATACATTTTATTCCACATAATAAAACTTGATATATTTAAAAAATTAGATGCAAATTTAAATTAAAACGGATACAAATATTTTAGTAGTTAAAATTCCAAACTAAAGTAAAAAAGCGAAGCAAATGCAACATACAAAAATGACAGTTCACATATAATTTAATTTAATTTTAATAAATCTTTTAAGTTCTTAAAAAATTGATACAAATGCAAATTGATATGTGATAGAAATGCAAATTGATAAAAATGCAAACTAAAAACAAGAGAAAAAAAATAATAACAATAGAAAGTTAATCTTTGATTCTATATAATCCTTCCTGATGTAATTGAAATCATTAAAATTTAAAACAAATAAAATTATGAGAAATTTGAAAAAAAAATTTTGCATTAACTTAAGCAAAATTTTTTGAATTCTTCAAATAAAGAAATTAAAATTGTAATTCCATTAAATCAATATTGAAGTAATTAAAACAAAAAAAAATTTGTTTTCTTTTCAAAAAAATTAGTCGTCAAAATTCCTAAAATTAAGTGAAAAAACCAAACAAATCAAAAATAAAATATAAAAAATATTAGAAGAAGATAAAACTTTGATTCTGTGTAAACAATTTTGATATAATTTGTAGTCTTAAAATTTAAATATATGCAAATATTTTTCATTTCCCTTGAAACTTTACAAAATCACAAAATAATGCAATACAAATTGTTTCATTCTTTACAAATTTTCCAAATAGTAAAATTTTTTCACAAATATTCCAATTTCTTAAAATATATTAAAAAGCAAATTAAATGCAACACAAACCATTAAGAAATTTTAAAATAATAATTTGAAATATAATTTTTTTTCTAAATCTCTTGAATTCTTACTATAACGTGAAGACAAATATAAATTCAAAATAAAAAAATTAAAAAAACAATGAAAAATGTTTTTGATTTATTATAATCACACCTGATATTATGAAATAAATTAAAATTATTACAATGATTTGCATATATTTTAAACAATTTTCTAATTTCTATAATTGAAGTAATTAAAAATGAAATTTTTAAATGATTTCCATTTATCTTAAAAAATCCTTTAATTTCTTCAAATGAAATTTACAAATATTCCACAAATATTCCAATATTTTAAAATATTTTACAAATATTCCAATTTCTTCAAATATATTAAAAAGCAAATTAAATGCAACACAAAACATTAAGAAATATGAAAAAAATTTGTTTTTTTTCTAAACCTCTTGAATTCTTACTATAAAGTGAAAACAAATATAAATTCAAATAAAAATAAAAACCTTAAGAAATTTGATATAAAGTGAAAACAAATATAAATTCAAAATACAAAAATTAATAAAACAGTAAAAATGTTTTTTGATTTGTTATAATCATACCTGATATGAAATCAATTAATATTATTAAAATTATTTGCATTTATTTTAAACAATTTTCTAATTTCTATAATTGAAGTAATTAAAAATTAAATTTTTTAAATGATTTCCATTTATCTTCAAAAATCCTTTAATTTCTTCAAATGAAGTAAGTAAAAATACAACGTAGATGGAAAACATATAAAATAATAACAGTAAAAAGTGGACGTTTGATGTTACATAATACATTTTGTAATACATGAATAACAACAAATAATACAATATTTTAATTTCTCTAAAAAAATAAATTTAGTAAAAAAAAACAAAATTAATAAAAAATAAAATATTAAATTAATCGAACACATAATTTTAATTCTAAATATTCCTGATTTAATGTAAAGAATTTTTAAATTTAAACAAATTAAAATGTTTACATTTCCCTTAAAAAACTAAAAAACGCATTTTAAAATTAATTAGGTTAAAAATTTGTTTAATTATTTTCCCGTCTAAAAAAAAAACTAAAAAACACATTTTAAAATTAATTAATTTAAAAATTTCTTTAATTTTTTTCCCGTCATATAATTTTTTGTATATTTGTAGAATTTGTTTGCTATATTAAACCTAGAACCGCTTGATTCCAATCTATTTGCTATCAATTAAAGAATTTGACAGCAATGCATTACCGATTATGCAACTGACAGCAGTAGAGATGACAAGTGCGAGTAACGGTAGTCAAAATGGCAAACTGTCGCAATACTTGCAAATGGCAATTAATAAAAATTTTCCAACAACAACAAAACAAACCACCACCAGCAGCAGCAACAAAGTCTATAAGAGCAACAATAAATACAACAATGACAGCCAAATGAAAACTGCAGCTATATCAGCAGCACAACAACAACAACAACTACATCAACACCAACAACAAACAACAATGAGTGATTGTTGTGGAAAAATATAGTTGCACAGCAGGTCGGAGCAAAATGTAAGAGGAACACAAACAGCGAAAAGAGTGCAATTGTGTTGCTGCACAAAGCCGACGCTTATCTGAAAGATAAATTTTTGCCTCTATTATTGAGCGACGACACACACAAACACACACACACGCAGCACTCACAAACGGCAACAGCGGCATGCAAACGCAGCCGTAAATCGCACAAAATCCATCCATGACGACGGCATATGTGGCTAAGCGGCAAACAAGCTGCAATGCAAGTCGAAGGAGGAGGAGAAAGGGGGGGAGGAGTGACGTGGGGACGCGGCGCGCCGCCGGTGCACAATCGTTTAAGTTTTGCAAAGCGCTTAAACGCCGCGCTGCGTCGCCATTAATGGTTACGGCTGCGGGCGTTTGGGCGGCAGAGAGGCGGCGGCTGGTGCATGGCAGTTGCATGTGTAGCATGGCCGCAGCTCGCAGGCTTAACAGGAAACTTTTAATTTAATTAATTTATCCACAAAGGCGCAATCAACACAACGAACACAACCAACGCAGTCGCCACCACTACAACGAAAAAAGCGCTGCTGTTGTTGTCGCTGTGCTGGCTGTCGTGCAGTGTGTTGGCCAGCTGTTGCTTCCATAGTGCGCGCCAATTCGTTGGCTGACAGCTAATGTGTGCAGCGAGTGACATTTTTGAGCGAGCACACAAACTTTTCGCTGATATCTGCAACAATTTAAGCGACACAGGAGCAAAGAGTTCATTAACTTTGCACGGTGTGGCTGGAGGCAAAAGTTGGCCCGGGTGGGCGGTCACTATACGTCACGTCATCGAACTTGCCTGTTTGTTCGACTTTTACGTTGTTGGTTGTTTATTTTTTTTGTTGCTGTTGTAACACGCCAAAGACACGCCATTTGAGACTCGAAAAAAATACCCTAAAGCTTACTTTGTTGCCATTCCTATCTGCTTTGTTGTTGCTGACATTTTATGATTAGTGCGGTAATGCTTTTAGGTTAGTTTTGTCTGACTCGATGTCATTTTGATGTATGACAACAGGTCCTTGCAATGACATTGTCTTGACGTTTGCATTCCATTGCCTTTTGTAGTCCTTTCGCCAGGCAGTTAATTAGACTGAATCGTTTTCATTGCATAATAAAATTTTAATATGTCATGTATGAGCGACATTTGACACTCACAACGCTGTGATGACGTTATTCTGTTTAATGACAAAAATCCTCTAAAATGTTGGAAGAATTGGGTATTCCTGAAATGGGTCAGCACTTGTTTGATATGGAAGAACGACTTGAAGAGAGAAACAACCTCTTGAAAGGTGGCAGTAAGGTTAGGGTGGGTTAAGAAGGATTGGGAAGACTGTGTGCAATGTAAAATGCATTCCCACTCAGAAAAGGGTAATTTTGAGTCCTTTCATGTTTGTTATGGTGAATCACATTTATCTTTACTGAATCAGCGAAGTAGATTTTAAAATTTAAAATAGCCTTTACTGCTGAATTTTCTAATTCCAAGAGTCACCATGGCCGCGTGGTGCGAAGTCATTGCTTCGGAAAAGGGCTCAGTGACATTGAGGATGTTGCTTCTCCCTAATTTCAAATACCACTGGCATAGTTGGTAGTGTTTTGGATTACACTGTGCGACAGCATTTTTCACACTGGGAAAAATCCATATGTGCATGAAACTAGAGACCGAATATAGTAAGATTGCGTACTCAGTTTTTCATTTCTACATCCTTTGTCCTTATAAAAGGACTTCAAAATTTTGAAGGGGATAAAGAATAAAAAATATATAAAAAATACTTAGCCTCGTTAGAATATGGCAATATGTATATCAAATAAAAGAGGAAAGGCTCAAAAATGTAAATAAAATTGATTTTTTATCTATTTGCAAAAAAAGATTATGAAAAAGGTCCTTTGAAAATTTTAATCCTTTATATCCTTGAAAATTTATATAGAAGTTTCTTGAAAAGTAAGTATGTTAAATCCCCAAATCTCCCTGATCACATGTCGAAATTTCATTACTCTTCCTTTATTAATTCGAAAGTTATTAAAAAAAAGGCGGAAGCTGCAATTCTAATGAAGTATAAAAATTCTAATTTATTTGAGTATCAGTATTTTAAATAATAAAAAGATACAAAATCAATGAAGCGAGAATAATGAAATGTTTACACGTGATCAAGGAGATTTGGGGTTTTAACAAGAAAATTCGATGTAAATTTTCAAGGATATAAAGGATTAACATTTTCAAAGGACCTTTTTCATATCCTTTTTTTTACAAATTTTAAATTTAATTTTATTTAAATTCTTGAGCCTTTCCTCTTTCATTTGATATACATATCGCCATATTCTGACGAGGTTAATTTTTGTTTATATTTTTTTTATTTTTTATCCCCTTCAAAATTTTGAAGTTCTTTTAAAAGGACAAAGGATATAGAAATAAAAAACTGAGTACGCAGTATTACTATGTATGGTCTCTAGTTTCACGCCCATATGGAAATTTTCCGGTGTGAAACATTTTCTAATAGTTGTCGCACGGTGTTACAAGTGAGGGGGAATCGAATACCAAATCAATCTGCACCAAAATAAAAGGAAAATAACAGGCAGTGGGTTGTTTCTCAAAGTCAGATAAATAATTGAATATGAAGCTTCCGGTGCGCCATGCAGAAAGGACATACAAATTTATGTTCTTTAGGTTCCAACGATCCATGCGCAAAATTGCAAGAACTACATGGCAACAGGAAGCTCGAATTAAGCAAGTCTCAGAATTGTGCTGCCAATTTTACATAAGCATTGCACTAACTAATTGAAGTTAATTCACTGGCTAATTCAAGTAAGAAGATCATAGAATATGTCAGACTGTAGTAATCCAAGTTATTTTTCAAGTAAATAAAATTCTTTTTAAGTTGTTATGTTACTTATGTATGATATATATTTTTTTAATTTTAGCAAGATTTACCAACTAACGATTTTGGGGAAGCAGTTAGTGACCGATGCTGCCATTAGGTTGCGTTCTTCCTCCCAATGCAAGACGGGAGGAATCTCTTAATTCTTAATTCTTTTATCGACATTTATTAGAATGTAGATGATTACACTCAAATTTTTCTTGGATAAGAACTATCAAGTAACAATGTAAATTATCCAAGTTTTTGGGTTGGGACAGACTGTAGTTCTACTCTGAAGATTTAAATTTCAATATTAATCTTCGGCTGCCAGATCACTGTGGTGTCTTTCAAGGCAAAGTCACCACCGTCCTTAAAGTTTCTAAATGGCTTAGAGCAAGCAAAATGTCGGCTCGGGATATTCTGATGTTTTCGCTCTTAGCGTCCTCAATGATGATAAAATGTACGGATTAAAGCTACATAAATGAAATTAACTTCGAATGTAATAGAAGTAATACTGGTTTAATTGAGCAATAAATCTTTGCATCTCTCAGGTTCCGTCATTTTTTGGAGCTTCCTTCATTTGGCAGCTTCAAGTTCCGTCGCTCTTGAGAATTGCTTTCATTTAGAAGGGACCAGTTGAGGACCTTGATCGCTGACTTGACTGTTCACTGTTTTTTGGGTAACCACCCCTAATGATTTCTGCAAAAGCTGCATGGATGAGGAGGAAAGTGTTTTTCTTCTTCTATATACTTGTCCTCGTATTTTCTAGAAACAGAAAGATTCACCTGTGTGAGTGCTTCTTTGACAACCGGAGGGATCCAGCCGATAAGACTTTTCATAGTTTACTTAGTATTGTCATAAATTCGAACTGGTTCTGTAAGCGGGGGATATGAGTTCAATTAAATGTGGTTTACCACAATAACTTACCTACCCATCTATCATCTAATGAGTAAAAAAAAAAAATTATGTGACAGTGGTACCAGTACATTTTGGACTGCAAACTTAGATACTAAAAAATTTACAAAAATTTTTTTATTTCGATTATATAAACTCCCAACATTCATTCATTGTTTACTTAGTGTCGTCATAAGTTTTAACAGGTTCTGCAAGCGGGAGATATGAGTTCAATTAAATGTGGTTTACCACGATAACTTACCTACCCATCTATCATCTAATGAGTAAAAAAAAACAAAAATGTGACAGTGTGAACCAGTAAATTTTAGACTGCAAACTTAGATATTAAAAAATTGTCACAAACTTTTTTATTTAGATTGTATCAAACCCACTCTTTTGGGGAAACTCTCGATATATGTATATCGCACACGCACTACAAAAGTGGCACAACTCAAAATTTTTAATTTTCGGGTTTATGTGTTAATACTGTGCACAATGCATCAATCTACCAATAAGCAAAAGCTCAGTATATTTTGTTGTTGTTAACTGTTGCAAAAATACAGTTAGGTCTCTCTTTATGTCATAAGTTTGAGGCTATTTGATCGCTGAAGCTCAATGCAAAAGTGTCCTAACTCAAATTGTGACACTTTTGACGAAATACATTTTTGTTGAAGTTAATTTTAAGCAAAGTTCTGACAATTTTAGTGTATATTTTTAAATAAAAAAAATGAATTTCGAATTCTCAAAATTTTTCTTTTGACTTTTTAACTGTAATTTATAATTATAAAAATCAGCAGAAGTGACATAACTTAAAATAATTCCGTAATTATTGAATTAAAACATCATCAAAACAGTCACAACTCAAAATTTTGGATTTTCTAGTGTAAAATGAAAAAACAAACTTATAACTTATCCTAAAGCATAATCTGTACGGATTTTCTACTGAACGGTCTATACGTTATTTTCAAAAAATGTGTATTTACCTCAAAAACAGTGTTTTGCGTTTCCTGAAAAATCAAAAATTTTGAGTTGTGTCACTTTTGTAGTGCGTGTGCGATATAGTTGACTTTGTAATGTGTATTTGTAATAAAACTGATATTTGTAGTAAATGTTATATAACAAAATTTAACAAAACGAAAAACCTACATTTCTGTATTACTATAAAAATCAAGGATCCTCTATTCTAGATTTTATGGGCATTCGTGTATTTTTTTGGAAACAATGGAAACTTAGTTTTAGGTTAGGTTAGGTTATAGAAGGAGAGTGTGAGGCATGCACTTCCACTCGGAGACCCTCTTGGGCCCATTTGGTATCCTTCATTATTGAATCCAAAGCTCTAAACTTAGTTCTAAGTGCCAATGGTTTGAAGTATCCATGTTTTCTATTATCTGAATCAACTCTGTTATATAATTGCTAATTTTTATCATTCGAATCCTTTTCTCAGATTTTATATTTCTTCAAGACTTTGAATGAAATATTTGTTTGGGCAATGCCGCCAAAAGTTGTTGTTTGGAAGTGTTTGACAAAAACTATTTTGCTTGAACTAAATATGGACATATCTAGACATGCATTGCTACCCACTGAAAATGTAAACCAAATCAACTGATTCTCTACCTACAGGAATTTACAAGGGAATCGTTTACGAGTTGTTACAAGATCTCACGATTTGTTAAAAGATATGAAATTTTCATCAAAATTCATCACTAAGACATCAAAATCTATATTTATTTATTTATTAAGAAAATCATCATTAATCACTGAAAATGTAATCAAAATCAGCTCATTGCTGTTCAAAATTAGTTCACAATCTCTTGTAAATAGTTGTAGTTTTTGTAAATAATTATGCTTTTGTAATTTATATATCAACACATGGGCCCGTGAATACCCTAATTCGTTTTATATGTGTTTGTAAGTAAGATTAGAGCATTAATGGTGGAAATTTTGGGAATTTGTTTCTTTCAGTTCAAGTTCTGGTTGGCCAGTGGCGGCTTTTAATAGCCCCAGGTCGCTTTTTAGCCAACAACAAATATTTAGAGGAACCCAAATTTGCTAATGTGGAACTTAAATTGACATACGGTTTATGTCCCGGAAGTGTTTGACGAAATCTTTAGATATTCCAATTTGAAAACTTAACACCCATTACTCCAATGTATCATGTAATTTGTAATAAGCGTAAAAATCACAAACCATAAATCAAATTTGCACAGAAACACACACTTTCTGGCAATAATCGCTGCTGAAAGTGGGGCATCAAGTTGCAACAGCAGAGCCCACTGTGCGCTCTATTCTGCGAAAAAGTGTATTGAATTATTGTAATAAATTTTATATGCGCTAAACGTAAAAGCATAGAACATAAAAATAGCGAAAGCGCCAAAGCAACAACAATAATAAAAGAAAAGTTAGAGTGGCGCATTTACAAGTTCGGCTGGCAGTGTGTGAGGGGGCGAGGCGGCGATGTGTTGCGCGTCAGTGAACCAACGCAACTGCGCAACTGTGTCGATGGCTGCGGCGATTGTGTGAAAATTGCCAATGATAAGAATTTCGTTGTACTGCTTATTATGCCGCTGGGATTTCAAAATGCCACAACGACAAGCAGATCTCGTTATTTTTTGTTCTCATTGTGACAGCATAAAAATTGCAATGCAGTGCGCGAGTGTGGGTGCAGTGTGTATCTATGTGTGCGGATGAGTGTTGCTGCAGCGGCAAAGTATTGTAAACAAAACATAAAGCAGAAGAAGAACAAGAAAAAGCAATACGTATGACAAACAAAACAAATGTTAATAGCATTTGTTCATTTACTTTTGCATCGGTCGGGCGTTGCAGCGGCTGGAGCGACGCGTTCTCGCTGGACACGGCGATGAATGGAGGGGCTTGTGTTTGCGTTCTCACTGGTGTTGTTGTTGTTGTTGTTGTTGTTGTAGCAGCAACATGAAAATCACATTTTTCAATTAAAGCAAAACAAATTGACGCATCCGTTGCGATTTTTTTTTCTTGCTCGAAATAATTTTGTGCTCTGTTTGTTTGCTGCACTTACACGCTTCTGAACGCGTTCGGCCGCGATTGGCGTATATTCTCACATACACAACAATTGCCGTTCAAAATCAACATTAAACTATGGCAATCAAATTGTTGGACGCACTACATGCGACAGCTGCGTATTCACTTACACACACACACACACACGCGCGCGCGCTCTCACACTTCCGCTCGCTGTTTTAATTGATTTGTTTAATTTAATTGGCTGCTGACAGCTGATCCTCAATTAACTGCACGCCCAGCGACTGGCACCGACTGACATTTGCCATATTTCAACACGCATTACGAGCGCCGCATTGTGCGATTGTTGATAAGGCGGCGAACGCGTGTGGCGTCGTTGCAGCGCAAATTTTGAGTTTGGCGATTTTTGAAAATATTTCCTCGCATTCAATGCAAACTTTCCACTGTTTGTTGCTTCATGTAAAATCAGCATAGAGCATTGTGGCCAGCCGAGATTCTATTGACGACGCACTCTCACGCACACAACCGAACCGGTTACAGGTGGCCGCCCGTGGAGTCGCTTTGCCCCGGATGCGTTTATTTATTTACTCAAAATGAAAAATGAAGAGGAAATCACTGACTTGTATGCTTCGTACACTGCGAATGGTTAGTGTTAACTATTTTGTTGTTATTGGCAATATTTTTTTTTTAATTCTCTTCACTTTTTATGTTTTCTCACATTTTTCGTATATTTTTATTTATTAATTTTTTTCAAATTTTGCCTTTGCGCTTGGCAACAATTTCATTAGCACTTATTCGAAGGGATTCCCCGTTGACGCGCCGCGCTACCGAAACTAAATGCTATCGCTGCCGCCGCGTTTAGTGCTGCGCTCCGTAACGATGTGTTCTGGTCAACGCTTGAGTGCGAAATGTGCGCGCACGTTTGTTTGGTTACTTTTTCGATTTGGGTTTGCGTTTCACTGTCAACCAGCCGCCAGCGAGCAGCAGCGCCGGCCTGCAGCCACCCTCACCAGCGACAGCGACAGCAGCAGCAGCAGCACGCGCGCTGTATCGGTCGGCCGTTACACCCGCTTCACCAAATGAACAATTTCGCACACTCGCCGCCACGGCCGGCAGTGCACAGTGGTGAATTTCGCGCGCCGTACTAATGGTTTGCGCCAGCACTGTACTGTTTCGCCATAAGCGGAAGCTTTTTCTCGCTCGTCGCTGGTGATGGCAATTTCGCTCGCTGGTGTATGCGTAGTCGTTGGTGAGGATGTCGATTGGCTGTGTTTGTTGTATTCGGTGGAGAAAGGACTTCTCATGCGTGTTTAACTGGTTCGTGTATTGAGTGCTGTGGCGGGTGGGTTGAGGCGTGTTGAGTTTCACTTCAAGTTTCTCGTCAACGTTTTCGGTAACATTTCCTGAGTTCATTTAGTGTGTGTCTTTAGTGTGTGTCCTTTTTGCTTTCGAGTTTTATCTTCATCCATTGGGACACCTGTTGATTGTGGCGTTGAGTTTGAGGTTGAGGCAACTTTGTTTTGATACTAATTTTTTATCTCAAGTTTGTGCTGAAAAATGTTACTGTACAATGCACTCAAATAGAAGTGATAACATTTTTTTAATTATTACAAATTGCAGTGGTAACTTAAGTGATGTTTTCGGGCCTCCAAACCTAACTAATTATCCGAACATATGGTTTCAGTTGGTATTGAGTACAACTGAGTACAACTGAGTACACGGCAGCCGCCGTGGCTCAGTTGGTTAGTGCGTTGGACCGCGAGTCGCAGGCAGCAACCTCAGGTTCAAATACTGCCTGTAATAACACCTTAAAAAAAAATAACGGGAAAACTCGTTTTCTCTTTCGGTGGCTGTCCTCTCAGCTGGAAATGGCAAACCTCTGAGAGTAAAAATTGCTTATGAAAAAGCTCCCAACCTGCCGTTCGGAACCGGCATTAAACTGTAGGTCCCTCCAACCCGTGTACAAATTCACACGCACAACACGGGTAGTTGCGGGAAGCTAGGCCTTAGTCTCGCGTAAGCGGGCTGTCGTGCCAGTCAATTATTATTATTATTATTGAGTACAAAACTTTTAACCCTCAACCTGAAAAATAACTTTGGATATCTTAAACGGTCTCGTTAGACCTTGGAATATTAAACAAAACAGTACTTCTCTTAGAAATCTGGTTTCATTGCGATCAAAAGCGTCTTGCACTGAAAATTTTCCATCATAAAACTGAAAAGATCGCCATAGAATTGATCGCATAAACTTACCAATATAGTTCAGACGAGAGAGATGATGAAAGTCAGGCAGGTTTTTACTCGAGGTTGGGGTTGTTGGGGTCGTAAACTTTATCGCAATATGAAAAAATTACCCAGCGCTCATCGAAGACACCAACCCTCTGATGTCAACTCCTTCTATCTATCAGCATAGAATATACAAAGGGCGCTTAGTCGAGAAATTCTCACCAAATTTGGGTGTCTTTGCTAAGTCGCGATAGATGGCAGCCTCACCTTGGACTTCTAGCATTAGGTTCATTACCCATATTGCTGGAATTTCAATTGATTAACGGTACCAACACAAGGCATTTATTTTGTAGATGTCCCATGCTCTCAAGCGGAATGAGTAAGGAGGTAGAAATATTAAAATTTTGAAAATTAATAAAGATAATGAAATAATAAAATAAGATCCTGTTAGAGTTCAAAGAGAGTTATTGAAAGAATTAAAGTTGTTTTGCATTGGGACGATGGAAAGAGTTGGAGTTGAAAAAGTTAGAGTTTTTTAAAAGTTGAAAAACTTCGAGTTATTATACTACATTGAAAATATTGAAAGAGGTGGAGTTGAATAAGTTGCAGTTATTGAAATTTGAAAGAGTTAGGGTTTTTATGCAACTTTTGGAAGTTTGAAAGAGTTGGAGTTGAATGAGTTAGAGTTCTTGAAAGTTGAAAGAGTTAGAGTTGTTATACAACGTTGAAAATATTAGAGAGTTGTTTAAAAGTTGAAAAACTTAGAGTTATTATACAATATTGAAAATATTGAAAGAGTTGGAGTTGAATGAGTTAGAGTTCTTGAAAGTTGAAAAATTAAGAGTTGTTATGTAACATTGGGAAGACGGAAAGAGTAAGAGTTGAATAAGTTGAAGTTATAGAAATTTGAAAGAGTTAGAATTTGTATACAACTTTGAGAAGTATGAAAGAGTTGGACTTGAATGAGTTAGAGTTCTTGAAAGTTGAAAGAGTTAGAGTTCTTATGCAAAGTTGGCAAGTTGGAAACAGTTAGAGTTGAAGGAGTTAGAGTTGTTTGAAAGCTGAAAGAGTTAGAGTTGTTGTACAACGTTGGGAAGATTGAAAAATTTATAGTTGAATAAGTTAGAGTTGTTTGAAAGCTGATAGAGTTAGAGTGTCTTTACAATGTTGGGAAAATTGAAAGAGTTAGAGTTGAAGAAATTCGAGTTGTTTGAAAGTTGAAAGATTTAGAGTTGTAATGCAGCTTTGGAAAAAAATTAAATTTTTTTTAAAGACACTCTGTGTTTTCCACTGTGATGAAGTTGACAATTGCTTTCAAGAAATTTTTTAGAAATCATTGATTAATTATAGCTTGCGCAGAGGTGCTTCTGGAGAAGAAGAACGAAAAGAATCCTATGTTACAATGTGGTTCACTTTGGTAAATTCACGAACGGGACGTGGTTTTCAGTCTGTCTCTTCAGAATCCGGCAGACTGGTGGATGGAAATCAACCAGTTTCTATGAAGATTATTCAACTTTGGCGCTAAAAATCCTTATTG
This sequence comes from Melieria crassipennis, assembly GCA_963668005.1. Taxonomy (NCBI): domain Eukaryota; kingdom Metazoa; phylum Arthropoda; class Insecta; order Diptera; family Ulidiidae; genus Melieria; species Melieria crassipennis. The sequence goes on along the minus strand of OY764962.1, from coordinate 29,933,872 downwards.
GAGAAGTTGGTAGGTAGATAGGAGTGGTTTATCCAAAGGGCAGCCTACTTAGGCCATAAAAGACTATGCTCGCTCATTGAACCAGTTAGAGATCCTTACAAGACTAAGACTAAGACAAGTAGACTCTGAATGGTCCTATCGGCTATGGTGAGAAGAAGAAGATTGTTAAAGAAGAAGTTGACTAGGTTAGTAGTTTGTTCTTGTAGATAATGCAAGATAAGTGCATAGAAGAAGAAGGCTTTTTCTCCTTCTTCCTAAGTAGTCTATACAGTTTCTGCAGAAGTCATTAGACAGCAATGATCGAACCTTCTTACATGGGTACCAATTACTGGCCCACACAGGGGGGCCAAATTCAAATTCAAATTCCCCAAATATTACATTTTAAAAATATATTTAAAAAATCGTGGAATGCAAATATCATTTCAAATGGTATTAGATTCAAAAATAGTGTACAGATTTACAAAGTTCTGTGTTTGCCATTGGTGTCAATTTTTCAGTGACGCTTCAAAACACCACTCATGGTTCTTATTTGTGATTGTTTTAGTGAGAGAAACTCTCTGGAACGACGGAAGATTAAGGTTGGCCAACTATGGTGCAAAGTAAATCATGTGAAGGAAGGAAGATTGAAACAGGGAAGAAAATCAATTAAGCAATGGTCATACGTCCGACTGGTTGGTTCGTACGTTAGTTTTTGAGAAAGGACAGATAACAGGATGAAATTTGGTGCTGTACTTTACTGTAATGTAATGTAATGATTATGGGTTGGGCCAAGCCCTTGCGCACCGCAACCTGAGAGGTTTATTGTGCCCCTTTACTTTACTGTAAGTACCCCAATTAAGAGCTGATAGAGCCGATAGTTTTGTAGTTGGCATTGTTTTACATTTATAATGAACATAAATATTTATAGTCAAATAAATAAGTGAGAACTGTTACCAATGTTATCTTGGTTCGTTCTTTTGCCATACAGGAGTCATTTGCGAAATAAGAAAATTTTGACTAACCAAAGTATATTTAAAATTGTTTACAACTGAAAACCCAAATTGTACCTTAAAGAAATTTTTATTATTTTTCGAATTTTAAGAATATAAAGTAGACAATTATCAATATCAATTATCAATTCGCAATTCGTATGGCCTTCTTTAAGGACAATTAACTGTTCGAGATGTATTGAGTGTAAAAGTTGCTCGACTGCCTAAACTATTCGCACTTAATTGTTATTTTTGTTAAAGGGGTTTCCCCGAATAGTTGTAGTCTTTTTATATACATAAAGTAAATAAACATTATTGTGTGCAAATTCTTATCACTATCATCGTTTTTGTTGTGCACAACAGTTTCAATGTAAAATACAAATAAGTGGAACTCGCTTCGTTGACATCGTTTTATCATTTCCATGAACAGATAACTTGGGCCAGTTTTGTTTCAGGGTTTCTCATTTTCTTAAGCACAGCCAACCCGATTGTGATGTTGCCGTCACAGGAACAAAAAAGCCACTCTTGAGCGTTTTGAAGTCGGTGGTGCGCATTCCGAGAGAAATGTTGGCGCGCATTCCGAGAGAAATGTTGGCGCGCAAACGTTTCCGCGCGCAATTGATTTGAATGCTATTTTTGTCACTTTGATGACTTCAGCGAAATGATAGCGACCAAGTCAATTGCATTATTGCATTTAAATGAATGCCGATAAAAATTTATATTTCTTTGCAGTTACCACAAATATTTATTTATTTGCTTAAAGACCACAAACTGCATATAAATTGTGCAATCAGTGTGTGAGTTGCTTGTGCGGAATTCAATGGTAGAAGTTGTTGTTGTTATTGTTGATGTTATTAGTAATGGATATTGAAACGGTCAACTGATCTGGGACATAAATTACCGCAATTGGTTAATGACAAATCTTCGTTTCACATTACTTTTGCCGCGGCGAGTGGGCAAATGTGGTGTGTGGGTGTGTGGGCCAAATGTCAGCGCCGGCACGTGACCTTGTCGATGACACCGGCACTAAGCTGCCGCAATGCGGCAATGGCGCGGCCACCCACTCGCCAAACACATCACCGACGGCGCAACATTTTGACATTTTGGCTGTGGCAAAATGCTCATTAGCGGCGCTAAAGGAGCGATCGTAAAAGCGGCCACTTGCAGGTGGGACTCACTGACTGACTGACTGACTGACTGGCCGTCTGGCTAATTGGCCGGCCAAATGCGTTTATTAATTTCATGGCTGTTGGTACGACTACACGGCCTGAGGCACGTACACACACGCACAGCGCTTCGCATGCAAAGTCCAACGTGGCTCGCCCGCCCGCCCACACAGCGCTGCTAGTCGGCCGCCATCGACATTTAAGCTGCGGGCACGCACCACGTAGGCAATGGCCAGGCGACCGCCTGGCTAACTGTGCTCCGAACCGTTGTGGGCGCAAATTGCGCTTCCGCAAATGGACGACACTTGAATGTCACAATGAAATGTCAAAATTGTAGCGGCAAATTATTGGAAGCATTGTTGTGTTTTATTGGCGGCGCGGCTGTTGCTTTCGGTTCTATTGTTGCACCGCGTGCTGCATGCGAATCTATACAAATGCCAGCAATTGTTGCGAGCACAACAACACCAACAACCACAACAATGGCAAACTGTTCCACTGCAATTTGATGCTTTTTCTGTCATTGGCGCGCTGCAATTTTCTGTGGGCACAACAATAAAAAAAAATGATTGCGCCATTGTTGTGTGTTCTTGTTGCTTTTTGTTGTATTCACTTGTTGGTGTTCGTGGTGTTGTTGTTCTGTTCGCACATTCACGGTCACTATGCCAATAGTCGGCTTTGCTGCCAACAACAACAACAACGCCTGGCGGTCTTTTCAACATTTGAATGTTGCGTCCGAAAATATGTGTTTCTATGAAGCTTTGAAGACACACCAGCCCGATCCACCGCGCCGCACTTTGTTAATAAATGTTGAGGCTGTTTTCAATTGTTTTTCAATTGGCGTTCGTTGTTTTGTGTGTGTGTGTGTGTGTGTGTGTGTATGTTGTGTGTCGCCAAATCGAATTTCGTCAATACGAGTGCGAGTTGCGACCTCGTTTGGTCATTTCATTTATTTTTATTTAATTATACATTTTTTTGTTTTATTTCTTTCTGTTGATATGTTTGAGGCTTTTGCGTTTTTGGTTATTCTTTGCGTGGCATAAATTTCAAACAATATTTTGTATATTTGTGTGCATTGGTTTTCAATTGAAGTTTGATGGTGGCGGCCAGAGGCTAAATTGATCGCGTGAGGACTGCGGCACGTGCCAGCGGCCGATTGAATGATGATAGTTTATGGGTGTTTGTTGACTGAATTTTATTCATTAGATTCGAACTAACAAAGCAGTTTGAGAATGAATGCCTGAATGAACTTTCGAGGTAATTTTAAGAATTAAACCTGAGTGGGTTGAGGACGAACTGAAAAGGTCGTAAACAGAGGTAGAAGAAATTAGTTTAAACATTTTTTTTTTTATTTTTTAAAAAGTCTCCTTATAAGTCCACACACGTCTTCCTGCCCGAAGCGAGTATTGGAAGTGTTCATTCCAACATGTTTTTGGTCTAATGTCTAACTTTCTTATATCTAAATCTTGATTCAATATGGGACAAACAGGTTCTTTGAACATATTCATAGCCTCCTCCATCTATTTCGCTTTAAATCGACAATTGTCTAGCAACATTTGATGAACTTGAGCCATGTTACGGTCATTGGTAGCAGTTTTCTGACGCCCTGAACACTCATCATCTCTCAAGCTGGTACAGCCTCGTTTGAAATCAGCTGCCCAAAATTGCACGGTAGTAAATAATTGTGAAAAATACTTGTACACAACGTCCAACTCTACTTGAATTTGCATAGATACTCTACAGAGGCCAGATCAGAATTATAACACCGTGCGACAAAAATCAAAAAATTTCAAAACACACGAAAAAATCTATGTACTTGCGAAATTAGGGGCCAAATTTAGTAAAACTGCGTTTTTAGTTCTTCTCTCTGACATCAGGATTTTTTTTAAAGGACATTGAATTTTCAAGGACATGTTTATTTCAGAATAGCGCATTGCAGAATAACAATATGGGTATCAAATGAAAGAGAAAAATCCTTAAATCTTAGAAAATTTAATGTTTTGGTGCAATGCGCTCAATTTTTAAAATAATTTCGTGAAATAAACATGTCCTTGAAAATACAAAGTCCTTTTAAAAAATATACTGACGTCAGAGAGAAAAACGAAAAACGCAGTTTTACTATATTTGGACCCTAGTTTCGCGAGTATATAAATTTATTCGTGTGTAAAATTTTTTGTCGCATGGTGTAATCTGTGAACCTTCTGACCGGTCACTTTATAGTAAAAGTTGGGGCTGTTTTCAAACGACTTCTTTTGTAGTTGTATGAGCGAGGAAGAGAAAGAAAACGCACTTTATTTTCTATGCACTTGTTCTGATTTATTCAGAAGAAGAATAAATTACCTGGGCAACTTCTTCTTTGCGACTCTAGAGAATCTATAGGTTGTTCAAAGTCTTCCAGGCCTCGTCGGAAGCTCAAACTGGTTCAATGAGTTAGCGGTCTCATGTTTGATTGTTTGTGATATCACAATGGATCTTTATGGCCTAAGTGAGCTCCGTCTAGGGGCAACGAATCCTACCCACCTATGTATCTCTATCGATTTTTTCCATTTTCACAAAAAAAAAACTCACATCGACTGACTCAAACTATTGTCAAACAATAACTGCGCATCTAAACCAAATAATTGTTGTTGTTGGTAAATTTTTGGAGAGTACTTAAAAAAAGATGCAGACAGATTCCCTACTTTTCTTTTTGACGAGTGTTGTTGTGATTATTAAAGTCGTAAACTTTTCAGACCATCCTCTTTTTTCTATGTTTGAAATATAATAAAACAAGGGAAAATTATCCCATTGTACCCCAACGAGCTTAATTTAGTTTAACCCTTTCGACCCAAAAGTTGCCTGAGAGCAACTTCACCTATTTGTCATGTTATAGCAAAAGCTACGATTGATTTATGGCTTTAATTTAAGTAGGCACCAACAAATGAATATTTTTAGAAGTGAATTCAAGGCAAATTACAAAAATTTTACTGTTATCCCCAAAATAATTTCCAATTATTTGCAGCGATATCAGGGAAAGTTTGTGATCTAATTGAAGTCTACGAATTGGGCGCGTTTGATCAAAACCCTGTTCCTTTAATAATGGTTAAATAGAATCAAAAAGTGATAATTTTGTATTTTTCTATAAATATTAAGTCATTTTTCTGTGATTAAAATATATTGATAAACAATTTATTTAACCCGTTTTAAGCTAAAATTGTTCAAAAGTAAACTAGCTCTAGAACTCTAACAAAGAGGCGTGACGACTTCAAATATCGTGTGCACACTTCTTATGCGAGTGTTTCATGATTTATATACCAAAAAGTAATATCGAGACACAGGTTATAATTCGGGGTCGAAAGGGTTAAGTGATTTCAAGAACTGCCAATTCTGCCCACTAATGCACTAATGTTACATTTCGTTCATGTGAAAAAATCAAATTCCTTAAAAAAAATGTGTATACATTTCATTCCAAGTTCACTGGTTCAGTGGGTTGGTTCCAACGGCATTGTTCCGGCCTTATACCACATCCGACATGGTACCACTATTCCTTCAAGATGCTATTGGAATCCATCCCAAGTAGTCTTCTAGCTTTACAATCCTATTGCCCGCTTCCCATTGATTTTAATTTGTTTTCAATTGAATACAAATAAACTTCTGAAGAAAATAGTTATGTAGCAATTTTTATTTTTCTGCATGATCACAAAAATTCAATTTTAAATGCCGCTCAACTCAGTCAGTTCGGCTCACTGGTTGCCAATAAAACTCTCATCTGCAGCTAAACATAAACGTGCGTCCAGCTGACACATGTAGACGCCGCCGGCCATTGGAAGTCAGTTGCATGAAAGTGTCGACGCAATTTCTTGTTTCAAGCAATTATATTCATGCACTTTTTCTTGCTTACCTTTTCAATTTCATTTGAATACGAAGAAAAAATCAAAAAAACAAAAACAACAACAACCAGTACCAAGCAAACTAACTTGAAATATTAATTTCACTCATTTTGCCGCAGAGGGAGTGTTCACACGCACACTTACAAACACACACACAGACACACACACACACACACACTGCAAAGCCCGAAGGTCTAACCTTGATTTGCATGTCCGAAATTGCCAAAAAATATAAACATATCTACATTGTTGTTAGTATGTAAATATGTACAATCAAAGTTCAAAACCGAGAACCAGGCAAACAAAAAATTTGGCTTACTTCACAGAAACAAAAAAGCAACAAAAACAGCCCGCTTGTCATCAAACAATATCGGCAGACTGAAGTGGATGTTGTGACCGGTGCGTGCAACTAAAACAGGTTCTTTTACAAGTGCTTTGTTGTTGGTTTGTATGTATAATCATATGTACGCTTGTGCCCATTACCGTTATGGGTTATGGGTTTTACTGGCATTTGACACGTGACCAGCATGATTTCTCATTGTTTTGTTGTGTTTGTTGTGCTTTTGTGGTTAAGATTGCCGTCGATGCGGTATTTGAAATGCTTGTCTGCAACAAAGTTTAGCAACAATTTTTAATTTCATTTGTTTAAGCAATTTGAGCCATTTTTTATGAATGCATTAATTGTTAGTGACATTTAATTAGCAAATTTTGCTTTATGCCAAATTTTAATGAATGATTGAATGCCCAAAAATGTATTTATTTTATTTTATTTTATTTTCTTTATTTATTTAATTTCAGAAACATCGGCATTTAAGAATCACTTCTCTTGCATGCCGAAAGTTAAGTTTAAAAAATAATTTTAAGTTTTTAGAGTGTCAAGAGTTCCAGTAAGTATTGAAGTATTTTGAAGTCCTGACGTGAACTTTTTTTGAGAGTTGTTTTCTTTCAGGCTGGCCTTGATAGTCCAGCGGGGTAGCAATAGCTGGTTTAGTTTCATGTCCAAATTAAATGAATGATTCAATGAATTAAGATTTAAGTTTGAAAAGTTATTTTCAGTTTTTAGAGTATCAAGTGTTTAAAAAAGTATTGGACGATCTTGAAGTCCTGACTCTTAAACCCAATCTTTGCAAAGTGTGAAACATCTTTGAGAGTTGTTTTCTTTCAGGCTGGCCTCGATTGTCCAGCGGGCAGCAATAGCTGGCTTTTCATACCAAAGGCTCTGGGTTCGATTCTTAGTTCAGGCTGGTTAAACATTCGGCTACTTCTTTTGCTAATTGTTAGTGATATTGAAATGATAAATTTTGGTTTCATGTCCAATTTAAATTAATGATTCAATGAACTAAGATTGAAGCTTCAAAGGTCATTTAAAGTTTTTGAGAGTATCAAAAGTTCAATAAAGTATTCTAAGATCTTGAAGTCCTGACTCTTACGCTCAATCTTTACGAAGTGTGAAATGTGAATTGTCTTTCAAAGTTATTTTTCTTCACGCTAGGCTCTTTCAATCTGTCAATAATGTGCATAAATCGTATGATATTATTTTCATATATGTAGGTATTGGTGGATAAACTTTCTTTACCCTTTTGAGTGCAGACTTTTTCTAAAACTTAAGTTATACAAATTCCCAACTTTTGATGCTCCATACAAGTGATTTTTTCGCTAACCCAATAAAGTGAATTGGCACTAATCTTATAACTAAATACATAACGTGTTCCTAATTATCCGACCGCTAGTGTACAAGCATAAACTTATTTCAATACTCGTTCAATTTACATTCAATTTGCGTTCAATTTGTATTCTCAATTTGGCTTCACGCTTCATTCTGCGAGCTTTTATGTATTCAGTTCTGTTGTGTATGCCAAAAAAAGTGCTTTCAAAGCTTAGGTATTGCTGTGTGACGGTTGTGTGTGCTAACAGAACACTTTTCTGAAAGCTTATCTCAAATCAGGGACATATAGAATATATCAATCAAGAACGATGTGTCGATGTGTGGCGCTTAAAACTGCAAAACTTTTGCTTTTAGTGCATTTGTTTCATATCAGATGGCGCTGGCGTATGCACTGTGGACACTTTGAAGCATTATTGAGATAGATTTCTAATTAAATTTTTAAATCTTTTCTATGAAAAATACTCAACAATGAAGAAATTAAAAGATTTTTAACCAATTAATTTTTTTCTTTGAAATCAAATGATTTTTAGTTTCAGAAATTTGCACAAACGATTCTTCGAAATTAATTTGTTTGACATAACACTTCGTTCAATAATGTGTGTGACTAACTAATTAAAACACATTTTTTTGCCAAAATTCGTTTTTATTCATCAACATAGTTGCCATCGAGGGCGATACACCGATTATAGCGATCTTCCAACTTTTCAGTAAAATTTTTTTTTTTGCTCCGAAGCATCGACACGTTCTGGTTTTGGTCGATTGTGAGCTCGCGCGGCACCCACTTTGCACATAGCTTTCGCATACCCAAATATTCATGAACGATGGAACTTGTTGGACAACGTTCCTTTGATATCTTTAGAGTGTCAGCTATACAAATCAACCTCAATTTACGATCTTCCAAAATCATTTTGTGGATTTTTTTGATGTTTTCGTCCGTAACAGCCTCTTTTGGACGTCCACTGCGTTCATCGTCTTCGGTGCTCATATGGCCTGTACGGAATTTAGCAAACCATTTACGAATGGTTCTTTTTGATGGAGCAGAGTCCGAATAATGTTTTTCAAGCCATTCCTGGCATTAAACAGTATTTTTTTTCATTAAAAAAACAATGATAAATCAGCACACGGAATTGCTTTGAATTCATTTTTTTTGAAAACTCAAAAGTAGTGTCACTTAAAGCACTGTAACTTGTAAACTAATGGTCGGATTGACATATAATTTTGACAGTAAGCCTAAAAAGGTTCACAATTTCGAAAAAAAATATTGATTTAGTATTAGTGCCGCCATCTATGTGTCAGTCACACACATTATTGAACGAAGTGTTATATGCTGTGAGATTTTGAAAAATTTTTTTGTTAAAATTCAACTTAACCCAAATCTGCCGAACGTACTTCATGAAGTACATCAACATTTGAGTCGTTTATTTTGAAAGTGGTTTAAGTCCATTTTTAGTTTTGAAACAAGGCTTATTTTTCAAGTAAAGTTTACAAAAGGTCACAAAGCCATAACAAAAAATTAATACCAGTTAACAATATTTTTTAAACAAATCAAACACAAACCCTTAAATATCTCAATATAAGAAAAATGGACTTAAACCACTTTCAAAATAAACGACTCATTTTAGGATATCGGTTAGTGAATTTTAAGCACAGTTAACGCTGCAACTTTAAGCAGGCTTACTACATGTAGTACGATTGGCATATCTGGGTTAATATATATTTTATATAAGAGAAGAAAAATAACAGATACTATAGCTACTAAGAATTTTTAGAGATTTTTAACTACTTAATTTTTTGTTTTGTGAATGAAATGATTTTTTACTTTCAGAAATTTACACAAACGATTTGCTAGATTTAATTTTTAATTATTTTGTTATTACTATTTTGTTGTTTGGCATATGCACAGTGAGCCCTTTGAAGTATTTTGAAACATCTTCTTTAAGACTGCTACTCAACTACTAAAAAGTTTTCAGAATTTAAACTACTTACTTAATTTTCTTTGTGAAATAAAACTATTTTTTGCATACAGAGATTTGGTTTTTATTTAACTTTTTATTATTTTTTTTTCGTTTATTGAGTAAGGATTTTTCTGCTCTGTTAACCTAGAAAATGTTTTTGAGGTGCTGGATTCATAGCTTATTTTGTAAGCCAATAATGTTTATATATTTTTCTTACCATCAACAAATAATTTTCAATTACTTACTTTAATTTACGATTAGCTGTTACTATTTGTCAGATATTAATCAAATATTTATTGAAAATATTTGTGCCAGCGCTTAGACAAAATACACTGAAGATTCAGCTCACCAAACTATTAAAATCTGTTGAAAATTTAAGGATGCTAAAGATAATTGTTGATGCTTACAACTCGGATTGTGTCTCTCACACTGTTAGATAAGAAAATTGAGACATAGATCCTATGTTCTAGTAGTTGTAAAATAGCAACAACAACACGGTGTTAGTGCGGACTAACAAAAAGAAAACGTAGTGCTAATCGAAGACACTAACCATGATCACATCAAATCTGAACTCAGTCTATGGTTATTTCCTGTGCATTTGATTTTCAAAGATTATAAAGATTTCAAAGATTATTCAAGGTCGTTTCTATGGCACTTGTATAACTTGGTGAAAAAAACTCTCACTCTCACAGCGCCATCACCAAAAACTGCTAGCATCGGTCGAATCACCCACTCTGGCAGAATTTCAATTGATTGATGTAAGCAATGCAGTCTGTTTGCTCTCAAGCGTAGGGAATAAGGGGAACAAAAAACTGAGCGATTCTGATTTTCACATAGAAACTACAAATTTTAAAACTTACCATGTTGATAGTATATCGTTACTTATAAAAAGGATTATCGTATGTTTCACTGAGTTAAGTGGAACATATGACAATAGTTTACTCAGGCGACGATATTTCACTGAAATGATAGAAGTGCCAGCAACGATTTCTCGTGAGAGGCAATGAATTCCTTTGAATTTGAGGAGTACGAACTAAGCGAAATAAAACCTTCACTTTATTTAAAAAACACTTAAATCAAACTGGATGATGTTAGAATATGCAAAAAAGTGGTTTGGCAATGGAACGGATGAAACTCTTTGATGTCTTTCAAATGAATTTATAAAAACTTTTTCCTGTCACAAAAATTACGTTTAATGTTCTTCTTCTGAAAGACATCAATCAAATGAATTTATAAAAACTTTTTCCTGTTTCAAAAATTACGTTTAATGTTCTTAAATTTTTAGTTAAAATCTGTTCATTGAATGAGTGAAATTTTAAGTGTTTAATTTTATGAAAAATCTTTAGTGTTATCTAGAAAATAATACCAAATTGTTTTAAATTGACTGTAATGCCAAATTGTTTAAATGCTCGACTTGTAACTAAAATTTTTCAATTTTATGCAGAATTTTTTAGTGCTTGATTTTAAAATGTCTTTATTTTCTTCTACAATAAAAGTTGTGGTCGACTGAACTAAAATTTGTAAATTTTCTGAAGAAACTTCTGAGTTTTTTTTTCATCTACAATGAAAGTTAAAGCCCACCTACATCCAAAGTTCTAGGCAGTCTAAATACTACAGTAAGAAAATAAGTGTGAAAGACATTAAGCAGGGACCGGAAATAACAGTTATTTATGAAAACTATAATAGAAAATTTTACTAATTTAATTTAATAATTGACTGGCACGACAGCCCGCTTACGCGAGACTAAGGCCTAGCTTCCCGCAACTACCCGTGTTGTGCGTGTGAATTTGTACACGGGTTGGAGGGACCTACAGTTTTACGCCGGTTCCGAACGGCAGGTTGGGAGCTTTTTCATAAGCAATTTTTACTCTCAGAGGTTTGCCATTTCCAGCTGAGAGGACAGCCACCGAAAGAGAAAACGAGTTTTCCCGTTATTTTTTTAGGTGTTATTACAGGCAGTATTTGAACCTGAGGTTGCTGCCTGCGACTCGCGGTCCAACGCACTAACCAACTGAGCCACGGCGGCTGCCGTGGCTTACTATGAAGGAAAAATCATGCAAATAAATGAAATATACCAATACATTCTTTTCGCACGGAGAATCAAACTTGGCAATAAACTTTTTTTTGTAATTTTTGCGGAAAAATTAAAAAATAAGAATTATTTTTTATTTATATTTTAAAAATCCTTTTGTAACAATTATTTTTGATTTTTTTCATATTAGTCCACAAATAACAGTTTTATTTCGATTTTTATTTTAGTTGTGCTATAATAACAATTATTGGTGACTTTTATTTTTTTATCATAGTCATCAATAAAAATCATTCAGTGACTTTTATTTATAAAAGTCATCAATAAAAATCATTCAGTGACTTTTATTTTTTAAGTCGCAATATAAAAGTCATTTCATTAATGCATGCAAAAGTTATGATTCTTCCAGACAATAGAATTGTTAAGACAGGTCTTGTTAGCCGATCAAGAATATATACACATTTCGATATTTAATGAATCCAATAGTGCAATTAATGAAAATGACTTTTATATTGCGACTTAAAAAATAAAAGTCACTGACTGATTTTTATTGATGACTTAAAAAATAAAAGTCACTGACTGATTTTTATTAATGACTTAAAAAAGAAAAGTCATTGAATGATTTTTATTGATGACTTTTATAAATAAAAGTCACTGAATGATTTTTATTAATGACTTAAAAAAGAAAAGTCATTGAATGATTTTTATTGATGACTTTTATAAATAAAAGTCACTGAATTATTTTTATTAATGACTTAAAAAGAAAAGAATGATTTTTATTGATGACTTTTATAAATAAAAGTCACTGAATGATTTTTATGTATGACTTTTTTAAATAGAAGTCACGAATAATTGTTATCATAGGACAACTAAAATAAATATCGAAAAAACCTGTTATTTGTGGACTAATAAGAAAAAAATCAAAAATAATTGTTATTATGGGATTTTTAAAATATAAATAAAAAATAACTTTTATTTGTTGAGTCATTAAATAAAAGTCAAAAAATAACTCTTAAACATTGATTTTTATAATAAAACTTATAACTGTTACGGTGCCTGACATTAAGTGTTGTGTCAAATTGAATATGCATTTAAAAATGTAGAGAATTTCCTTAAAGTCCTCTAACTTTGAAATGCCATATTTACATAATTTCCTCGGGGCTGGGCGTTGCTAAAATTATTCATGGCTCTAAGACAATTAAATGCAAATTCACTTGTAGCCTGAACAGAAATTCCCACTTGACTAACTTTTAGAGTCTTTAAGGCAACACTTAAAATACTTTGACCAAAATTTACAACACAACTTGATGCAACTCGCTTATACAACCGCCCATTAATCTTTTGGTAAAATTTATGTTGACGACGACGGCGACGGCGCTTTTTGTGTTAAAATCACAATTTGCCGCATATCAATGCGCATTACGAGCGAAACTTAAACGAAATTACAGTCAAAGTTTTATTTATTGAATTATTGATTGACACGGCAGGAAGTAGAGTAGAGCGGCAACAACAGCAACTCGAAGTATAAGCAGCAGCGGAATGTGCAGCTGGCGTTTGTTTGTGAAAAATTGTTGTTGGTTGGCTGATTGACTGGCTGAATGGCTGTCTGTCTGTTTGTCTGTCAAAAAACACCCAAAGGAGTAATGAAATGCCAAGACGGCACAAGAACGCATCGAGAAATGAGCCAAAGGAAACAATGACAGCGACACAATAAAATCAAAGTTAACGGCTCATAAATGACGGTCACGCGAGCAGCGAACAACGGACAGCGTGCATAGTGAGTGGCAAGCGACACGTTTAATTATCGCCGCCGACGCGACGGCTGAAGCGCAGCGCAAGGATAATCGAATACATAATGCAGAGAGCACTAAATAACGCCGGGTCAAAGTTGGCCCTGGATTGACTGGGCAGTGCACAATAAATGAAATTATGAGGGTGAAGGGATGAGGCGTAATAAAATTGAAATGCTCCAACGAATTTACGCGGCTGTCAATTTAAGTTTATTTATTGGCATTTGGTTGGCTGTGCGGCGTTCTTGGCGCTGGCGAACGAATGTGGTCGAAAAGTGTGATGGCAACAATTAAATAAGTGTGTGTGTGCGCTGTTGCAAGTTCATAAAGTCGTTAATGTGCTGTGCTGTGTCGCGACTCTCTCTGTGTGTGTGTGTGTGTGTGTGTTTGGTTAGCGTCGCGTACAGCCGCCTTGGCACACGCCGAATTTATAAATAACTTCGTGGTTGTATTTCTCGCCAGGATTTAAAATGATTGATGGGAAATTCGGCTGTAGCGAGCAGCAACAACATTGGCAGGAAATGTCGATGTGGCATGCATGAAAAGAGAAAAGAAACAGAAAATTAAGAAGAAGAAATGTTAGGAAACGCACATAAGCAATGTTGCGGCAGAGACAGAAAATGTAGTGTCTGTCGTTGGTTCAGTTTGGTCGGCTGGTCTGTTTGTTGGTTGCGTTTGTGTGTTGTTGCATTGTGCGGCTGGCGCGCAAGTTAGCAGAAAATGAGTTAAGCGCCAGCGGATGAGTGCTGGCGCATCATTCATGCAGTTGACAGGTCGTGGCAAGCGCAAAGCCCACACAAACAACAACAACAACAACAAGAACAACAACACCAATGGCGACAACAACGCTGCGCTATCAATTTGGCAGCAGGCAGCCAACGAACAATTACATCGGATTTACGTCAATATCACGTTTGGCAGGCATTGCAGTCATCGTTGGGGCTTTCTCAATTGTATTGTTGTTGTTATTGTTATTGTTGTTGCCAGTCATGCTTAGCTTTGCTGCCAGCCAAGACTGCCTTTGCACCCTCGTGGTGTTGCTAGTATTTGTAGTTGTGTTTATTTATTGTATTTATTGTCCGTTGTTGTTTTTTTTTAATTACTATGAATGTTGTTGTTGTAATTGTAATTACTTTCACTTACATGATTGACAGCGTCCGGATATTTTTGAGTCTCCAGACAAAAGGCGCCTTGCTTGACGTAGTGTGCGCCCGCTTTGCCCACAATCGGTGCCTTTAGATGCGAAGAAAAATGTATGAGAAAAGTTGATATTCATTAAAACTTACACAGCACAACAAAATCGCACTTTTTTTCTGTTGCATGGAGTTTTTCTACTGTTTCTTACTAATTTGGGTGCGCTGATTTCGAATCTATCCTTAGATTTTTTCTAGCACCTCTAGTTAGTGAGATATAGGTACCGTGCCATTTTTTCAGTATTTCCTCTACTTTTTCATTATTTTTTTAACGTAATTTCAAAACCAAAAGACCAATTGACATGATTTTCAACTTATCACATTAACAACACCGCACGGCTTTTTTTCCGATGGAATTTATTTGTATAAGTTTTAAAATTCCGCGGTAATTGGACCTCAAAGTCGGAAAATATGGAATTTTAAGGCGTTTTCTTTGATGGTCAAAAACATACAAATTTTTTATAAATCAATTAACGAGTTAGGTGTATAATGAAAGCCGACACATCAAGCAAAACAACACAGCGGAATACACATTCGCATCGAAATAATAGCAAAAATGTTCCATAGTCATTTTCATCACTTTTCATACTTATTCCTTAAAAAATTGCCTCAAAATATGCTCTTTTATATGTTCCATTTATAGTCAGAAATACAAGCAAACAAACAAACAAAAAACAAAAATATTTTGAATTGCTCGAAACAAAAAAATTAAACACTTACATATATTTAAAAAAAAATTAAAAAATCTAAAAATTAAAAAAAAAATCTTCATATGGAATTTTTTTTGGCTTTGTTTCCCAAGCAGGCCTCTAGGCCTTCTACTTTCTACACCCTCTATCACGCCTCCTATTGACATGCAATTTTTTTTCCCCGAACAAACATTGCTTCTCCACCACAAAACTATCACTGGTAATTTTTTCAACAAGATTAAAAACTTGGGTACTAGAGGGTTAAGATATTCATAAACTTCGTAACTTGATTTATAAAACATCTGTACAATTTTCGCCATCAGAAAAAACGCCTTGAAATTCAATATTTTCCTACTTTGAAAACTTATAACAATGCCAATTTAGAACGCATAAAATTGATTAATGTCAGAAAAGATGGCGTGAGATGTTGTTAGTGCAACTATATAAAAATCATGTCGATAGGATTATTGGTTCAGAAATTACAGTCGAAAACGAGAAATAAGCCGAGGAAAATTCGAAAAAGTGACACGCCCATTTTTTGCAAAAACTAGAGTCGTTACATAAAAACGGAGTATGGTTTTGAAAACAATGTGCAAAAACGATTCAGATTCATGTAAAAAACTTCATGCAACGGACATGCTGTTGTGAAGTGTTAGTTTCTTAAAATTTAATAAATTTTTAATTGGACATTATTTAATGTTTGTCTGCTCATTAAAATTGTTTGCAAAAACAATGTGCCACACTGCATTGTTGGCTCATTTACACTTTTAAACTAATCGTAACCATAACAGCTCTTTGCTCTCTTCAGCGTACGTGCTTTGCATGCTTATCCAAACAAAAACAACAAAAAGATCATATTTTCTGCTGCAACAAAAGTCTCCCTCTCCTTGGGTCTTGCTCTCGCTCCGAAATTCAATTAAATTGTATTTTATTTCTAATTTAATTAACTTCCTGCAGTGGTTGCTAGCGACGCTGCTCATTGTTGTTGTTGTTGTGCTGCTGCCGTTATGCGGTTGCTGTGGCAGTTCCGTTTGTTGTTTTCCGGCTGCTCACTGCGGCTGCGTGCGTGCCCGCTGCAGTTTTCCAGTCGCAAAAGTGGACATTATTGCTTGCACGTGTTGGCGCTAAGCATTTCTAGTTTTTCGGACTCATGTATTCTACTCTATCATTATTTTTTTACTTTAGCATTTGTTTTGCTCAAAAAAATGTTTTGCATGCATTGGCATTTTTTGCAGCATTTCACTGCCTCGTCTTTGTGTTGTTGGTCGTAGAAGTCAACAGTGAGCACTGTTTCGGACTGCTACAACTACGACCACTTGCGCTGATGTTTGCAGTCGCTTTTGTTGTTATGATTATTGTTATTGTTATAGCTGCCGTATTGCCAAAACTGAATGCAACTACGAAAGAGTGCCGCAGCCTGCACGCACGACGGGCTGCAGGACGACGCTGTTCCTTCTTCACTCCGGTTGGACGCACGTCTGCGTGTGGCTCATATATGGTTAGTGCCACCGATAGTCGCTGTGTTCGTTGAGACACGTGCCGGCAGCGAGCGTCAGCTTTGTTTGGTTTTTGAAATTGCGTTGTTTTTGCCGTCCGTGCATGGCACCGGGGCGTATGAGTTATATTGAATCATTTCATGCTGCTACACGTTTGTTGTGCATATTCTGTGCGTGTGTGTGTGTTATTTTCATAACCCATTGCTCGGGGCCATAGAGTGAAATGTACAGTAATCGATTGGCTGTGCATTTTGTATTTTGCAAGCAGTTTAAATTTAAAATGTGGTCTTCTTTTGAAATAAATGCGAGGTGCGTTACAGAGTAAAAGGAATTTTTTACAAATAATTACACTTTTGGCAAAACTGATTTATTTTATTGGAAATATATCCCTTTGGACTCAATACAGCGATGTCAAATGAGTATTTAAGATCGACGGCTGAGATATCGGTCTTTCAGAATGTTGATACAAGCCTTTTGGTTTGCATCTACGTCTTTAGAATGCTTTTCTTTCAACATTAAATGCATTTTTTCGAAAAAGTAAAACTTGCACAGTGCCAAATCAGGCAAATCCGAATGCGATTTTTAGTAATAAAATCGGTCGCAAGAGTCTTCCTATGAGATGACATCAGCGAACTGGTACAAAACCAACTGTGCCCACATTTTTCGGTAGTGAAATTTTAAGTTCAAATTCAATAAATTAACGTTACTGAGATGCTTAGGTCCCATTTCTAGAATTATAATGAACTTTTTGGTTGATCTTTGATAAATTCACCTAAAGTTTGAATGGAGTCCGAGGAGCCACCGATTTTCGCTTGGCCAACATGTTGATGGAAGAATGAGATCGGACATAGAAAGTAAAGTCTCACATTTTTCGGTAATCAAAATTTGAGTAGAAATGCAATAAATTCACGTTGCTGAGATGCTTAGGTCCCATTTCTAGAATTTTAATGCACTTTTTGGTTGATCTTTGATAAATTCACCTAAAGTTTGAATGAAGTCCGAGAAGTCACCGATTTTCGGTTGGCGAAGATGTTAATGGAAGAATGAGAGCGAACATACACGAAAAGTCTCTGAGTGCGTTCAACCTGCCGAATGCCAGAACAATCCAAATTGATACACAGCCTTCTCGTGATCCTCCAGGATAGCGATTTGGGACCCACTGAATAGTAAATTAATGTGCAACGTGTACAATCCGCAGGACATTCAATTTGGGTTGAGCGCTGGATTTGGTGTTCATCTCGTCGACCAATGTACCAATGAAAGCCAAATGAGCCTCAGAAGAAATGCTTTGAAAAATCTTTGATTCTGTTTATTTTGGCGGCGACTATCGAATACAAATGAACAACCAGCTGTTTAACTCTAGAATGCCCGACAATCTGACATATCTACCTAAAATGCCTATTTGTAGTCATTTTCACTACAATATTGTTTACTGACTTTTTTAATTTTATTGGTTTTTAAGTAGCAAATATAAATAAATGTACACGAAATTAAACTAAAATAAGCATTTAGTTTTTATTTTTTTATGGTTTACAAAGTAAATTCATTTAAATAAAATAGCGTACTTTACACATAAATGGGACAAAATGGAATGAAATTTGGAATTTGGAATTTTTGAATGAATTTTATGAGTGAAATTTGTATTGAAAATCTTGGGAATTGTCACAGGCAACTATGATATTATTTTTTTGAAATATTTGCAATTATTTGAAATTTTTATATTTCGCAATTGAAGATGAATACTTGTCTATTTATCAGTAAGATTTGCTAAAAATTTTATATAGACAGTCAAAATTACTACTTTTGGGCATTTAAGGTAAATTTTAGAAAATTGGGGTAAACAATTTTTTTTTACAATTTTTTAAATTTATTTATTCCATTTAGCTTTAAAAACTAATAAAAGTCACGTAATATATTTTTTTCGAAAGCGATGCAACAAAACTTATTTACAATAAAAGACCTCAATGTAGTCAAAATGACTACCTTGGGCATTCTAGTGTTAAGGCCATAAACGTAGCCCAGTGAATCCAGCGGTTACGCTAATTTTGGGCCATGAAGCTTCGACAAAAAAGGTGTTCGACGTGGTAGTTGAAGGTCGTAGGTAGTTGAAGGGCATAGAGGGGACAATGTTAAAACAATGTTCAAAGTACACCTCAAAATTTTCCTCAATTTACTCAGAGTGTTCCTGATGATTGAACAAGAAAAGTAGATTCCTTGTTCGATAACATATCTACTGTCACTTCAGATGTTATAGCTCCGCTTCCAATCAACCAAATGCTATGAAAATTTTACTGGAAATCGGATAGCATATATCTTAATGCACTAACTGCTTAGATATTTTAGAATGCACCTTTTGAAATTTTTTTTTTTTTTAGTATCACTCAGAACTTTGTCCACATGCCCAAACCAATCTTTTCTTCCAATCTATTCTTCCAGCACTGTGCAGTTAATTAGTAAGCACGACTCGTGCATCATTGCCTAATCGAACTATTTGCTGTTCTCCTTCTCCTTCTTGTAAGTGCTTCCTTGTTTTTAATTGATTTGTGTTTTTGCTGGCTGCTCTCTGCTGGGCGTTTGATGTAATATTTGCATAAAACATGTTTTTCCTGGCACTCGAACAACAGTCGACGTGGAAAATCGCCTGGCGTAATTTTTGTTTGTTTTGAAAATTTTGTATGTTTTGCCAGCAACTTTTTCTCAATGCGAAAATCAAACAACAGTGCGGAGAACTTTTGCGCGGCCCTCCTCTGCCACGACTTGTGCTGGCCGCAATTTCAAACTTCTTCAGAGGCGACTGCCACATGATTGGCCAATTGAGTGTTGCCGCCGCTGCCGCTTCTGTTGTTGCTGCCGCTCGTGCACGCTTAACTGCATTTTGTAGCAAAGTTGTTGCTGTATTGTTTTGCTCGTATTTATTGTTGTGCCCCTTGCCGCGCGGAGTTTATTTGTTTACTGCACAGCTTGTTTGTTGATTGTTGGGCTTGTGTTGTTTTTGCCTGTTGCCGGTTGCCTGTTTGCTGCGCTTTTTAATTAAATTTGTTCGATGCGAGTTGAATGTTGCTGTGCAGTGCACTGTTTTTTGCTGTCAGGTTGACTGGCACTCACGTGCCTACGAGCGCAATGCCGAAGAGTGATGAATAAATACGAGTAGCAATGTGAAAAAAACTCAAATATTCTATGCTGCAATTTTCATGCCTCAAAGTCTTTAAAAGCCTCACTCAACGCCCAACCCAACCCCACCCAACCCAACCGAACCGAATTGAATCTCGGCTCGACCACATGCACTCGGCCCCTGCACTTACCTCGCCCTTCTCCGTGTCCGGCATAAAGTTCGAAGTGTAGAATTGCACGCCCGGCTGATTGCTGGCAATTTCTAGCCACCTGCCGCTGCCCGCATGGTACGCTCTGAATGTAAACGAGAAAGAAGAAGCATAAGCAGCAACACAACAACAGTAACAACAAAAAACCTGGAACATTTTCATAGCAAACATTTTTGGTTTCTGTATGAAAGTTTCATTAGATTTTTCATTCTGCTCGAATAGTTGCGCAGTGAGCGCATTGCATTTGCCTGCAAAATTCTCGCTGCGGCCTCCCCCGCCTCCCACTTCCACCATTCAGCGTTTTGACCGCTTCACTTACTTGGCTATGTTGGTTATGCAATCGGCGCCGGTCAGTTCCACGCAGTAATTGTCGTCGTAGCCGTTGGACGGCAGCAGTTGCTGCAAACGGTCGCCCAAATTTGCCAGCGCGCGCAGATCGTAGACGGTGCCCTGCACCGCTGTCAGTCGACCAGTGGGTATGGAATCGGCATCCGTTTCGGTAATTTCATCGGCTTTAATCATAATTGAGTGCGCATGCAGTGCTGCTTTGCCGGCAGCCTAAATTTCCACGAAATTTGCAAATTGCAAATGAGATTTTACAACAACAAAATAAAGTGAAGACTTTAGTTTCGTTATGAAACACTGATTTGGTTTATTATTCTGTATGTGTGTGTGTACGTGCGTGTGTGTTGTATACATGTACCTGCAGATATGTGGTGATGCATAGAAGGCAGTGAATGCTGAAAAGACTTTGTTAATGAATTTTCCGCGTAATGCAGCACAGAGGAAATTTTAGTTCTTGCTGTATAAATTCTTAAATAAATTCTTATATAACAAAAATTGTGCTCTATGAATAAGAATCGAGTTTGAAATGCAGAAATCTAAAGACTTAAAGGGATTTATATATGATTTTAATTATAAGTTATAATAATAATAATTACACTGTGCGTGAAATTTACCCTAACAAATCATATCTCCCTGCAGGTCTAATTACGCCTTGAATGCCCCTTTGGTGAGAGCGCTTTCCGAATTTAACAAGATCTGTGCTTCTCTTAACCTCGATCTTTCGATCTCCAAACAAGAATTAAAATCACGTCTGAATTCCTTTTATAAATAATGTCATTCTTATTGTTATTCTATTCTTAAGTTCTATTCCTATTGTTATTCTATTTTTAAGTTCTTATATTGTTGTTTGCCTAGTCTGTAAGTTCATTTACTGTAGACTTGAAATAAATGAAATGAAATGAAATGAAAAATTGAGACGTGGGGGGGACCTACTGAGCGACTTTTCTATAGGTACATATACTGAGTTGAGATCCACCAGCCGTTTGGTAAGATTGGCGTTAGTTTATGAGAAATCCGTCTTTGAAGTTTGCTCATTTTAGTCGAGTTCGTCGCTTAAGTCTTCGAACGTTTAAATGCTAATAGGCCCTAAATTGTTCCGAACATCGCTTTACTGTCTTCGGCAAGTTTGTAGATATTTTGACGGCCAACAAATTTGCTTAAGACACCAATCCAAAAAAAATACATACAAACTGTGTAATTGCGATATGTGCATTTTTTGCGCAGCGCAACGTGGCGTATGAGTGTCATTTAATTATAATTCACTTATACATTATAACAACAACAGATCCAAGTAGTCGTGGTGCACTGTAGTCTATATAATAATGGCAATATGTGCTTTTGAGGGTTAACTTTTGCTTTTTGATCAATAAAATTTAGACCAAACTTCACTGCAGAGATACAAAACAGGTATTTTTAAAAACGAATTTTTTTCTTGATTGTTTTTGTTTCTTTGTTTCTTTTTTGTTTTGTTTCTTTTATTTTAAAAGTGATTCCTCCTTATGACCACCATATTTGTATTGCTATGAACTAACCACAGAACCCACAATTATTTCCAACTTCTGTTAAGCTCACTATTTCTCTTTCCATTAGGTTTTTTCCCATTTCAATTTCTATTTATGCCAACTTTAAAATTTCCTTTCACTGTATTTGTTTACCGTCAGCTGCATTTTGCAACGCTGCTCAGCCACACACTCACTAAATCACAGTTCAACAACCCTCAATTTCCGTGTCAACTATTCCCCCAACATCTTTTACATCCTTCCTTCCTTATTGGTCAAACTTTTCCTCCTTACCACAAGCGTTGTCCACAAAGTTTTACACAAAATGTCCACACGAATCACACAAATAAAAAGTTATAAAAATTCCCGCGCTGTGCTCATTCGCCACTTCTAACTGCACACAAACACACATTCACACACGACAAACGACAAACACAAACACAAATCTGCTGCACACTCACGTGTCCGGCCAAATTAAAATACGAATGATTTGTCATATTGACCGCCGTGGTGGCCGTTGTCTCCGCTTGCATGAGCACGTGCAGGCAATTGTCCTCGGTGAGTGTGAAGCGCGCCGTGGCGGTCACCTCGCCCGGATATCCTTCGTCACCGTCGGGCGAGCGATGGCGCAGCGTGACGCCGTCCGCGTGCACGCCGGCCACCTCCCAGTGAGCCTTGTCGAAGCCGACAAAGCCGCCGTGCAGCTGATGTTTGCCGTTCCAGTTGCGCGACACTTGCACTTCGCGACCGGCCAGCGGGAAGCGTCCGTTCGCCACACGGTTGCAGACGCGGCCCACTGTTGCGCCAAAGTAGGGATTCGTTTTGCTTTGGTAGCCTGGAAAAATGGTTTAGACAATGAAAAGGAAAAAACAAATTAAAAAAATAGTGAAATAATAACGAAGCCGATGTGCTCGTAGAGCATGAAGGTGTGTGTGTGTGTGTGTGTGTGACCAAGCGTTGGTCAGAAATTAGAAAAAGTGCAAAAATATTTTGACGCAAAAATGCCAACACGCCGCGTTGGTCACTGCACACGACACACGGCGCAACGTGGCCAGTAAAAATGTTCAACTGTAACGAGTCGGGTCGAGTTGCGTTGATGGCGGCGGCGGTGGCAATGCAACACATGCAACAGACACACACCGGAAGTTGCCACTGCTCACGAGTGCTGGCGATGTTTGGCGAATGAGTGCGTTGCTTTTGTTGCTGTTAGTGGCATGTGAAGTGTGACTGTTGGCTCCCGTTGCAGGCGGGAGTTGCAGTTGCGAGTTTTTTGCTGCCGCACTTTCGCTTGCAGCGGACAGTATGTGGTGGCAAAAAAAAATTTACAAAAATTCAACTCAATTGCTTTGGTGCTGTTTTTGCTTTTTCGTGTTGCCGCTTAAGTGGGAAATTTGTTACCATCTAAGCGTTACAAGTGGCAACACCAAATTGGCCCTCAGTGCACGCAGCCACAAGGCACTTGCGCTGTCTGCGTTGGTCTGCCTCGGGCAGTGTTTGCAGTTCTATGACACAGTGACCGACAGGTGTCGGCAAAGGAGACAGGAAACTACTCGCATAAGGAAAACTTTGAGTAGTGGAAGAGATATGAAACTAATTTTGTTTCAAAATAAAATTCTGTAGCAATACATTTGACATTGTGATAGTTGTTGTAAATGTAGTTTTCATTGGTAGTTCAAGACAAATTCAATTTTTCCACACACATTGTTAAACAAAAACTTGTGTGTATAAAAAATTGTTTTTTAAATGTTTGTCCCAAATTTAGTGTCACACAAGTTGTTGTGCTATGAAGCAATAAAGTAAAAGCAGGTAAATTTTAAATCAAAATCTACAGAATGCAGAAAAAACTGTGTATTTAAAAAAATTTTTTTTTATGTTTGTCCCAAATTTAATGTCACACAAGTTGTTGTGCTATGAAGCAATAAAGTAAAGGCAGGTACATTTAAAATCAAAATCTACAAAATGCAGAAAAAAGTGGGTATTTAAAAAAATTTTTTTATGTTTGTCCCAAATTTAATGTCACACAAGTTGTTGTGCTATGAAGCAATAAAGTAGAGGCAGGTAAATTTAAAATCAAAATCTACAGAATGCAGAAAAAAGTGTATATTTAAAAAAAAATTTTTTATGTTTGTCCCAAATTTAGTGTCGCACAAGTTGTTGTGCTATGAAGCAATAAAGTAAAAGCAAGTAAATTTTAAATCAAAATCTACAGAATGCAGAAAAAACTGTGTATTTAAAAAAATTTTTTTTATGTTTGTCCCAAATTTAATGTCACACAAGATGTTGTGCTATGAAGCAATAAAGTAAAGGCAGGTAAATTTAAAATTAAAATCTACAGATTGCAGAAAAAAGGGTGTATATAAAAATTTTTTTTTATATGTGTGCAGAAAAAACTGAGTATCCAAAAAATTTTTTTAATAAGTTTTTCCCAAATTTTGTGTCACACAAGTTGTTGTGCTGTGAAGCAATAAAGTAATGGCAGGCAAATTTAAAATCAAAATCTACAGAATGTGATATGTGTGTATATAAACGAAATTTTTTTGTATATCTGTGTCCCAAATTTTGTGTCACACAAGTTGTTGTGCTATGAAGCAATTAAGTAAAAGCTGGTAAATTTAAAATCAAAATCTACAGAATGCAGAAAAAACTGTGTATTTAAAAAAAAAATTTTTTTATGTTTGTCCCAAATTTAATGTCACACAAGTTGTGCTATTATATGAAGCTATAAAATAAAGGAAAATAAATTTAAAATCAAAATCTACAGAATGCTTACTTCCTAAAGTTCTACTTTGATTAATTTTTTGAATCTGCCACTTAGTTATTAAATTTGACTTCTGTATTTCTGATACGTTGGAAGATTGTTGAGTTTAAATTTCATATTCCAAGCTTTGGCGGGCTATGATTAATCAGTCAGTGAGGGCAAAACAATTATAGGTGTATAGATACTTGTTCGTAGTTTTGTTACAAAACATTCAAAACTTCAATTCCACTGCACTGAAGTTCATACAAATGTTAAATTTTTTGGGGGGGATGGGTTTTGCAGATATCATTTCAGCCCAATACCATTCGAAACCATAGTTGTCAGTAGCTGTTTTTGTGTTTGGGGGACTTGCACCCCTCCTCCTCCTCCCTGAGTGCACCACTGTTACACCAAATATTATTATTAATCGAAATTTGCTACATAAATTGCGTTACATTGCCGCATGAAACTGTCACAATGTTTGTCACAAAAAACTTTGCCTGCGTTGTCAACATTCTGTTGAGCTCCAAATACTTGCCGACAAATTGCATGCCAATGCCAAAGATCGAAATTTATCATCATAATTTAAGCCGTAAAAATTCGACAAAACATAATAAAACAAAACTTGACAACAACAATAAATGCAACATGCCATCACGTGCAACATTATAGCAAACTTTTGCCACTGCTTTTAGTGAACTTTATTAATAGTTCGTTGTTTTTCCCGCCTCTCTCACTCTTCATTTTTATAGTTTTCCGTACTAACTTAAAAAAAAATTGTTACAAAGCCAAAACAGAAAATACAAAAATACGAAAAAGTCGAAAAATTGCAACAGGACACATGAAAAACAAGTCAACTTTTTCGCTGCCACTAACCTGCCACATCATCGTAGCCGAGCGCCACATCGTCCACATGGCCGGCTGCATCCGGCACTTTGAAGCTGGTGATGGTTGCGCCAAGTGTTATGACCTGTTATGGCGTTATGGTTGTTGTCGTTGGGGATTTTCCCTCGTCGCCGGGACGGTTGTTGTTGAGTGTGCGCCGCAAAAGGGGGACCAACAGCGAGGCGTTGTCATCATTGTTGCCATCAGGGAAATGTCCGAAAAGTTGCGTGGCCATTTGCAGTTTGGGGCGCGCGGCAGGTTATGCAAAGCCAGGCGTCGGTCACATGGAAGAGAGAGAGAGAGAGACGAAAAATGAGAATTAAGTAAGGGGAGATTAAAATAGTAACAGCAACAGCGAGCAACAATAACGACGACAACAAGCGGCCAACACCCAACACAGAGTCGGCTAAAACCAAGAAACCGTTGTACGCGCGCTGCCAGGTGAGTCACGGCGAGCGCCTGATCCCTCGTACAGCTGCGACACATTGAGCCGACGCGACGCTGCTGGACGTGGCAGTGTCAGCGCCCGTCCGCAATTACGGCCGACTACGCCCAAGCGTGATCCATAAAGAGGTCCGTAACATGGCCGCACCGCCGAATTGTAGGGGAGCGCTGCAATTTATGGGCAATCAACGGTTGAACATTGTGCATGAATGTTAAATTTCCGGTATTGCCCCGAAAAACCGTTTCGGAAGTTGACCCGAAAATGCGTCGGTGCTGTCCGTGTAGTCGAGATGGTCATCGCAACGCTTTCGAGGGACGACGGCGACAAGGTTGACAACTTTTGGACAGCAACAACAATTTAAGCCACAAGCAGTCGAGCGTGTCACCCGCGGAGGATGCGTCTGCCGCTATTTTCTCGTTCCGACTCTTCATTCTGTTGTTCGTTTCGTTTTCGTCCAGTCGTTCGTCTGCTTTGCTACGTTTCGTTATATTGTTTTTGTAGAACAGCTTGGTTCGAAAGCAATTTTGGCAAGTCATTATCAGCTTTCTGCAGTTAACCTCATCGTTTTAGCCATGTTGCCGCCGTCATTGTTCGGTTGTTTGGCTTTCGTTTTGTTAGTGTGACCCACAGATTTAAACCATTTTCGGTTACTTTGCCGGATTAACTGTTCATCGTCTCCTTGTCTCGCCATGCTTTGTTTTGTATATGTTCAGTTGACGCTCTCTGGTCTTTACACTTTCTTGGCTACTACAAGATTTGGTCATTTCGTTTTGTTCAGTATTGGCCACTGCGTGGCTGACTTTTGGCGTGGGTTGACCATTTAGTTGCTGTTTAGGTTTTTCTGTATGGTTTGTTGTGGTGTCAATGTGTTCGCGAAGTGGGCAGAATGTTGGTGTTCAAAGTGCCATTCTGCGTTTATGTCTCTTTCAAATGTTTCGTTAAAGCATTTCAACGTCACTCATTCTCGTCTTGGCTTGTTTGTATTGGTTGGTCAACTGGCTGTTTAGTGTTTTATAACTTCATTGGCGTTCAGTTGTTTGCTCAACTGTTCGTTGGTTCATTTGCTCGTTTGTGCACGAACCCTTCGTGAATGATAGGCGCTCATAATCACTTCGACAGCCGGACCGAATGGCTGTTGGAAGGTAGGAAAGGCTTAAGTTACGCCTGCTGACAGCTTTCATGGGTCGAGTGATGAGATTTGTGGGGTTGTTGGCATTGTGTGTTGGTTTCATTGCTTGTACTGGAGTAGTTTGTATTTTGTTTGTTTTTTATATTTTGATATTGTTTACTTAAATCAGAACTGCTGCCTTGCTTTTATGGATGAGAACAAACAATATATAAATAGTCAAACTGCGCCATTTTTTGTTGCTAGTTTTTCCATAAGTTAGTTGGATAAGCAGTTTTAAGCTGATTCTAAGGCTGAGCTTGCCGGACCATTTTTAACGATTTTCTATATAAATAAGTTTGATATTTAGTTTCAAGATTTTAAATGTCAGCTTTTAGTTTTAATTAAATTTGTTTTACTTTTAGAAAGAAATCGATTCCAACACTTTCAAGCATAGATTAGCGCTATAGCGTTGGCCAGGGACTGGGAATAACAGTTATTTATGAAAACTATATTTGAAAAAAATACTAAGAAGGAAAGGTCAGACAAATAAATGAAATATACATTTCTTTTCGCACCGAGAATCAAACTTGGCAATAAACTTTTTTTTTTCATTTTTATGGAAAAATTAAAAAAAAAGAATAATTTTTTATTTATATTGTAAAAATTAATTAATAATATAACAATTATTTTCGATTTTTTTCATATTAGTCCACATATAACAGTTTTATTTCGATTTTATTTTAGTTGTCCTATGATAACAATTATTGGAGACTTTTCTCTAAAAAAGTCAACAATAAAAATTATTCAGTTTTATTATTTTTTAAGTCATCAATAAAAATCATTCCGTGACCTTAATTTTTTAAGTCATCAATAAAAATCATTCAGTGACTTTTATTTTTTAAGTAGCAATATAAAATAATTTTCATGAATGCATGCAAAAGTTATGATTCTTCCAGAAAACAGAAATGTCAAGTCAGGTCTTGTTGAGTCGATCAAGAATATACATTTTTATAAATTTTTTTTTGTATATACATTTCGATATTTAATGAATCCAATACTGCGATTAATGAAATTGACTTTTATATTGCGACCTAAAAAATAAAAGTCATTGAATGATTTTTATTGATGACGTAAAAAATTAAAGTCATTTAATGATTTTTATTGATGACTTTTTTAAAAAAAATAATTGTTATCATAGGACAACTAAAATAAAAATCGAAAAAAATGTTGTTTGTGGACTAACAAGAGAAAAATCAAAAATAGTTGATATTAAAGGATTTTTAAAATATAAATAAAAAATAACTGTTACTTGTTGAGTCATTAAATAAAAGTAAAAAAATAACTCCTAAACATTTATTTTTATAATGAAACTTATAACTGCTACGGTCCCTGGAAAATTGAATTATGTGGACATAACTCCAGATTTGTGTCAAGTTCAGAGCGGTTTCGTTGGACAGCGAACTCGCGAGTGGATTTTGGCTTACATTCATTTAAACATTTAGGCGTACACTATAATAAAACTATAATCTAAACATTTAAATTGATAAACCAAGTTTGTGGTGATGATGGTTTATCCCGTAGCCGAGTTCATGAGTGGTACACGGTATTTAAAAACGATTGTCAGGACATAAATGATGACCAACAGAAATCCGCGATAATCGCAGATTTCATCAACACTGTGCGTGAATTCACTCAAAATATTAATTGAAATTTTTTAAATTAAATTTAAGCATCTCAGTAACATAAATTTATCTCATTTTAACTTCACATTTGCCTATCGAAAGTTTCATCGAAAAACACTTGTGACTGATTTTTTTTATTTTTTTTTACTAAAAGTCTAATTTTAACTATAAACCACTCCCCATTTTCACCTGGTGTGGCACTTTGTGACTTTCACGTTTTCAAAAAAATGTATTTGCCGGTGAAAAAAGCTATTGAGGACGTAGAAACCATCCAAATGGCTTGTATCGACATCCTGAAGGACATCACGGTCGACGATCTAAAACACTCCTTAGACATGTTTTTTGAAGTGGAATAGTCCGAAGTGGACTATTTAAACAAAATTATATGTTTTACCAAAAAAAAGATTTATTATTTTTAAAAATTTTTAACTTTTATTTGTGCCTTGCGTAGAAAACTACGCTCGAAGGACTATTTTTCAAATTTGTATTTGAAATAATTTATTGGAATTTTGAAAAAAAATATTTTACGTTATTTTACACACAAAAAAGAGTTTCCCATTGAAGCAAAAAATTTGTTGGAGCTTTCATGAAAAAAGTTACGTTGGTTATCCTTGCGTAGATTTCTACGCATTTGGCGCGTTTATACATTTCGGTGGGAAAAATTACATTTCTATCACGTTTCTATGCACGAGAACAAAGCAATGGAATCAAAAGCTGAGAGAGTTGATTTTTTATAAAACGAAATAAGAAGAAAAAATACCATATATCAAGAAACGCTACTGAACATTTATTTTACTTTTCTAAATTTTTTTTACACTGAAAATGTACTGAAATCCTGTATGCGTAGAAATCTATGCAAAGGTAACGAACGTCATTTTTCTCCTGATTCATTGGCACTTGCATTCCAAGGCAACTATCAAGACGTGAACATTGCTTACAGAAGTTAAAGAATCGTGCTTTTCTTCTCCAAGCTCCATCAGTTTCTAACATCTACTTCAATGTTAAATAGAAACAATTTTTTTTGTAGAAAAGTGGAGTGGAAAGCATAACTTAAAACCATATATTTTGGATTTTGAAAATAATTTTTAGGACCTAGTCCAGGACAATACTTATGATACATTCTTACAGCTCCAATTGGTTGAAATAGCAGACGAATATGTTCAAAACTCAGATAGCTCAACTTTAGATTGATTTCGTGAATTTTTTTTTTATTAAAGAGAAATAAAATTGTTTAGTTTAATTTTTTTCGTTACTACTAAATAAAAGATTCTACACTACTCTGCAAATGTTCAGCACTAGAAATTTGAATATATCCTAAGCTGCCTAGCAAAAAAAATCAACTTAGAAGTTCTATATGATTCATAGCAATTCAACGGTTCGATTCTTGTACGATTCAACTAAATGGTTCCTGAACATTGAAAAGCGATTAGTGGTAACACAATGTGCCAGATGGCTTAAGTGATGTCTTTGAGAAACCATGTAGCTCACATACCCATTTTTTTAATCTAGAGTGCGAAAAGAGCTGCAATTCTGTCGGTTGTTTGGGCAAATTTTCAACCGGGGGAATATGTTTTTAATTACAGAATACGCTGGTATCTCCCTAAAAACTTTCAACCTTCCCACACAACTTTTATAGATTACCCGGTACAAATATTCGATTTATTTAGTTAAGAGAGCTCTTTCGTTTTTAACTATTATTGGCTTTGGATGCTATTTGCTCTGAAGCCTACTCCAATATTTTCTCTATTGAGTTATCTCAAGTGTTTGCTTGATGTTTGCAACTACGAAAGTCCTTGTGACATATGTACCCAGACATAGACAGAAAACACTCGAGAGTTTGTTTATTTCAATACGACAGAAACGCTGCAAATTGGTAGCCAAGTTGTAGTTGCTTAAAAAAAGTGAGCAATTAAAGACCAAATTAGCAGAGAAGTAAGTCAAGTGGAGTCCCACTATTTTCAAGAATCCGTTCGATTTCAAGTTAAGCTACAATGACAACTCAATGTCACCGCCGATGTGATCAAAGTCGAAATGTCACATGACTTCGGGTAGCACGGTGTCATTTTATGCTCTCTGCCGCCGCACAAAAGTTGCCAAGAAGCGCACAACCTACCGCAATCTTAGCCCCAGCTGACGTTGTAGTGTCAGCGCGCCTCACACCCACCCACCCACTCTCCAGCCAATGTTGGCTGTCAGTCGCAGCGCCAATTTCAATACGCTCTCTCCGCTCCGCTCGACTCACCTGCACCGACATCTTCATGCCGTTCTCGAGCGTAAAGCGGCGAATCTGCTCGGTCTGCTTGCTGAACGGATTGACAGCGCTGCCGAAAACGTCCTCTGTAACGCGCACCATTTTCGAATGCTTTTTGGTTTTTGTGATTTTCCGTTTAGTTTTTTCGGCAAATAACACTTAGAACTCACTGAAGCGCAGCAGTTGAGCGTTTATAAAATTAATTGGTCGGCAGTAATACGTCGAAAATGACACCAACGAAACAGCAGCGACTAGGCGTGTAAACACACTGCTTGGCGTGGCGGCTGTCAAACTGACAGCTGTGCATAAAAGTATTTATAGGCAAAGTCTTATCAGCACATGAAGAGCGTCTTTTGGTGTCGAAGAGCGCACCACACACTGTGTGGCTAATCAAAACAAAGCGGAGAGTGCACGATGAGCAGTTAGAGAGCGCAAAAATGTTTGTTGTTGTTCGGCGGTTAGTGCAATGGAAATTAGTCGAACTGATGTATATCGCTGAAAGCAAAAAAAAAAAGCACTGGTTGTGGTGTGCAGTGCGGTGCGGTGAGGTGACTGTAAAAAACAAACAACAACAAAAACACACAGAGTGCAAAAAAAACTGTCGTTTGTCGCTTACTGTCAGCTGGTAATAAAAAAAATTAGTAACTTATGCATTCGTACATTGAAAAAAATTTGTTTTAGTTTTTATTATACAATTTTTTAGGTGATACGTGAAAGAAATATGTATATATAGATTTTTTTTTATTGAAAGTCATACCATAGATGACAGAAAAGTTTTCTATCCAAAACTCATTTTAGCAAAAAATGCATATGGACAGTATTGACTATAAAATGCATAAAATTAAATTTGTATATTTTATAGTTTTAATAATAATTAATAATAATAATTGACTGGCACGACAGCCCACTTACGCGAGACTAAGGCCTAGCTTCCCGCAACCACCCGTGTTGTGCGTGTGAATTTGTACGCGGGTGGAGGGACCTACAGTTTAATGCCGGTTCCGAACGGCAGGTTGGGAGCTTTTTCATAAGCAATTTTTACTCTCAGAGGTTTGCCATTTCCAGCTGAGAGGACAGCCACCGAAAGAGAAAACGAGTTTTCCCGTTATTTTTTTTTTTTTAGGTGTTATTACAGGCAGTATTTGAACCTGAGGTTGCTGCCTTCGACTCGCGGTCCAACGCACTAACCAACTGAGCCACGGCGGCTGCCTATAGTTTTTATAGTTTTATAGTTTTATTAAATATTATTAGAAAAAATGTTA
This sequence comes from Melieria crassipennis, assembly GCA_963668005.1. Lineage (NCBI taxonomy): Eukaryota > Metazoa > Arthropoda > Insecta > Diptera > Ulidiidae > Melieria > Melieria crassipennis. The sequence goes on along the minus strand of OY764962.1, from coordinate 29,901,520 downwards.
AATATTACAAAAAAATATTTAATATTACACACGCAGCGGACTAGAAACTTTTCCTTATGCATTTATAATTATAACTTTTTTATTCGAATAAATGTTTCTAAAAACGTTATTCGCTACAAGGTGAAGCTAAATTAAAATATGTAAATATAATCAAACCAAATTAAATGAATAAGTGTATAAGTTATTTTTAAATTAAATAATAAAAAAAGGTGAATTTAGTATTAATATTAAAAAACATAAAATAAAGAAAAGAAAAAATACTATTTTTTTATTCAAAACAAATAAAACAAATAAAACCCAAAACAATTGAAAAAAAGAAAAAAGTTTAAATTTATTTGTATGTAAAAAAAGGAAGACAAAATTTAATGAATAAGGGCCACATATCTATTGTTTAAAAAAGAAAAAAGAATAATTTTGTATGGAAATTAAAATAAAAAAAATAAATCCGATGAAAAATAAAAAAATGGTTGTATTTTCAAATCAACTAAAATATAAAAACAACAACAATGGAAACAATTAAAAAGAAACAAGTTTGTATTAAAATAAAATAATAAAATTAAAAAAATAAAATAAAATAAAAAACTACAAATAAAAAAAATAAAATAAAAATTGCAAATAAAAAAAAATAAATAATTAAAATAATATAAAATAAAACAAAATAAAAAAATTAAATTAAATAATATAAAATAAAATATAAAAAAATAAAGTAAATTAAAATAAAATAAAATAAAATAAAATAAAATAAAATAAAATAAAATAAAATAAAATAAAATAAAATAAAATAAAATAAAATAAAATAAAATAAAATAAAATAAAATAAAATAAAATAAAATAAAATAAAATAAAATAAAATAAACTAAAATAAAACACAATAAAATAAAATAAAATAAAACAAAATAAAAAAATAAAATAAAATAAAATAAAATAAAAACTAAAACTAAAACTAAAATAAAACAAAATAAAATAAAATAAAACAAAATAAAAAAATAAAATAAAATAAAATAAAACAAAATAAAAAAATAAAATTAAATTAAATTAAATTAAATAAAGTAAATTAAAATAAAATAAAATAAAATAAAATAAAATAAAATAAAATAAAATAAAATAAAATAAAATAAAATAAAATAAAATAAAATAAAATAAAATAAAATAAAATAACATAAAATAAAATAAAATAAAATAAAATAAAATAAAATAAAATAAAATAAAATAAAATAAAATAAATTGAAATAAAATAAATTTACTTTAAAATAAAATAAAATAAAATACGATAAAGTAAATTAAAATAAAATAAAATAAAATAAAATAAAATAAAATAAAATAAAATAAAGTAATAATTTTTTGTTTTTATTTTAAAAACGGTTTAATTGTATTGTAAACAAATAAAATCAATAAAAATGCTCGAAATGTTTGTTGGATTTTTTAAGTGTAATGAGTGTTTGAGTGGCGAAAAATAAGTGGCAGTGATAGATTGAAATAATTTTATTTACAGTGGTCGACTAATTATTTTGAACTCAAATGCCACTGGCCTTAAAAATTCGTGTTTTTGTTTGTCATGTAATGTGTTATTTAATTTTAGTTTTATGTAGACAAATAAGAAAACAAATATTTAGTTTTTTATGGTCAAAAGAAACACTTGTTGCGAGGCGTAAAAATTAAACTAAAATAATGGAGAATATTGCCATTTATGGCATTTGCCATTTATGTGGTAGATGTTGATTGTTTTTGTAATAGAAAATTGGTGACGTAATGACATAAAACAGTCATTATGTGTTCAGATTGTTGGACAAAAGACTTGAAAGTATAGTCAATTGGTAGAGGTGCCGCCGTTTCTCAGACGTCCCAGGTAGATTTTGGTATTGTCAATACGTGGTGTTCTCGCAATCGTTTGCCTACATATAAATGCTTTCATTTGTTGTTTTCTAGAATACTATGTCTCAGACCTCTTATAGCATTTCAAATACTTATTTGAAATCTCTTATTGAGATTAAGGATCTGGGCTGATCTTGGATGTAAAGTTTCTCCTCTCTAGTTTTCCGTCCGAGTCTTATGCCATGTTAGCTTTTGTGAGACGCAGTGCATCTGAGTTTTCTTTTCTTATTTGGAGGTCATGTCACAATTCCACGTGAATCGTTTGAATTGTATTTAGAAAGGATTTGGCTTTATCGTACATTTCACGCTGTAAGCCTATAAACTTAAAACCCTTGCAGGATAGCAGATCAATGGCGTGTTGACAATCGTCGAAAGACAATCATCTCGTTTAAAGCGGATTCCAACAACATCCCTTCGGGATCTCTTCGGAACTTTTTGATTTGTTTAGTGATGGTTTCATCAAAACGAATTACGTCTTAAATTCTCCTCTTAGGCGAGCTTAGTAAGATCTTCAAGAACTCTTTAGTGGACTTCACTGCTTCAAAAACAATATTTTTGAATTTGTTGAACTCTGTCTATCGTTAAGTTAATGACTCACGTAACTACATATAAGCAAGTGTCGTATGTGTTATGAAATTTGAAAATAAATCAAAATAAAAATATTCATTACACATTACCACAAAAATATCGCTGGGCTTATCAGCACCCAAAAACACAGCATTAATTCTCCTAAAACTGTACTCAAGCCACTACAATACAAGGCATTGTGTTTCCTTTATGAAACATAGAAATGAACGATAAAAAGTAGTTGCACAGTTATCACACGACTTGCATTGGCGCAAGTGCGATATGCGGCAAGTTGTGTGGAGCAGAAAAGGCACCAAATAGAAAAATGTTACATAAAAAACCAACAACTTAAAAATTTGTTGGCCATTTCAACTGTTTCGAATCGTAAAAAAGCCACCAAACTAAAAAAGGTAACCAAAAAAAAAAACAACAACTAAAAAATTTGTTGGCCATTTCAACTGTTTCGAAATATTTGTCACCTAATTTTGGTCAAGCAAAATGAATTTAATTATTTCTAAATGTGCAAAAATATAAAATGCCAACTAATTTTATAAAATGTTTGAAATATTTTCAAGTGTTTGCTGTGATAATAAATAATTCACATTCATATACATTTATTTTATTATTAAAATATATTAACAGCCACAAATCTGCGTGTTGCATGCCGCACATTGAAATTTGCGAAAAATGTGCGTGTCAAATGAATTTAATAATAAATTTGTACATTTTGAAGCTATGTTCAAAAATGTTTCTCATTGAATGAATGAAAACTATGAATTTTTGGCGAAAATGTAAAACAAATTTGGGCTTGAATGACTTTTGGGTACGCTGCACTTAAATACAAATTTTTGTTTATTTCTGAAAATATATCTATATTTGAAAATCTATGCCCATGAATAAAACATGCTTTAATATGTATTGAAATTTGTTTTCGAAACATATAAAATGGAGATTAGACGCTCAATTCACCCACCTGTCACTCAGGCCTCGAAGTGAATCTCTCTTAAAAATTTACATATCCTAAGTACCCAGTAGAGCATACAGAATTTCATTTTGGGGGTTCCGTACACAACTTTTGATCCCAAGTACCATTTGAAACCATATCTGCGGTCTAAATGTTTATTACAAACCAGTGGCGCACACAGGATTTCATATTGGGCGGGAGTTACGTACAACTTTTGAGCCGAAAAATCATATTTTGTACTAGCAATTTTTGTTTTTCTGGGGGGGGTCGGTTTTGTTGATTTTCCTTGACTTTTTTTATATAGTAACCTGAAAAAATAAACCTATTGACATGATTTTGACGATTTTACTCTTACAACATCTCATGGCTTCTATTCCAATACAATTTAGAATCATTCATTCATTAGATTTTAAAAATCCGTGGGCCTCAAAGTCAAAATTTACTTCGTCGATGCTTCCACCATAACGAAGCTTTTATATATTATATATATAGGTGGCGTCACCTTCTCTTCTCAACTGACTTGCAGGTCAATTTATTGTGGATACCATTTTCTAGGAGGTTCTAGAGGTTCTATCATTATTTTGTATGGTTTTATATATTGTTGGGTGTTGAGTGTTTTACTCAAAATTTCAGTTTGTTTGGTTCCACACAAAACAACATTGAGTTCAATATCATTTGAAGCCACAATTATCGTAAAAGACAGATATTTTGAGGGGTTTGAACCCCCTAATCCCCTCCGTTGTATGACTCTGCAGCCTTCAATAGGGAACCTGTAAAGTTTCAAGTTTCCTAAAGGCTCTGCATCTTCCTTAGCCGATCCGTTGCTTTTGTAAAGTCATAAATGTCCGCAGTTGGAGTTAAAGTAGCTCATCCTCTTTTAGAGTCATTTTGCTAAAGGACATGTGCCTGGAAAATTTTAGTGCCCCAGAGTCTAGTTTACGAGCAATAAGAAGGCCAATAAAGTGTGTCAATCTTCCCTTTTCGCTCCCCGTTAATTTGAAAAGATAAACTTGGCAAGTAAAAAAAACACTTATTGCGATATTCTACTCTTCCCGTTCCCCTTAAAGTCTGTTCATAACTAAAAAGAGGCGGTTCAGACAGTTCTGGAATAGAATTACATCAACACCGTAATTTTTTTTTGGGGAGAAAGCAGTTTGTAAGACTATAGTTGCCACAAAATGACTTCTGTCATCATTTTCGTTCCAAAGAGAAAAAATAACGTTACTGCAGTTTAAGTGGAAATGTACGTTCCTGGTCAGAAAAAAGCTAAAAATCCTTGGCTCTTCATTCCACACAGAATAACTCAGCTTTCAATTCCAGGTATCATTATTTGTTTAGTGCATGAGGTGGAAATATTCATAGACATACACATTCATTTCAATTTGGTATAGCAACGTGTTCTTTGTGCTCAAATGAGTTTTCTTAGTAGTAGAAACGAGAAAAAGGAAGCAACAAAAAGGAAAAGGAAAAATTTGCATTGTATCTCAATTTGGTATCACAACATTTTCTTTCTGCTTAAAGGGAGAGTAATTCGATGTAAATCAAGCATATTTTTGAGATTTTTTTTGATGGCACTATTAATTTGTTCTTATTTCTACAACCAGTAAAAAAAATAACATAACTTTTAAGAATATTTTGTGGAATTTTTATTAATAATTATGAAAATAATTATGAAGAATTGAGGCATTGACAGTGAATCATTCAAAATGAAAAAAAAACCAATTAATTTCATTAGTTTTCCTCGGCATGTATTTAATATTTAAAGAAAAATAATAACATTTCTTTACAATTTCTTAAAATTTAAAGAGAAGAAAAATATATAAAGGTAGGATTTTGAGCTAAAGAGTTCACTGATTCTGTAGAAGGGAAGTGCAAGAAAATCGCGTTTAGTTGCTCGGCTCTGCTCGAAAACAGACCATAGAGGCGGAGACTTACAACTCCATATCTCTGTTAGTTTTGATTCAATCGACTTGAAATTTTCCTACAATAATCCTTATATGTTGTACATTAAGAAAAGTAAGATAAGAAAATAAAAAATAAAAGTAAATAAATGAAAATACTTACTCTCCCCTTAAGTAATATTTTTTTTAAATAGTAAGAAAAATAAAATAAGAAAAGAAAAATAGTAAAATAAAATAAAATAAAATAAAATAAAATAAAATAAAATAAAATAAAATAAAATAAAATAACATAAAATAAAATAAAATAAAATAAAATAAAATAAAATAAATTACAATAAAATAAAATAAAATAAAATAAAATAAAATAAAATAAAATAAAATAAAATAAAATAAAATAAAATAAAATGAAATAAAATAAAATAAAATAAAATAAAATAAAATAAAATAAAATAAAATAAAATAAAATAAAATAAAATAAAATAAAATAAAATAAAATAAAATAAAATAAAAATAAAATAAAATAAAATAAACTAAACTAAAATAAAATAAAATAAAATAAAATAAAATGAAATAAATGAAAATAAAATAAAATAAAATAAAATAAAATAAAATAAAATAGAATAAAATGAAATAAAATAAAATAAAATAAAATAAAATAAAATAACGCCCACCTTTCAACTAATTTTTATGTACTAAATCAATATATAAGTCCAAAACAATATTGAAACTTGTTCCATTTTTGTAAATAAAAAAGTATGAAGACAATCTGAAGCAACCAAAAGACAAGAGATATGTTTAAAAATATATAAAAAAAATCGATTGTTCTAATGACTGTACTCACGTTTCTATATCGCCAACGTTGTCGCTCATTGCAAACTTCATATCGAACCAAAAACACCATTGCATACAAGTGTAGGGTTCAATTTCACACAATAAATAAATTTGTAAAAGTATTTTGAGTTTGTTTGATTAGTGGTGAAAACGGTTGAAGCCGCAGCAGCGTGCAAAATTATAATTTTTAGATTTTATCGCACGCGGTTAACGGGTAATGGTGTTTACCGCTGCGGTTGACTGGTCACACGCACAAATACAGATGCCAGTTGGCTACACAAAATATGTAGGTATGTATGTACATATATGCATACACAAATAAACATAAATATATATAGTTATGCATGTATGCAGAATTTAAAATGCTGCAAGCTTGTGCGAGCAGTTTGGTTTTATTAATTGAAAACTCTTGCATCAATTTTGAAAATATTTAACACTTTACTTCACCACATCACCAATTGGCGTAAATGTGCGGGCACATAAGCGGCATAATGGAAAAGTTGCAGGTACTTAAGTGCGAACAATTTACGTATTATGAATTTTTAATTGATTTTGTTAAAAGTTGCGTTGGGAAATTTTTGCTGCTTGATTAGTGAAATTAAAAAAATCGAAAATTTTAATGAGAAAAGTTTATGTGATAATGATAATTTAGTAGATATGGAGAGTGTATTTGTTTGTATGAAAAATAAGTTTTTGCATTGAAATATTGACATTGAACAAAACTGTTAGTTCTATCAGAATCAGAAAGGACATCTCCAAATCCTTTGTTACCAAGCGCTGTTTCAGACAGGGCGGCGCTCATTCGAGCAACTTTTTCAATCTCTTGTTGGATTAAATTATAGGCGTCAGCAAGCTGAACTGTGCTGGTGCTTCATAAAAGTATCATGTTGTCATATTTAGGTGACACTGATTTGTTCAGCGAACAAAAGATTATTTGCGTCGGGGACAATACGCCACAGTTGATAGCCTTAATTTCAAAGTGGTGCAGGACTTTGTTTAACTTGGAACCAGCATCAACACAAAAAATTATTTCAATTATTTCGGGATCAAACGTAGTACAATTCTTGTCAACAGGTGTTACTTTGAGATTAGGTTAGGTAGGGAAGAGTGTGTGCGTCCGAGTGTGTCGGAGGCCCAAATGGTCCATTGCCAATACCTTCATTAATCACTTTGAAGCTAACCAATAGTCGCAATCCGGAGCAAACCGGGTCGACCTCTTAGTATAGGAGAGCAGATCAGAGATTTAGATTTTTGTAAGCTAGCCATGTTCGTCAGGAATCTTGACCAAAGGACAGTGGCACATGGAGTGTTGTATCGTTTCTGTGGGAATAAAAAAGAGGTATTTATCTCTACAGCTACTGCAGACATCACTGAATGAGAGACGTCATTTGATGAGAATAAATCCAATCTGGCAGTGTCCAGTGTTGACTCCAAGGAGCTAATGGAAGCTCGACTCAGGGACAGTACAAATTGCGTTTTTTTCAAGGAAATGGAAGGCCAGGTGTTTCAATCGGTCCTGCTACGTCATGAGGACTCAGTGTCCTTTTGCGCATCGTAATATATAGACATAAACAGGGCTGATATCAAAGGAAGCACATACATAGTTATCTACTTCAGTGCTGGGCAAGGCGACACACAGTGTCGCGATCCCATATAAACCGTGGCCAAAAATATTTGGCGTTGTCCTATTTCATTGAAACTTGGTGAGATTATTTTTGTGGTGGAAATTAAGAAATTTAAAAAAAGTCATTAAAATTGGACCACTGACACGCCCACCTCCCATACGAAAGGAACTGTAATATTGAAATAACTTTCTTAATATTAGTGATAGAACTATGAAATTGTATTTGAGCTTAACATAATGACATGAAAGATCACACTAAAAATGGGCGGTCTGCCACGCCCACTTTCAAAAATATTCGTATTTTACTATCTACAACTAAAACTGTATTTTTAAAATGCTGTTTGCGATACTCGTTCCACGATGTAATTTTAATTGGTAAGCTTTCTAAAACCTTAAAGTGGGCGTGTCAGCTGGAGCATATACATAAACTGGCCAAAATTTTCCTTTATGAGTTCATGTTTAATTTTTTCAGCTTGTGATACCATATTTTGGTATAAATGTTTAAATTTTTAAAGTGGGCGTGGCATTCTGCCTACTTTTGATGATACGAACAATGTGTCAACTAGTGTCCGACCGAAACCACTTTTTTGGGCCGAAACCGAAACCGAAACCGAATATTCGGTTTTTTTTTAATATTCGGCCGAAACCGAAACCGAAACCGAAACTTTCTAGTTGATATAAAAATCACCATATCAAGCACTTTTTTTAACAAACGAATTTTACATTAAGTAAATAAAGAACAAACAAACAAACATAGCATAAATAAATAAATACTTATTAATAAAAACTATTTATTCATTTTTTAAAAACGTAAACAAGAAGAAATCACCCTTTCGTACCTTACTCGATAATATTCAAAATTAAATAATTTAATATTATATGCTAAAAAAAGAAGTTTGTTTACATTGCTGGCATCTAAATTACTCCTCCTTTTATTATATATCTGCTACACAATAAAATGTAAAAAATATTCTAGAAAGTTTCGGTTTCGGCTATTCGGCCATTTTTTGGCCGAAACCGAAACCGAAACCGAAACCACTTATTTGGGCCGAAACCGAAACCGAAACCGAATATTCGGTCGGACACTAGTGTCAACCTTGTCCTTTATACAGCTCATCATTTCAGCAGCTGCTTTGCCGCTACTTTCATTGAACGTCCATACTTCGAAAAAATCACAATTTTTGACTGTACGTGCCACTGCAAAAAGTAAATGTTCAGGTGGGGACGCAAACTTTGCTTTTGTTCATGATTAACATCAACGCCCGTCTTATCTTTAAGTAAATTTTTAAGAAAATCAAGTTTTATTGACCGCTTTCTGGATTCAGCTTTACGCCATACTTCGAAGAAATCAGGTATTTTTAGTGGAGGCGTCACAAGGAAAATTCAAATAACCACCAAATAAGCACTTATAAGCAAAAACTTACTCCGGATTATATTAATACATACTTTTTTGAGTAATTTATGGTTAGAACTAAAAAAGTGTTTTTGACGTTTTTTTAAACTTTTTTCCCCCAAACTTTTGGTTCTTTGTTAGAAGCAAACCGAAAAACGTAATTTTTCAATGTAACGGGATTTCACAGTTATTTCAAAGCACAAAGCAAATGATAGTACTGCCATACAGGAAAAATTCAAAAGTTTTATTTAATATATAACATGACTATATTAGTACATAAATTATATTTTTATTTGATTTTTCATTCAGCATAAAGAATTTGTGGGTAATTCGAACGAATGCGTGATTTTTAGCATCAACTTTGAAGCTACATAAAAATGGAACGGAGTAGGATATTGAAGATCGGATAACGGATTTTTCCTAGCTGAGATATTTTGTAACATTGGTTTTTAACATTTTTGGCCACACTCGCGACACTGTGCGACACCCTTTGTGGTGGTGTCCAATACTTTAAAGTGCAATACGTCAACTCTGCACTACCTTTGATTTCACTACAATTGATTGCAGGGCTCTCAGGACTGCCTAACTTAATTTAACTTACTAACTTAAGAGCTGCCTGACAGTCCACGAAAATTGTGACATCTGTGTGTGTGGTGTAGCATCTGTCATGGATTAGTTGAGCAGATTTCCAGATTGCAAAGATTTCCGACTCACAAACACAACAAATATTCCGCAGTCTACTTTGCGCTCATTGGGAAGAAGAAACCCTCTCTCAACAAACAACACTTACGTTCCATAAGGCACTTGGAACCCTTGCAAAACTCCCTGTTAAAATCTTGGCCGTTGTCAACCTTCAATGAAAGTGCTTTGAGAACGTTTACGAAAAGGATACTTCGCAAGGTCTTCAGTGTTCTTTGTGTCAGAAATGAGTACCGCATTCGATGGTGCAACAAGATGTATGCTCTAAAGGATCATGGTCCTAATAGGTAGGTAGGGCACCACTTAGGCCATGTGTGCCATTGTTACACTTTCCGTAGCTGAGAGCCACTTGATGACTCTAATGGATTAATCAATACGATTTGAACGCGCCTTCTCTAGGTTCGCAAGTCAGCTGAGGAAGTACTGTCCAAGGAATAGGAAGCGCGAATTCACAAAAGACATTTGTAGAGGAGGTGCACAACGGTTTCCTTGCAGTCTTCGTTTCTGCAGCTTCTGAAAAAGTTATTATTCAGCACAGTCAGTCTTTTGGTGTGTTGGCCAATAAGACAGTGTCCAGTTAGTTATAAGTCCCACAACAATCTCTATGGAGGGTTTGTTTAATATAATCATTTCTGTGGATCTGCTTTGGTTACTTGGAAGCCAGACTTGTTGTGCCTTATTAGGTACATGTTTGTTCATTGGAAGATATGGTGCTGGCTCTGTGTAGATATGGTTGAATGCTTACATTGGCTGCCTATGTATGAGACAAACTTAGGCCTATATGGTATACATTCTTCAAGGACATGCACCTAACAAGGGCATACAAATATAACGGTTGCGCTGGTTTGGCTATGTTGATCGTATACCCGAAGATGCTCCGGCAAGGCGCTACTGCGAGACTGCATTCTCAGTTGTACGGTAAGAGACATAAGAGGGCGACCACATTTGCGTTGGAACGACCAAATGTCGCTCGGGATTTGTAACTGATTTTTGGTTTCGGTGAAGATGGTCAGAGTGCCAGTTAAGCAAGCAACGTTAAAATATTTTCTTCATATTTATTTGTATATATTTATTAAATACATATTTACATTTATTAAATTTTCTTTATTGAATTTGTAATTTTTCCTTAAACTTAAAGATTTGTACAGCTTTGCATTCTGCTTTGCTATTGTTATGGCATTTGTATATGGCAACATTTCCTTATCTTAAATGCCGGAACTAACTTTAATTTGCTGTGCATGCAAGCAACAGTCACTATTTGGAGACTTAGCACATCCTTTGCATCGCATTAACATAATAGCATTTAACCCTAAAGTGGCAGCAAGAAGGACCAATTCAAAAACTTTCTCTCTTTGTTGATTATCTTTTAGCAAAATTGCGCATTCGACAGTATGAAATTGTAACTTAAATAGCTGGCTTTGGCTATAACACTAAAGTAAATTCACACACACACATTCACATACAATCACACTCAAACACACATACGCTGGCTTTCACACAAACTCGTACTCACACTCACTCACACACACAAAGGGATGTGCGCGCGCATACAGACATTTCATTTACATGACAATGGCAATGGAAATGGCATAATGTGCCCGAACCAGCCACTCCATTCCGAAAGGCAATAAAGAATTTTTTGCCTGATTTACTGCAGATATGGCGTTGGCTATGTATGTGTTGTATCTAGTGCGGAAAACAATTTTAAACATAATTTTTACGTAGATTTTCTCTAACCCTTCTGAAGTAGTTTTTTTTTTTTGGTACAATTTCACTTTTTATTCAATTTTGCTATACAAAAATTTAAAATGTTCCTTTCATTCATGCTTTCGTCGAATTTTTATGGCACCCACACATTACATATATACAAGTATACAATAGTATCCTACTCGTTTCAATCAGCATTAGCACCGACCAGACATTTTGCCTTTGAATAAAACTCTAAAATTTTCTATTCGAATTTTACGTTGCTGTGTTGTGTGGAAATTGGTTTTAGTTGAATGGTTGTTGAGTTGGTGGCGCCCCTTAACAACCGCTTTGTGTGCCATAGCTTTGGTGTATTTGTAGGTATTATTTAAATTTTGTCATAGAAGAAAATGCTGCTCACAATTTCATTTGTAACAATTTCACTTCTTTCCCATCGCTTTCAAGCGGTCGCCTTAATCGTTGAAAAGAAGTGTTGGCTTCAGCAGTTGTATTGCGTGTATATTGATTGATTGCCCAAAAAAAAAAATACTAAGAAATCAGAAATGTGCCATTCGTACATACAACAACAAATAGAATGGTTAGTAGAGGGAAATGCGAGTTGAGTGAAGCAAATCGGCGCGACAGTCTCGATGCGCCATAGATGCCTTCTGGCATTTTTGGCACATATCGTTTGTATGGCAACACTGGCACATTGACATGTAGCGTCTGTATTGTTGCCGTGCAGTTTTACGACTGTAAGGCAATGCAAAAGACGCAAATATCTGCCGCTGCCTTCGGGGCGTATGAGTAACCAACTCACGCAGGATTTGAGGCTGCCGCACTTCAACGCCGATGTGTTGTAGTTGTTGTTATTCGCTTTGTGCTGTCACTAAAAGTGTAGACAACACGCATTCGGAAATTTTTGCATTTTCTGAAGTATTGCCGCATTTTTGTTGGCTCTGTTGGGAGACACAGACATTGAAAACTGAAGACTTGATTTTTAACGTTTCGTTTTGTGTCGCAGTCTTCACTTGTGCCGCTAATGTAAACATTTTTTGTCGCTTTAATTGAATAAAAATTAAAGCAGCAGAAAGTGAAAAGAGATGCGAGAATAGCGAGAGGAACGACTCTGCTAGATGTTTTATTGAATAAAAATCAAAGCATAGAAGGAGATGTGAGTTCATTAAGAAGAACGACTATGCTAAACGTTTTATTGGGTAAACATTTGAATACGTAGCGAGCAGAAGACAAGGAGAAAGGTTGCAAGAAGAACCACTCTGCTAGACGTTTTTATTGACTAACAATTAAAGCAGCAGACAGAAAAATTAGCAAAAATATCAGCAAAAAAAGGCGTTTTGCCTTGCAGCTCTCAAAGACATTAGCAAGTCTACGTTTTACTACTTGTTATGTATTTCTGTACTTCACATTCTTTGTTGAAAGAAAAGTTAGGTTAATAAATAAAACCAAAACACAGCGATTTGATTTTCTTCAACAAGCATTCCTTGCTTTTCTCTGTCGCGTCGTTGAAATTAAGCGTTTTCAGGAAAACGTAGCATATGCGAAAGAAATCCGAGTACTCCTGGTGTGTAATTTGTTAGTGGCAAAAGTATATTATCTGACGTCTTTCACACACATACACACACACACACATGTATTCATATACACAAAACACACAAACACAAAAGCAATGTCCACAATCCTTTTCTTTTTTTTTCATTCGTTATACCATAAATCGCAGCCAAACCATACAGACAGCAATGAGGAATAGCAACAGAACAAAAAAATAAAAATAAAATAAATAAAAGCGGCCGAAAAAAATTTGACAAATTGTTACATCACCAAAATCACCACATAACTCAAGTGAAATTTATGCCCGCCAGGATATGCGAGACAGCAAAGAAATTAACCCACACAATCAGCGGCAAAAATGTGCTGGCAACTGATGAAGTCGTTGTTGTATGGTGGAGCGAGGATGAAGTGAAGAAAATAGCAAATAAAGCAACTTTGATGATATTTTCGTCAATTGACAGCCGACACTTTGTTCGGTACTCTGTTTGCTGACAATGCGTACGGGTTGTGTGCGTAAGTGTATGTGTGTGTGTGTGTGTGTGTGTAAATAAAATATTAAGCGGCAACTGCCTAGCAACAACTGTGCATTAAGTTCGCAAGTGCGGCGACTGGAGGCGCGCGAGTTCAATAAAACTGCCGGCAAACAGGAAAATCAGAACAAAAAAATAAGGAAAGGATGAAAGACGAGTTTGAAGATGGCGCAGTGAAAGCGAATATGAAACGGAAATTGGATTAAGTGAAAGATAGAAAGATGGCACGAGTTGGCAAAAAAAGCACAAATAGCGGTAAAAATGTTGTACACAAAAGAGTTTTACTCATTTCTAAGATGAACACGAATGGAAGGGTGAAGGAATGAAAAAAGGCTGTTGAAGTGCTGACCAAAATTAGGGCCAAGTTGTGAGACGGTATAAAGTGCAGTGGTAAGCTTTAGTAAGCGACATGTTTTTTTAAGTTTTTTGGTCTCTAATTCATTGAAAAAACTCATTAAAGAATTAGTTAGATTAGGTAAGACAGACAGCTTGCCAGTTTCTTAGCAAATACACTCGGGGGTCTCAAAAGGCCCATTGCGATGCCCGAAAAAGCAAATAGCTGAATTACTTATATTAAATTCAATATTTGTTTTATTCATGTTTATGAAAGTATTTTTATAAATTGATTTGAGAGCAACTTCACGCATAAGCAAATATTGACCCAAGTTGTTTGTCTTGAAAACAGAAAGATGATCTTATATAATGTAAATTGTTTGAAATTCATTATTTTCAGAAGTAAATTGGACTGAAAAGTGTGCTGAAGTTTGTTCTTGTGAGACTTCTTAGGTCCAGTCAGATCTATGGTTTAATTCAACAACACATCCTCAGTAAAATTAACAAAAATGTCTTGAGTTAAGGTCGACAGTGTGATAAATCACGCTTCTACATGCATTCTGAGTTGTGGATGAAGCTAAAAAAAGTCCAAGAATATTTAGGGCTTTTCTCAGTCAACTGCTTTGCCCTACTTTTACATACTGAAACAAGTTGAACAGGTCAGATCGTGGTAGGCTCATTCATTTCTCGTGCCATTCAACTCGATTTCTACGATTTCCATCCATCTCTCTTCTTGATTCCCATCGATACATATCTCCATTCCTATAGAAATCATTTACTGAGCGTTGCAGCGGCTTTTCTTCTTCTTCTTCTTTATGTATTGTCAAAGCTGTAATCAGAAAGCAAGTAAATTATGTAATATTATAAAATGTAGTTCGCTGCAGCAAATTTCCGGATAAGGCTTGATTTTTATTTGGTAAGAATACAGTAAGCTGTATAATTCTACCAGTTTATATGAAGATTTTCCACTTCCTGCGCTAAAGTAAAGCTTGTAAGTTAATATAATTTCGTCTGAAATATAAAATATTTAATCTGATATCCCATCCCAAAGTTCACATTCCATGCAAGCCCAGTTGCGAGGTTAACAATTAGTTCAATTCAATTAGTTCAATTAGTTCAAACCCACAAAAGTTCATTCTATCGGGTGTTTTTTTTAGAGGTATAGAACTTCGAATTGAAATAAAACACAAGAAAATCGTTTTAATGTCCATCAATTTGGCTTTATTGGAAGGATAATTTTATGCCATTAATGTTTAAATATGATTTCGGGCATGTGGCCGCCGCGGCTGGCTCGAATAAAGCCAATTCTACAGGTCCAATTTTCAACCACTTTTTCGAGCATTTGGGGCCGTATGTCGGCAATAACGCCACGAATGTTGGCTTCCAAGTCCCCTAACGTTTCTGGTTTGTTGGCGTAGACGAGCGACTTCACATATCCCCAAAGAAAATAATCCAATGGTGTCAAATCACACGATCTTGGTGGCCAATTGACAGGTCCATTCCGCGAAATTATGCGCTCATCGAATGTTTCCTCCAATAAATCGATTGTGACGTGCGCTGTGTGGCATGTAGCGCCGTCTTGTTGGAACCACAACTCATCCACATTCATGCCATCCAATTCGGGAACAAAATAGTCGGTTATCATGGCTCTATACCGGTCTCCATTAACGGTAACTGACTCCTCTTCTGACTGGGTCCTCTTCAACATTTTGCTCTACAGCGGCAATTGTTTCTTCGGTGCGCACTGTTCGACGTCTTTGCGGATGCGTATTATCACATAGAGTAAACGTAGTGCGAAAACGACCCATGGTTAACCGAATTAATTGCTCTGATGGACGATTATATCGACCATAAAATGGACGGAGCTTGCGGTAAACTTCGCGAACTGAACCATTATTTTCGAAATAAATTTGCACGATTTGCAAGCGTTGTTCTTTTGTCAACCTGTTCATGATGAAATGGCAAACCAAACTGAACATAAATGACATTAGAGTTGCCAGATTTGACCACAAAATGCCAGTTTTATCTCTATTCGAAAAACAAACCTCTAAAAAAACACCCTATATCTGTTAGTATAGATCTGTCTAGGTTCTCTAGTACTTCTTGTGTTTCACTGTTCTGAAACAAGATTTAAGGTTTCGACATCAGTAAAGTCGCTCGTTAACCCTTTCCGGTCAATTTCCACATTTCTTGAGCTAAAAATTTGTCATTCAAAGTATTCACTCTTATTGAACACTTTAGCAATAAAATACAAAAAAATTTCACAAAAATAATTTTGGTTGAGAATTACAGCATCATCAATTTTGCACAATATATCGTACAATGGTCCGCAAAGGAGTAAAAATTCATGAATTTTTGGTTTCGGTTTTTAAGTTTTATGAACAATTCATTGATTTTTTTTATAGAAAACAACAACAAAAAATCAAAACGTGATTTAATATAATTTATATAACCGTTGTTGTTGTTGCAAAGCTCTTTTCCTCTCAATAAAACACAGAATCAATTAAAATTCGTACAGTTTTACAGAAAGGCACTGAATATTGCCCATTCTTATTATCGTAGTGGGAGAGGCAAGTACGCATGTCTAACCTTACATAATCTGTGTCTGCCCAGTAAAACACAAAATCGTCTGGAAAATTCTTATTTTTGATCGAAAATTGCCGAATAGTCGAATTTTATTAGCCTCGTGGTTTACAAATGGGCGTGGCAGGCATACAAATGCAAAAAAATCTGTTACCAAACTTATAACTTTAAAAAAATGCAAACACAACTTGCAACTTTTGCTTTCCATTTGTACGATATATCGTACAATTTTTTTAAAGACTCGGGAAAAATATTTAGACGCAAAAAATTTTAAATTTAGTAAGTTCTATAAATCAACTGAGATTTAAACTTTGAAATTGTTTCACTTTATGGCACCAAAAAGTATTACACATTTAAAAATTCCTACGCAGAAGTACCGCCATTTGCTGGTTTTTTAAATTCTTGCAAAAAGCTGCTTACAAAACGCACTCATACTGTGTAGCCACGGCTATGATGATTTATATTTTTAAACAGAATGATACAACACAGCCTGCTTCATGAAAATTAAAAAGATGTTCCATAAAAAGTGCGTTCGATGTCAAATAAAAAATCGTCGAAATAATTGTACGATATATGTATATCGTACAAATTTCCGGAAAGGGTTAAAGCCGATAGATATACTCTCGAATTTGTCAAGGAATAGCTAAACAGCAGGAATGATGTTGGCTTTGAGAAAAAGCAACGGTTAATTCCAATCAGTTAAGATTATAAATATGCTTAGGATTATTTAATAGGCGCTATTATCCATGTCTCCTGTATTGACAATGAATCAATGAAGTCAACCAAAAAGGAGAACCGTGTCTCCGGTGAAAGGACCAAGTTGAAGGCGCCCAATCATCTTTTGATGTGATCAACATTCTTCGGTGTAAAGCAGCGTCAAGTAGTGCTCCTAAATGTAGGCTATCAGCGAAGTAGAGTGAATAATGTTGAACTAACACAATTACACATACTTTGTGGCATACATTAAGGTTGATTTTTTAAATCCAAAATGTTTTAAGTATTTATACTTCTTGGTGTTCAATTCAGATTGCAAAGTGGGAAAAGTATTCAAAATTGTTTTATTATTTTGCTTTGTTGGCGCTGCTTTTCTTCAATGCGGGTTTTGTTGTGTTTCCATACAACAAGATGTCAATTTAAAAAATTACAAAATTTCTTTTAAAAATAATTTCGCCCAGATTCAGAATTCAGTAGAAAAATAAATAAATTGAAATTCTAAAAAAAATTCTAAAAATTAATTCGACTACCTTCCACCTCTCATTTCCTTGCAAATTTGTTTACTTCTCCACACAATTTCATGCATATTGAAGCTTAAACGTTGTGCTTATCTGCGCATTGAACAGTGATTCGTTCCATAGACGAAATTCAAAAAATTTATGGTCTCAGAATTTAACGATTTTGATGTAATTTCAAAGAAAAAACTCCAACTAAGAAAACCCCAAAAAATCTGTGGAAAAAATCAATTAGTGTCTGTGCAAAAGCGGCTCAAAGTTGAAACTTTTTTCACAAAAAAATTGAAACTCATATTTTCTGTTTTTTAGTCTACTGAGTAAACAAATTTTAAAAATACATGGTTACCAAGAAGTTGCTTAAACTTTCAATGTAGAATAAAAAATAATGTGGCCATTTTCGCTTTTAATGTTTTCCCAAAATTTGCAAACCGTAGGTTTTTCCTTCACTTTAGCTTCAAAAAATTTTTCTAAGTTAAAAATCTGAAAATTGACAAAACTTAGACAAAAATATCTAAAAAGTATGTGAAAGTATGTTCCTGGATTTTTTTTAATTTTAAGAAGCATTCTTTCTTTATCGGATAATGTAATTATATCCTCCGATATCTTCCGATCTCAGAAAATAATTCAATTTGAAAAGTGGTCTAAACAGTTATTTTTCGACAAAATTAAATTGTTTCATCCCTAAAGGTATGCAATCAGCATGAAAAATTGAGAAAACTGCAAAAAAGCAAAACATACGTCTATTATTATCGTTTTTATTGCAAAACTAAAGGGTCCTAACACAATTTATGTTACTCTTTGCAATTATCAATGTTGACCTTACCGATTAAATGTAAAATCTGAAAAGTCTAGCCAACACACTTGTTGCTATAGCTCACCAAAAATGACAAAAATTGCAAATTTAAGTCTCAGGCGTTGCCAAACTACAAAAGTTCAAGAAAAACAAAACGGAGATTTCAATTCATCACACCATTATTAACTAGTATACCAAATTTTATGAAGAACGGACCACTCCTTCTAATTTTGTCCCGCGGTTGTATGGAGTCGAATCACTGTGCATTGTGACAAATAGAAATAGCCAACTATCAATTTTGCACATTTTCATCCAATTGGCGAGTGTTACGCCCACACGCATATTATTGCTTTCTACCTGCGGTCGAACTCACTCACTATTCGGTTTTATATATCTTCACCTTGACATCTGGGGCTACGCAAAATATGTGTTCGCCATTAGCCACACGAGGCGACGAGTAAACAAGCCAACCAACCAAACAACCAAGCAACAGAGCACCGAACAATCAAATCGATGCGCTGCGCAAAGGCTGCTTTTGTCTTTATGCCCTAATGTGCTTTTAGGCGCTTAATCATTCATGTCAACCAGAACTATACCCACTTTGGCAATAGACCGCCTTCCAAGCCATTTCGCACCAAGTCGGCGCGCGGCGCTTTGCCTCGCTGCGGCTTGTGCGACCTGCGGCCTCACACTCATCCACCGTAATTGGCTGAGAGCAACAGCAGCACCAACGGATTTACCTCGGTGACCCACAGGTACGGCGGCGCCAGCGGGCGATAATTGCGTTCCAGTTTTCGCAGAAATTTATAAGAAATCCTATTACCATTAGTTAGCATGTGGCACGTTGGCGCGAACCAGAACGTGAACGTGAGCGTAGATGTAAAAACGAAAGCGCTGTGGATGCGTGGCAACAGCAGCGGCGAACGGCATGTGGGCGTAGTGGCGTCGGGTCGCGCACACCGCATGGACATGCCCATTTAATGCTAAATTACCGCTTAATTTCATGTTTTGTTAATTATGCCCCGAGGAGACGTTAATTGGAGCGAAAATATAATAAAAACGACACAGAGGCAGCGCCACCTGGACGCGCTCGTCTGGCCACATAAACCTTCCGGAAGTCGCTGGCGCAAAATGTTGGAAACAAAGAACGTCGTCAATGCGGCGCAGTGCATTTTGATTTAGGCTGCAAAGTGAATTAAATTATTCTTTAGGCAATTTATGTTAGGTACAAAAAGAAAAATATGATTGTTTAAGGCAAATGGTTTCGCAAATTGCAACAGTTTCTTTGAAATTTTTTAATTCATTTTACTTCTCTTTGGGGATTGAAAATTTCTTTGAAAGAAATTTGAAAGAGAAAATAAAATGATGCAATTGACAAGAATTTTGTGCGACGCATTTTGTTGTTAATTGTTCGGTACGTGATAATGTGTAATTATGGTTGAACACCGTTAAGAATGGATGGACCCATGCCGAGAGTCAGACTACAAATGTAAATGCTGCCAAATGTAACTGAAAATGCAAATGGAATGAAATGAAAACTAATTAATTTGTATTCTGGGCGTTGATGGACATTTTTTAGCATACAATTAGGCGATTGTGCTAAGTAATCAAAGTGATACCCTAGCAAAGTTGCAAAAAGCGTAAACTTTTTGGTAATTTTTTATATTCTCTGGGAATGTGGAGAATAAATATAAAAGAGGCAGAGGCACTTAGAGGCAGAGGCACTTAGGCCTCTATATGGGCCGGTTGTGATACCACAAAGCCTACCCGTTTGTTACACTTGTTTTTAAACGGATGTGGAAAGAGGGCGCGGGGGGACATTCAGTTTAGCGGTGGTTTTGGCAATTTTTTTTCATACTTTGAAGTTTATTCCAGGAAATTATCTATTAGAAGAAAATGAAGAAAATAATTGCAATGTAACTATACTAATGAAATATAAATTTTTTTCGTTGGTTATAATTATTATTTGCGACGATTAATTTTTACGTTGCGTATTAACTGTTATGAGAAACAAATATTTTTCGTTCTCGATAACTATTATTTTGAGAATTTTTTTTACGTTGCTTCAGAACTTTTATTTATGACTATTTTGTTACATACGTTGACGATAGCTATTATTTGAAAGTAATTTTTTTTACGTTGCTTCATAACTTTTATGACAGAACTTTTGGTTTTTATGTTGCCTTACCACATTTGGAGTATGAATTGATTTTTTGTTGTTTTAAGTTAATTTGCGCTTGTCAATTTGAAACAAATAAAAATGAATTCATACCGAAAATATGGTACTTCAACATTAAAAAATGTTTTTTTTTTCGAAATAATAATTATCGGCAATGAAAATAAAAAAAAACATAAATAAAAGTTATGAAGCAACGGATAAAAATGTCTCAAAATAATAGTTATCGGTAATGTAAAAAAAAGTCATAAATAAAAGTAATGAAGCAATGTAAAAAAACCCAAAATAATAACACTGTGCGTGAATTTACCCTCAAAAATTCAGGCATGGGGGGACCTACAGAGCGACTTTCTATAGGTATACTGAGTTGAGATCCACCAGCCGTTTGGCTGGATTGGCTCTAGTTTAAGAGAAATCCGTCTTTGAAGTTTGCTCATTTTAGTCGAGTTCGTCGCTTAAGTCCTCGAACGCTTAAATGCTAATAGGTCCTGAATTGTTCCGAATATCGCTTTACTGTCTTCGGCTGGTTTGTAGATATTTTGACGACCAACAAATTTGCTTAAGACACCAATCCAAAAAAAATACATTCAAACTGTGTAATTGCGATATGTGAATTTTTTGCGCAGCGCAACGTGGCGTATGAGTGTCATAAATGAAACTCATAACAAGTGGTGTAATATTTATAAAATATATATTTTTTCTATTAATAATATACTTATTTATCTTATTTAATACTATGTGTGGCTCTTTATTCCTCCTACATAGATTTATTATTTATAATAAATAATATAAACGTTTATTTTTGCATTCAAAAGATTCACTTATCAATAATGCAAAATTCTCTTGTAATGCAATATTTGCTTCCTTTCAACCAAATCTTCTCATTCATCGAAACTTGATATCAATTAAATCGTTCAAGCGTTTCCTTTGTTGCATATCATGAATTTATGTACGTGAGTAATTAGATTTATGCGTCTTAAATGTACATGACATGCATGTTTATTATTTGAAGTTGTTAGCACAACAATTCACTAATTAGAGGCGCATTAAAATGCATGGCCCCATCACTCATGTGTCGTATTTCTTCAATTCAAGTCCCAATGTGTGCACGTGTGTGCATGTGTGGGCGAATTTGTTTTGTTACAGTGACGGATACGTATCAGGTTTTCATTACTTATGTACGAATTTAACGAAAAGAAGCACAGAATAATTGCGCAATCATTTAAACCGTATTAAATTACTAAATTTGCATTGCAATGTGTTTGCGCAGATGTACATAATAACATTCATGAGCTCAGCCGCCCACTCGCGCAAGTGACTGCACGTTGCTATGCAAACAGCATAGAACAACACTGTAAACAATACATAAGCGACCGCAGGCAGTCGGGCATGGCCGGTGTTTGTATAGATGAGCCGAGAAATGGCCAAAGGTGTGTGCCTGCATTTGCCACTTCGATGACGTTTATTTGCCTCTCATGCGGCGTCTGTGTGGCGTTGCTGTGTGTCGGTGTATGTGTGCCTGTGTGTGTGTGTGTGTGTGTGTGTGGTTATGAAGTGCATGCTGGCAGCCATTATGGTTAGCTTAAGCATTTTGCAAATATTTGTTGATAAGCCATTTTTTGTCGATTGCAGTCATCGGTGCCATCGAATCGGGTAAACTCAAATGAAAATATTAAAACTGGAACAAATGAAATGACGCCTGAATGCTTCAAGCTGCCATGTAAATATGCAAATAATGGCATCACCGCTTTTATAACCATACACGTGTCATTTGGTTTGAGCGCGACAAAAAATGCGCAATGGCGTTTGCGGCAATGTTTGATGAGTTAAAATATTGAAATATCAATTTAAGCATTAATTTTTCGTTAAAATCTGTGTTTTTTTTCATAGTTTCAGTGATACGAATTGATGGTTTGCTGAAGGCGTATTGGAAATTATACAAGAGATGAAAAGTAAATAATAATAACAGCAATAAAAATGTATTTATAGAAAAATTATATCAGTTGAAATGGTTTAAGTGGTGAAATTGCTTAAATTGTTTAAATAATTCATTTTATGTTAATTTTTTTTTCTAATTTTTAATTTTTCCTTCTACTCGGTTTTTCATTTTCTGATTGGATGTCCTTTTAAAAAGACTTATCAATTTGAAACTGCTTAAATTGTTTAAAAAAATTAATGTCTTGTTACTGTTGGTACAGTTTTTTCGTGGTCAGTTGGGCTAAGATTCGCTAGATCAATTTTTAGTCAGTGATTTAGTTAGCTTCTTTCATTGCAGTTATAATCTTGGATTATGTAACCAGTTCATGAAGAGATCATTCAACATAACATACTCGGTTTTTAATTTTTTGCTTGGATGTCCTTTGAAAAGGACCTAAAAATTTGGCTTAGCTTAAGTACTTCAGTTTCGAGTCAGTCATTTATTTAGCTTCTTTCATTGCTCAATCTGTGTTTATATAACAAGTTCATGTAGAGGTCATTCATAGTAACCTGACATACTCGGTTTTTCATTTTCAAATTCGATATCCGATTGTTTAAATAAATTAATGACATATTCATAGTTGTTGCTAAAAGTTTATGTGGTCAATTTGACTTAACTTTACTACTTCAGTTTCTTTCAGTTTCAGTTAATTAGTTCTTATAGCTTCTTTCTTTGGTTGACCTACAATTTGGGTTCATATAAGCAGTTCATGTAGAGGTCATTTATAGTAACATGGCAAACTCGGTTTTAATTTTCTGATTGAATGTCCTTTTCAAAGAATTTCAAAATTGTAAACTGCTTCAATTAATTCAGCTAAAATAGTATCGCAAAACTGCGTAAATTGTTTCAATAAATTAATGACATATTTATAACTATCGGTAAAATTTTTTCGTAGTTAGTTTGGCTTAGCTTTAGTAGTTTAGTTCTTAGTCAGTTATTTAGTTAGCTTCTTTCTGTGGTTTCTATAATCTATAATCTGCGTTTATATAACCAGTTCATGTAGAGATAATTCATAGTAATATGACATAATTGATTTTTTATTTTCTGATTGCATGTCCTTTTAAAAAGACTTAAAATCTTGAAACTGCTTAAATTGTTTAAATAAATTAATTACATATTTCTTACTGTTGGTAAAAATCCTTCGTGGCTAGTTTCGGTGGTTCAATTTCTAGTCAGTTATTTAGTTAGCTTCTTTCGTTTGTTGGCCTATAATCTGTGTTCATCTGATTCGTTGTACTTTTAAAAAGACTTTAAAAAGACTTTAACATACTCACTTCAAAAGATTTATTTAAATATTTACACTTGTGCAATGATATTGGATATCAAATGAAAGCTGGAAATTTTGTTTCCCTATATTTTCTATTTTGAATTTTCAGAACCAAATAATGGCACTGAAATCATTTCAATTGCCTTTATTATTTCTCAACGAATCCTTTTGAAAAAATACATGTTTTAGATCTCAGTTTGTGGTATCATACCTCTAAATTTGATTTTTGCTAGTTTTTTGAATTCCCGTTAAAAATAAATTTTCATCCATAAACCGGAATTAACTTTGGAATATGCATTAAATGTTTGCCTAAAAATTAGCTGTTTTGAGTGACACTTTAGCTTACCACAGTAGTTGGTCTTGATAGAAGGCTGTAGTCATTTACTACTTAGAAATTTCCAATTCATAAAATCTACAATTAATTTCAATTGTTCATCAATCTTTCTATACAAATTTTGCTTCAATTTCAATTCAGACAAACATCTCAATTACCACAGAAATTCACGTGCGTCCACCACGCGTCCTGCTACTCAATGCCAACTCGACGGCATAATGCCATCTTCAACAATGCCAAAATGTAACAAATGCCACTCATACCTTTCGTAATTCTCGACTTCATAACACCAAATACGAACTTTTCAACATAGCTGCTCGTCAAATTGCTATTTTCTGTCATTTTGCGCTCCTCCCACCAAATCGCAGTCATTCTCAGGCGTTGGTTGCTGTTTCTGTGGTTGTGTGTGTTGCTGTTATTGGTGTTGTTTTATGTAATGTTGTTTGTTCCACTTGTCGTGGAGCACGCATTCTACTGGTCGGTGTGCCGAACTCGCGACTCGCGCCACACTGCACCACGCTGTGTGCCTCAAATGCGGCAACTTGAATGTAGACAGAAGGTGGCAGCGGCGGGGATGATGCTGTGCCACATTGTTAATGTGCCAAATTCATGGCGTAACGTGTAAATACAAGTTGGCTTAAAAGTTTTTGACATGTTTATCAAAATTAAGTGAATTAAAATGGCAATGATGAACCGGTGGCAGCACTGGTGGCCAGCAGCAAAATGTGAACAATGCACTTTGGCACTTTAGTGATAACTGCAGTGATTGAAATGTTGAATCGAAATGTTTTGACAGTTTAAATCAATTAAAATAAGTGATTCACAGACGTGGGGAAAAATGAAGAAAATAATCAGTTACCATCCAACGAAAATTTAAAGACTAACCAAAGCGATTTCTTTTACATAAAGGAAAAGGTAGTAATTAACATAGTCAAGTTATATGTATTGTCGCATAGAAATGGAAAGGCCCCAAGCCAATTTCGATTGTTATATTTTTTAAACATTAGTATTAACTAATATAGGTAATTCTCGATCTAGGAGAATTTATATAATAAATAAAAATATAGATAAATAACTTCCAAACTGGTTGTCCGATTTGGGTTATAGATAAAACTTATACGTATTGCCAGAAAAATCGGTGGAACTTAGAAGTGAATTTAACCTCAAGAATTGATGTTTGTTTTTTTTTCAAATTGTTTTTATCCAGTTCGAATTTTGGTAAAATCCTCAAATTTTTAAAATATTTTCTACTTATAGTATTTTGCATTATATATTTTTTCCAGATTTTTTCTATCTAAGTGATACTAAAAAAATAAAGGTTAATTTTTCCTTCGGTGGATTTCAAAAAATTGTTTTCGGTTTTTTCAAAAATTGTTTTTATCCAGTTAAAATTTTGGTACAGTTCCCAAATTTTTTTATATATTCCTCGTAAAGTGTTTTGCTTTTTTTTTATCCAGATTTTTTCTACCTATTTAAGTGATACTAAAAAAAATAAAAGTTAATTAGTTTTTTTTTTTAAAGTTAATTATTTTTTAATTGTTTTTTTTTTTCAAAAGTTTTTTTATCCAGTTAAAATTTGGGTACAGTTCGAAAATTTTTTTTATATATTCCTCGTATAGTGTTTTGCAATATATTTTGTCCAGATTTGTTTCTACCAAAGTGATACTAGAAAAAAGAAAAGTTAATTTTTCGCTCGGTGGAATTAAAAAAAATTTTTTTTAATTTTTTTTAACTGTTTTTATGCAATTAAAATTATGTTACAATCCCCAAATTTTTTAAATATTTTCTTCGTATAGTATTTTGCATTGTACATTTTTTCGAGATTTCTTTCTACCTAAGTGATACTAAAAAAAATTAACGGTAATTTTCCGTTCGGTGGAATTAAAAAAATTGCTTTTGGTATTTAAAAAAATTGTTTTTATCCTGTTAGAATTTTGGTACAATCACAAATTGTTTTTTATATATTCCTCGTATAGAATTTTGCAATATATATTTTGTTTTACCTCTGTGATACTTAAAAATTAAAATAAGATGTAATTTTTCGTTCGGTGGAGCTTTCCTGTTTTTCGTTGGAGCAGAAGTAAATATAATCTCAACAAATTTGTTTTTTTAATGTTTTTATTCAGTAAAAATTCTGGTACAATCCCAAAATTTCTTTTATATATTCCTCGTATAGTGGTAATATATATTCTTTGCAAATTGTTTTAATTTAATTTAATTTTTCGTTCAGTGGAACTCAGAAAGCTAAAAACGAAAATGTATATTTTATGAATAATGTTTAATTTATTTGTAATTTTATGGTTGCCATACAATCAGCAAAAATCTTCCCATGACTCTCTGACATAATTTTTAACAGAATGTGTTTTTTTTTTTGCAAATTTTTTATTCATCTTTTTGAATAAAAAATTTCAAATTTACTCAATTCTCAGCCCAACAAGGCGTGTGTGACCATTTAAATACTGAAAGCTTATTTCAAAACACTTAGAAACAAAGGAGTTTCTTGAAGTAAAAAATCATGTTTTTCCATTTGCTGTAATCACGAAGCCTTACAAAAGTATCGACCGAACTTACAGCTTAGTCCCTGCAAATATGCTGTCTGCACAAAATGTCTATCGAAAAATATTCTGCCTCAATTACATTGCTCGCATTAAGCTGCTGTCCGACTTGAGTGCGACAAAAATGTGCGTAGCTGTGAAAATCTTCTTCTGCAACTGATTTTTTCAACAAACGAAAATCCCCGCACATGTGCAACCTTTCAGCGGTTCGCGCTCCGAATCAGAACGTGTCAGCAACAACAGCAGCAACACGACGGCTCAGAGCTGAGAGTACAATGGGCGTCGAAATTGAATGCAGAGTGCAGCGAAAGCACCAGCGCCAAGAGTGCTAAAGCCAAGTGCAAGCGGTCGCACTCGAGCGTGTGCCACCTGCCGCCACTTGGCGCCGTGAGCGATGCGTGCCATTGTTGCTGCAACTGTTGTTGTTGTTATGGAATATGCAAATTCCAGCGTGTCAACGTGTGCATTAGCGGCAAAGCGACACACGTCGCTGCGACTTTCATGCACTTCATGCAACAAAAAATGGCCATCATCATTCGGATATTAACGCCCACTCTGCCCACTGAATACATTTTCAAAGCACTTTTGCTCTTCGCGGTATTAATGCTTTTTTAATGTTGCGTCCTTTTGCTGATAATTGCCAGCTAAGCAATGTGGCGAGCCATTCCCGCCGGCTTTGGTCCACAAGCATTTCGTTTTTTACGCGAACGCACACAGATGCGGGCGCACACGCCCGTCGTTGCTCACATTCCCGCAAGTCCTCACTTTCAAGTATGCAGTCGATGTATGTTGGTATGCGTGCTTTTGTGTCTGCGTAATTATGCAACATTAACAATATTAAAGATATGTCAAAGCGGCACAAAAAGCGCACAGCGACCAAAAACCAACCAACAAAAAAGCCGGAAAGAAACCCGGATAAGAACTTAATTGAAAAATGAGTTGCTCGAGTGCAAACCGCATCACTACATTCATACATACATACATATGTACACACTCAGCTGCGGTAGGCGGCGGTTGCTAAGTGTTGGTGGCAGCAACAGCAATCGTTGTACGTTTGTGTGTATGTATGTGTGCAAAAAATACGCACCGAGCCGCACTGTGCTGGCTTGTCGGCGCCCGCTTGTGCCATGCCGACTGTTCACTTTGTAATTACATGAACATTTTGCTGGCGCTGCAGCAATGCCAACTGTGCCGCAGCGCACACTGGAAGAAATGTATGACTAATATGGTTTACATCATTCATTTGTGACTCACAGTTAGTAGAATAAATGCAAAATTTGCAAGCTAAGATTAAAGACTGAGTTTAAGCAAATAATTTATGGATTTTGTTGACACGGAAAGGAAAGACGCGACCGTGTTTGCCCTGCCAGACAAAAGCGCTGCACGGGTCTTGATAAAACTTCATGCCATGTCGCGTAGCTCTGAAGCATTTGTATAAACTTTTCTTACACGCAACTGCGAGGCTTCCAAGGCCACGATTGCCACTCAACTAAAATTTTTTTGTACCAAAATTTTCCTTATGTAGGTCCAAAGTGGGAATGAAAGGACCATTTTTCGTTTTGACAAGAAATTCGGTGTTTGGTTTTTAACATAAAAACAAAACCTAACTTTTATATCGAAATTCTTACTGATTGTCTTATAAATGGTTGTATTTTTTTCATAAAAATATTTGTATAAAAAGGGCCCAAATTACATAAAAGCGGCTTAAGTGAAAAAAAAAGACCCGAATGGGCCAAAAGTGGAAACCGGATTCATGGCTCAGTTATGATAGGAAATATTCTATATATATTTTATTTATTTAATTTTATTTATATTATTTTAGTCCTTAAAAGGGCTGCCTTTTTTCTACTTTAAGGCCTTAAAAAAACATTCTCACAAGGACTGTTACTAGACACTGACTAATCAGAACACAAGCCATCAGATAAGGTTAACTCAAGAGACTACGGTCGAAGCTGCGAATGTGCAGAAAAGGGAGAAAGCGTTAAGCTCTGTCATTGTCCAGCACTCAGCAGGAGAAGGCTACATAGCCTAGGACAACCTTTTCTACGAAATCTCGCGCAGTTATCTTATATAGATTTTAAGGACCTGCTCGCGTTCACAACATTGTTCTGATAGTTTGAATGAATTTTCGGCGAGAACTGCATATGGCATCACAATGGATCAGAATCACAGTCTACGTGGAGGATAGAATCTATTCAACTTCTCAAACCTAATCTAAGCTCAGAGTGACTAAAGACTATCTTAGAAGTAAGATGATGAAGGATTGATTTTAATCTATACTCAGTAAGCATAAAGCGTGCTTCCCAGTAGAGAAACTTTATGCTTCAATCCTAATCAGAACCAAAATTTAAACCGCTACCACTTGTCAAAACAAAGTTCCAAAGCTCAAATGAAAACCATGAAACGTTAACTAAATTTAAGGTTAAACCCATACTTAATCCTAAAGTTAGATCAGAGATAGTAGAACACAGTTATGGCATAAAGCAAAAGTATGATTTATGATAAATCAAAAGTATGATTTATGATAAATCAAATGTTTGATTTATGATAAATCATACTTCAATTTTGGCTGTGAACTGAACTGTACTGGACTGGGCTGTGGAATTTTGGACGTTACTACCTTTGGTTAGAACTAATCAAAATATAGTCCTTCACATTCTTGCAAGATTGTCTACAGACGAGCTATAATAAAAATTAGAAAACATATTAACCCACTTTCAACTTTCAACTGATAATATTGGGAAACATGTGATGCTTACAGCCCTGCAACATTAAAGAAATTACAACTTAATTTATCTAAAACATGCCCTAAAAATTTCATTAAAAAAAATGAATATTTATGTGGACTTTTCTAGGTTTTTGTGGACCGTGCCTTAAGGCCGTATGGACAGTAGAGGGTTAAATTAGCAACAAGTAAAAATGCTAGTCTAAAAAGTTTCCGACCAAACAAGGATGCAAGACATGTCTACTTAAAATTTTTTAATTTTTCTACATAGTCCCCTTTTAAGTCTCACACTTCTTTCAGCATTGCTCCCATCTCTTTAATCTGTTCGAACAGAGCATTGGAAATGTTCATTCGAACATGTTTTTGGTCAAATGTCTAACTTTCTCATGTCTTAATATTGACTCAATATGGGATAAACACGTTCTTTGAACATATTCATAGCCTCTTCTATCTCTTTAAATCGACGATTGTCTAGCACCATTCTGTATATATTTGGTGAACTTGAGCAATGCAATTTTCAGTTGCAGTTGTTGGGCGTCCCGAAAGTTTATTGTCTACCAAACTGTCAAGGCCACATTTTAATTGAGTTGCCCAAAATTTCACAGTGGTAATAAATGCTGCAAAGTCCCTATACACAGCGTCCAATTCGCCTTTAGTTTGAGTCAGGGACTTAATTTTTAATAGTTTTTTATGAAATTAATTGCAATGTAACTATTACAATGCAACATCAATTTTATTTGTTGATTATAATTATTATTTGTAACAATTAATTTTTACGTTGCATAATAACTGTTATGAGAAATAAATATTTTTTTCATTCCCATAATTATTGTTTTGGGATTTTTTTTGTTTACGTTGCTTCATAACTTTTATTTAAGACTTTTTTATTTACGTTACGGATAGCTATTATTTTGAAAAATTTTTTTGTACGTTGCTTCATAACTTTTATTTATGACTTTTTGTTATTTACGTTGCCGATAACTATTATTTTAAAGAAAATTTTTTTACATTGCCTCATAAGTTTTATGAAAGGTATTTTCTTATTTACGTTGCCTTACCACATTTTGAGTATGAATTGATTTTTAATTGTTTAGTTGTTGGTGGAAATTAGGTTTCCGCAGTTAATTTGCGTTTGTCAATTTAAAAATGAATTCATATTCAAAATGTAGTAATTCAACGTAAAAAATGTTTTTTTTTTTCAAAATAATAGTTATCGGCAACGCAAATAAAAAAAAATAATTAATAAAAGTTATGAAGAAACATAAAAAAATGATTTCTCAAAATAATAGTTATCGATAACGTAAATGAAAAAATCATTAATAAAAGTTATGAAGCAATGTAAAAAACAAAAATCACAGAATACAAATTATCGGCAATGAAAAATATACTTGTTACTTATAAGAGTTATTATGCAACTCAAAAATATTAATTACATGATAATAGTTATAGGCGACGTAAAAAATTTCTTATTGAGAATAATTATTATAAAGCAATAATTATAGAAATTTCTTAAATTAGGGCAATTTTTTTTATTTCCACAAATATGGATAATAATTATTTTTGGTCTCTGGTTTGAGTAATTCGTCTTAAAAAAAAATTGTAATAACTATTCATGCTGTTTGGGTAACTTCTCCTTCGATAGTTTTGCGTATCTCGCTGATGAAAAAATTCGCTGCAATGATGGCAACTGCTTCATTAAATTTTTAGATTTTCATTGCTGTATTCGTTCGAATATCTTTGTTTTAGCAGATCAGTATTTGCAGTTTGATGTACTTTCGCCAAGGGTGGTGTCATGGGGCGTATGAGTGATATTTTGGGTACTGTGATAGGAGTAAGAATGTTTCGTTTGTAAATTGCTTTAACAATATTTAGCAATTTTTTGGAGTCCTTATAATATTTTTGTACACACTCAAGCTTCGTAAGAAGGTCCAATTAGTTCAATAAGTGAGCGGTTTTGGATTCACTGAATGTGGTATTACAATGGGCGGTCAGTGTGCGCCTCTTTAGGCAGGCACACCTACCTACCTACATACATCTTCTAATACAAATAGTTAGTTAATAGTTATAGCATAACTTGATTTAAAGATCGGTAGCCTCATATCAATTTATGAGTTATTTTTCTTTAAGTTTTACTGTATTCTGATCCACAACCGGTTCTCTACACTTGGCTGAAAACTTAGTCTAAACCTAACCGAATTTGTGGTTGAAATACAGACCCCTTTGTAAACTATACACACGTGCCTTGCTCCATTCGATTTTCAATTTTCCTACCATATATCTACGTGTGTATTTGAATGAGCAGACACTCACACTCACATTCATACAGAACCTTACGACGAAGTGCATTTGAATAAGTGTGTTTGCCTACTGGCAACTGTAATTTAAATATGAAATGGGTGACATGCACAGCGACGCGCGTCGAGGCGCCATCCCACGTCCATGCAGGCGGCCGAGAGCAAAGAAAAGGGAAATAATGAAACCGGAAAAGGAATTTAAAATACATTCCCCAACCACATGGAGCGGCTTAAGTCCACAGCTTTCAGACTTTGGCTGCAATTGCCGCCACGCGCTGTTGCTCGTTCACTCGCTCGCTCGCTCGCACTGATGTGGCTTAGCATTATTTGCCGGAAAGAAACGGCAATTGCCATCACACGCTGCCATTCAATTTGTAATACGCACACATGCACATTGGCGCACCGCACATCTGTGTGTGTGTGTGTCTATATGTGTGCGCATGTGTATTGTGCTGCGTATGTAACAAGCAAAAGGAGCAAGCAAGGAAATGCCATCAATTAAACATCAACATGCCTGCTGTGCCTGCGCAAGTGTACACATTTGTGTGTGAGTGTGTGTGTATGAGAGAGTGTATGTGCGTCTGTGTGGGTAAGCTCAAAATGACTACAACTTTTATGGCGTCCTCTATGCATGGCTTGTGTTGTTGCTGTGTGCGTCTCTTAATGCTAAAAAATTGTACGAAATTCATTTTCTAAAGCATACATTTAGGATGAAAAGGCATTTTACTGCACTACGGTGTCATTCCACTCTTGACCAACTTTGCAGTAAATTGTTGCCATTGTTTGTTGTTGTTGTTGTTGTTGTTATAGTGTTGCTGTTGTTGTTGCTATAGTGGCTGGTTATTGTTGTTGGTGCTGTTGTTGTCATTGCTTGCCATGTTGCATGCGTTTCCGGCATCATGGCCGCACGTGCCGCAGCTCGTGCGCCTAAAAGTATGCCAAATTTTTTTTGCTTCATTCAACAATTTTAATTACAAACCGCTGATAGGCAGGTAACTTGCGCCAAACTATTACTTTGCAGTGTTGTAAATCTGCTAAGCCGCAAAGTTTGCCTGCGAATGTGTATGTGTGTGTGGGTGCTTGCATCCGGTGTTGCCACCCCTTGAAGTGCATGCACAATTTATGGCTGTTAATTTTGTATTAAATGGCAACATTTGGTGACTTGAAGATTGTGCAAAGCTGTTCGGTTAGGTGATAGGTGACACTATGTATGCCTCAATGCAGCAGTGTGCGTGCGTGTGAGTGAACATGTCGGCTAACGCCTCCATTCGTGTCTTGTTGCAAGTGTTTCGTGTGGCACAAAGGCGGAAGGAAATTAATTTTTCAAAACTTCTGGTTGCCCATGTGCGACGTGTTTGTGTGTGTCGGCTGGCAGTGCGACGGGACGTCATAATTTCAACGTCGGCAGCGTTAAGTGCGCCCAGGAGAAAGTTTTCGTTGCACAAAACTTGCACGTAGCAAATAGTTTGGCGTGCTTTAAAAGCGAAAGTTTGCAGTTTTTTTGCTACTATTAAAATATAAAATATTTGGGTTTGAGTTATTTTCAAGTGGATTGCAGAAGTTCTTCAAGTTTCGGCGAAACAGTAATTTTTAACAGTCAGACGAGTGCGCGCATGTTGACTCATGTGCAGACACCAACTGCGGTGCCGCAGCAATGGCCGGGCCAAGTGGACACTTGGTGTTTATTTTTGTGTGGGTGCGCGTGTGTTGGCACTTTAACTTTTGGCAGCAGACTTCAGCACCAACAACGCCAACAACCATTAATTTTCATTAGGCGAAAAGGAGAGGAAGGAAGCGACAGTCGGACGGAGCACATTTTAACGTGAATTTTTTTCAAGAAATTCTAGCAGTTTTTTTTCAATATTTTTTTTTTTGCGTTGGCATTATTCGGTCAGCGTATGGTGAGTGAAATTGGCGCGTGAGAAAACGTGAGACGTTGACAAAAAGCTGGCGTAAAACTGTTGCAGACTTTAAGTGAAACCATTTGACAAAAAAGGCGACTGAACTGGGTCAACATTTTCGTTCTCAATTCTTTTATTGTCAACTTGATTTTGGGTTTGTTGTGAAAGAAATGCAAATAAAAAAACTCTAAAGTGAATGGCTATTTGGCAATAAATATTGTCTTGGCAAACAAGTTTGGGTACTATGGGGAATCTGATTGTGTTAGGAGTGTTGTTAGGATGCATGTGAAGGCTTTATAAATATGCTTAACCCTTTGGGGGTTCAAGGAAACCGACTCTAATGAAAATTGTACGAGTATTCGAGTAACTAAGAGAGAATTAGAAGTGAAAAAAAGTTCCTTTGAGTTTCTTGCTTCTCGAAGGTTTCGAAATGATTTGAAGAAGTTATTAAAGAACTGATGACATTTTCTTTTTGAATTGTGCCTTAAAAAATATTATTTATGGTTAAGTGTTGTATTTAACAAAACCCTGATTTATTGTATCCAAATTGTGCTAACAGAGCGTTGAAAATGTTCATTCAAGAACGGTTTTGGTCACACGCGGCAAAATGGCTGACATTTTTGTTAGTACATTTCAAAAGAGACACAATTAGATTCTCTACCTTTTGTTGACGAGTGCTGCCATCTTTGTGTTGAGATCGGAAACTTTTTAGATCATCTCGAGTCGAGTTGAAAAGGTCGGAAAATCAATAATGAAATTTTATAAAAATAATTCTAGTGTCCGACCGAATATTCGGTTTCGGCCCAAATAAATGGTTTCGGTTTCAGTTTCAGCCAAAAAATGGCCGAAAAGCCGAAACCGAAACTTTCTAGAAAGTTTTTTTACATTTTATTGTGTAGCAGATATATAGTGAAAGGAGGAGTAATTTGGATGCCCCCAAACTTTTTTTGGCGTATAATATTAAATTATTTAATTTTGAATATTAGCGAGTAAGGTATGAAAGGGTGATTTTTTCATGTTTATGTTTTTAAAAAATGAATAAATTGTTTTTATTAATACGTATTTATTTATTTATGTTATGTTTGTTTGTTTATTCTTTATTTACTTAATGTAAAATTCGTTTGTTGAAAAAGTGCTTGATATGGTGATTTTTATTTTAACTAGAAAGTTTGGGTTTCGGTTTCGGCCGAATATTAAAAAAACAACCGAAACTCGGTTTCGGCCCAAAAAAACGGTTTCGGTCGGACACTAAATAATTCCAATATTTCTTACAGTCTACTTGAAAGGTTGGCAAAATGAAGTATCACTCTATTTCTTTGATTTTTTTTTTTAGTTGGATTTTGAAGATTTTTGGCAAGGATTTAGAAATTTCAGGAAAATTTGAATTAAATGGAATCATGATTATTTCAGCTTTTGGTTTCTGTTAAAATTTTAGGGAGCGTTTGAATTGTTGGAAAATTGGAGTATTACTCCGTTTTTTAGGGATCTTGTAAATTTTTGGCGCAAATTAATAAATTTCAGGAAATTTTCAACTAAATGGGATTATTATCATATCCGATTTCGATCTGTTTTGGAATTTTCGGGAGCGTTTAAAGAGTGTTCGAGAAGAAGGGGCTTCGTAAACTCTTTGGCACCGTTCGTATTGGCGACGTCTATCGAACTCGAACAAACATGGAGCTGTATGACTTGTTTACAGACATGGACGTAGTACAACAAATCAACATTCAGCTTGGCCATGTCTCTCGTATGGACGATGAAGTATCGGCTGAAAAGGTGTTCGACGCAGCAGTTGGAGGCCGTCGATGAAGTGGGAGATCGTGTTTCCGGTGCAAGCACCAAGTTGATGTCCCATCATCGCTTGGTGTAGCCAACTGGAAAAGGTGAGGAGGGATACTTTGTGGCAGGCCGTAACATGGTAACTGTTTCTTATGGCCAGTAATTTTCAAAGAGGGACAAGTGATGACATATTTATTATTATTTTTTTTTTATAATCTAAGAATTTCCCCTTCAGACTGCAACCACTTCTAGTATAGGTTTTCCAAATCTCAGAAAATATCGCTTCAGAAAATATTATTAGTCAAAAGAGTAGGCAGCAAATTAAGACAGTAAATTTAAAGAGCGTTGATTCGGTTCACTTTCTTTGCTTTTTTGTCCAAATTTTGAGAAATAGAAACTGAAGCTACTGGCTGAAGGTTGACGTGATATGTAAAGCATTTTTGTACCATTAATTTCTTCCAACTTCCAACAACTAAATTTCTTCTTCTTTCTATTTTAAATGCCGAATGGCAGACTTGCAGCTTTTGTGGATAACGAAATATTTAAGACATGTACAAAAAATTAGCTGTTTTTTTTAAATATTTTTCCACTCTTCAGTAGAAAAGTATATATACATATATGTGTGTGTGTGAACATGAAGTTGACATTTGAATATGTTTCAAGAGCCAATTACCATTTCTCGCATAAATCGGATTTGAAATTGAAAATTCATTTGAAAACTTAGAATTGCAATAAAAAAAATAAGAAGAACGAAACGTGGTTTCCGAGAAACCCACAAAATGCATATACATGTCGAAATTTCAAACACACCCTGTTGCACATCTACATACATGCAACTGTCCATGGGTGTCCACTGTCCTACAGAGCTAAATGTCTCATTTTCCATGAAAACGCTGTGTCCGCTGCTCGTTGCTGCATTCGGTGCCGGTTCATTGTTGTTGACATAAATCTTGTTGGACATTTTTATTGGATGTCAACAGTGAGAGCAGCTGCAACAACAAAAACAACAACGACATGCCACATTTGAAACAACAAGCAAAACAATAACGACAATATGCTGCACAAGTTGTCACTCATTTTCCTATTTTTTCTTCTTTTTTCTTGATTTTCATTCCATTGTTTGACCAAGCAAGATTTGTTCTACATTTTTTGCGTTTCATACTTTAAGCTTCCTGCCTCTACCTTCGGTGCGCTCTTTTATCAAATCAGAAAAATTTACTCGCAATATGTATGCCAAATATACACATTACACATCCTTCATATGTGCCGATGCTCCTTTGGTCCTTGCCGCGTCGGTCGCCTGTCACAAGCACACAGCGTGTCCATCTTCTATCCATTCGTATGTTTATATTATACCTTTATTGTTGTTGTTGTTACATTTCATTTATCCAGTTTTAGTTTTAGTTTTAGTTGTGTGCCACGACAGCACTGGACAAGCGGAAATTTTGCTGTTTTACTAATACGGAAACATGTTGGCAACAGCGCTGCAGCAGCTCGACGAGCGGACGGAACCTTTTATATTTGTATACAATATTACGTTAAGAAGTGAAACGCATATACACACAGCAATGTGCTTGTCCAGAGCCAAAGGATAAGCGCGCACTCGCAACGTAGATGCGCTGAAGTCGACGTCTGTCAGCGGAAACGGATGTGCGACAGTGCGTGTGTGCGGGTGTGTGGATGGCAGCGTGGTTTATAGGGAGGAAGTATAAGTGAATTGGCATTTCCTGTCAGCGTAAATGTTGGCACATTTGTTGTTGTTATTGCATAGTGAGCGTACAGCGTGCCGAAACGAAACAGTGGCATACAATTTTTGGGGGCAGTGGTGGTCAGCTATGGCTTAAGTGGACCATCGTTGATGCGTTCGAGCTCAAGTCAGCGGTGGCAGGTTGTTAGGCAACAGCAAACAGAGGAACAGAGATATGGACTGAAACTTAATTTGCAGTTATAACCACTTTTTTCGAGATACATCCAAAAGATTATATGGAACTATAAAGATCATTCATAGTAACTTGGCATACCCAGTTTTTTATTATCTGATCCGATGTCCTTTTAAAAGGTTTTTGAAATTTTAAGGATATACACATTTTAAAGAATTTTTTTAATATTTGTAATTGTGCAGTGATGAAGATATGGATATCAAATGAAAGAGAAAACTTGTTGCCTTTTGACAGAATTTTCTATTTCAAACTTTCGGGACCAAAATATGTCACAAAAGTCCTTTCAAATGTAAATCCTTTGATATCCTTCAAGTTTTTGACCAAATGCTTTTGAAAAATATACAAGTCTTGGATCTTGATTCGATGTCCGTTTAAAAGGTTTTTGAAATTTTAAGGCTATACACATTTCAAAGAATTTTTTAATACGTGTGTTTGTCCAATAATGAATGAATGATATGAAGATGTGGATGAAGTGAAGTGATGAAGATATGGATATCAAATAAAAGAGAAAACTTGTTGCCTTTTGACAGAATTTTCTATTTCAAATTTTCCGGACCAAAATATGTCAGAAAAGTCCTTTCAAATGTAAATCCTTTGATATCCTTCAAGTTTTTTACCAAATTATGTTAAAAAAAATATATGTCTTGGATCTTGATCTGTGGTATAATAATTAAAAATTTTATTCTTGCATCTTTATTGGCTTAGAGTTATAAAAATATGTCCACAAGTAAGAATTTAGTATGGAAAACACATTAATTGTTTATCTATAAAATTAGAAGAATGAAATTTTAAGATATTATACTACCTACATATTGTTGAATTCTGAAATGTGGCATAACATTTTTTCAAAATTTTTTAGCAGTGAAAATAGTGCAAATTTATGTTTTGAACCCAAAATATTCATTCACTTATCCGAATTTTTCAGTTATGCGGAGTTTAAGTTAAACGAACTAATTTTATGAAAAAATACTTAATTAAAATAAGACCTCGACTTATATTTCAGTTAAGCGGATTTTTCAGTAAAGCGACTTGCAGTTATACGGTTTCGACTGTAGTTCTAAGTTTGGCGACAGCAACAACTGTGGTCTGCGGTTGTATGATCTTGCAGACGATAAAATGTTCATCTCCATAGGAAAGTACTGATTCTATAATTTGGCAGATGTGGTCGTGTCGCTGCCGTAGTCAATGTGTTCGGACTTAGCGCTTATTGAAGACACCAACCATAGAATATGAAATCCTTTTACCTAATACAGTTACTAGCGATAGGCTAATCACCCACTCTGATAGTTTTGTAGGGATTAACATAACGAGGTCCCATACTCCCAAGTGGAGTGAATAAGGCAAACAAAAAATATGGCAACACCAAAAAGGGAACTTTTTTCTGGTGATATCTTTGCTTCTATTTAAAAAACTTTCAATTTCTCGCTTATTTGAAGCGTTTCACAAAGCGCAATTTTTTTTTTATTTAAAGTTAGGTAAGAATTACAAGAATTGGTTCCCCAATTGGAGCAAATAATCGCATAATTTTTTCCCAACTGAAAATCTACAAATCAGCTACTACAGCTACATCAAACAATCTGCACGACAGCGGAAAGATAATGGAATGAAGAATCGTATATATACTTTTGATATTAGAACTTAGAACTGGTGCTTGTATGAGCATAATCCATCCTGTAAGTAGTTTAAGTAGGGCTTGTCTTACTGACTATTGGTTGACTTTTACGTCAGAAAGTGAATAAAGGAGAAGTAAGCTGTAGAAAAGTAGACGTGGTCCTTAAAGTGACACTTTGTTGCTTTGGGTGTGAACTATATATAAACTATGGTT
This sequence comes from Melieria crassipennis, assembly GCA_963668005.1. Taxonomy (NCBI): domain Eukaryota; kingdom Metazoa; phylum Arthropoda; class Insecta; order Diptera; family Ulidiidae; genus Melieria; species Melieria crassipennis. Next base: position 29,862,175 of record OY764962.1, on the reverse strand, counting down.
ACAACTGGCTGAAATACTCCTATTTGTTTTATAAAAAGTGAAAACAAAATTTTGTTTTATAGGTTTGGTTCTATACTTTTAATATGGTTTCCATTGTGAAGAATGATAAAATAATAATAATTTAAATAGAGATCAAATATTTTTGTAGTCATATGAAAGAGTAGCTTAAGACAATACAAGAGGGAATTGAGAGTTATAGATGTCAAGGCGTCAGATGTCGTATAGATGTCATTTCACCACCAGAAGAAAAATCGTTCATACGGGTTGAAAAATGCTGTTTTTTAAATTTTTTTAAGTATTTTGAAACAACAATGCATTGGTCAGAAAATTTTATGTGCACATAGTTTTTAAACTACAATTTTCGACTTAAGCTAAGCTACTATTCCATATGGCCATAGATTCAATAAACATAAAATGAAAAACAGAATTCAGGAAGTGGAGTGCTGGAGGGCTCTTGCCGGAGCGGTGAAGAGGAATTGCATTTCCACGAGGTGGACGCAAATAAGATGAATTTTTGCCTCTTAAAATAAATTAAATTGATATAGATGCCATATTGAAACCCAAACAACATTGATCCTTTCTTTTGTGGGTTCCCTATTTTTGTCCCCTATTTAAGTAAGAAGAGGATACAACCATTTTTTCTATACATAACATGATGTAATGCATACTAATGTATCAAAGCTGTGAGCTTGTGAGCTCAATTCTTCTCAGCGTCGTGATTTTTCCATAATTTTTTTCAATAATGCATGCCTCACCCTGTTAAATTTTCTATATTACACAAACAACGTGAAATGGTCACAAAAGTCATTTGTTTTTCTTAGCTTAACTTTTTGTTAGTGATAATAGTGGTTGTTGTCATTTTAGCTGTTGTTGTTAGCTAAAGTATTTGCGCTCACAAGTGGCTATGCAATCGCTGCATACAAAACACACCGCGACCCAAATGTAATAAAAACACTTTTGCTCTACTAAATCCGTTCAGGCGGCGGGCTTTTGGCAGCCAGCGCCAACGTTAGCGTTTTTCATTTCATTGCATGGCGCGCTTCTACGTACAAAATAAATAATTCCCAGCGTATTGCATTTCAATTTAATACATTTTAGGCATACTAATGTGCTCACCCTCAGGCCCACCTTGGCTGTCGCCGACACCACCAACACTGACACCGCATCATTAGCGCGCGCAATGTGTGTGTGTGTGTGTGTGTGCGTTGCGTCACGGACACTGCCAGCAAACGACCTTCGGGACCTGCTTACTTCAATTTCCTTATGCCATCTTGGCGACAGCGACTAGTCACTGCTGCACGCGTCTATGGTTGCGCATGTCAAGCAGTCGCACCCACGTATCGTCGTTCATGACAAATGAGCTGAAATGTGAAAAACCAACAAAAGCTGCAACGATGTCAGTAGCAACGCCAGCAATCTGCAACGCATTCGACGCCTGCATCGCTGCGGGATAGAAGCGCCGACATTATGGCAAAATTATTGCAGTCAATCTAATTGCAAATGTTTGCGGCATGCGCAGACCACACGTCGCGCGTGCGGTCCACGCAGCTGCACATCTGATTGAATTATTTTGAAATTGTGTAGCGACAAAGCAGCAAATGGGAATAATTCATTAAACATGTATATACGAGCGAACAAATATATACTGAAACCATTGTCTAACAATCACTGCAACAACAATCACGAGCGAACAAATATATACTGAAACAATTATCTAACAATCACTGCAACAACAATTGTCAAAATAATTGAAATTTTGATGAGTACAATAATAAAATAAAATAAAATAAAATAAAATAAAATAAAATAAAATGAAATAAAATAAAATAAAATAAAATAAAATAAAATAAAATAAAATAAAATATAACAAAATAAAATAAAATAAAATATAACAAAATAAAATAAAATAAAATAAAATAAAATAAAATAAAATAAAATAAAATAAAATAAAATAAAATAAAAAATAAAATAAAATAAAATAAAATAAAATAAAATAAAATAAAATAAAATAAAATAAAATAAAATAAAATAAAATAAAATAAAATAAAATAAAATAAAATAAAATAAAATAAAATAAAATAAAATAAAATAAAACAAAATAAAATAAAATATAATAAAATAAAATAAAATAAAATAAAATAAAATAAAATAAAATAAAAAATAAAATAAAATAAAATAAAATAAAATAAAATAAAATAAAATAAAATAAAATAAAATAAAGTAAAATAAAATAAAATAAAATATAACAAAATAAAATAAAATGAAATAAAATAAAATAAAATAAATAAAGAAAAAGGAAATAAAATAAAATAAAATCAAATCCAATCAAAAACAGTAAAATAAAATAAAATAAAATAAAATAAAATAAAATAAAATAAAATAAAATAAAATAAAATAAAATAAAATAAAATCAAATAAAATAAAATAAAATGAATAAAGTAAAAGAAAATAATAAACAATCTATGTCCATCGAATTTGTGACCAACATTTTTAACCAGCTGCATATTTTCAATCTTCGAAAAAAGCTTCAACACTGTTTAACTGCTAAATATAATTTAAGCTTATCAAATTAAAGATATTTTCTTATTTTATAGCTAAAGGATCTCATGTTCAATAAACAATATTTCATGAAGCAGTAATAATAATGATTTATTCATGAAAGCTGTAATTGCCTTCAATTCAAACGAAATTTAAATTGATTTGCATCGAAAAATTGAGCAGAAACTTTACAGCAAGCGAGTCGAAAATACACTAATAACAACAAATTTGCAATGCAGAAATGACAGAAAGAAGATGTGGAATATGAAATGGAAGACATATTGAGATTACACTGAATCTATAAAATTTCTAAGATAAATCATAATTAGAGAGATATATATAAAGCTATAAATAACAGTGCTCAGATGCTTGTAAGATTATTTTGAGTTCATTTTGCAATATTCTTCGAAGCCAACGCTATAACCTGTGTAATACAAACACCAGCAAGCCTGCTCAAATATGCCTTGATTACATGATAAATACTGAGAAGCAATTAATTGACTTTTCTGACAAAGCGTATTTCGTAAGAAACTCAGTCATACGAATTATTATGGTTTCTCTTTCTGAAAAACTTCGCATCGATTGATTTTTTAACTGCTTCAATTAAATGGATTTCTTGCAAACCAGCCAATATTTGTAAAGTTGAAAGTAGGTTTTTGCATGCAAGAGGATTGCAAACGATTATGTGTATATTGAATATGTACTCAATATATCTCAGTTTTGCTATCACTGTGATTTCTGCTTTTAAAGTTTTGATGGCGTCTGTTGGCACATTTCTCAAAGGGGAACATTTAAACGCTACCAACTAACCGTATCTGTGGTGTATGTAGATATGTCTATGGCATACAATAAGAAGTGTTAAAATAGTACTTTGTATGTATGTGTTTAGCATACATCGATAGCGTTAATAGCATTGCTCAGCTATTCGGAGCGCTGTAAATAACAACAGATCGTGTTAACAGTGAAAACTGCAAAGGTTGTGGGACTGGTTTGAATACAAATTTTTTGCAAATATATTCACAAATGTCAGCTTTTCATATTATTGTAGATTTCAAAATGTTGACAAGTGTGCATAATGCAAATAGTTCCATCGATGCTGACCATAAAGTATGAGTGAGTAGGGTTACCAGCTGGGCTTGGGAAGTCAGTTGGCTTGGGAAGTCATTGAATAACAAAATAGGTAGGCATATTTGTTCTAAAAGTTTACTAAAAAAAATAGACAAAAAAGATAAATGTTTATTTTTTTGGCTCTGATCTCAAGCTTTTGCTCTTTTTCGACTCTCGAGCATATTTAAACATACTCGCACCTACATAAATACATGTAGTACTATCTCAATAATGACGCGTTGCACATCTTGAGCTCAGAAACTGTTGATGGTTTATTCTCAGAATTCGTACGACATTGAGTCGTACGATCTTAATGGCCGAGAGATGATTCGGGTTGGAAATCATTGCTCCAATAAATCGATTGTTTTCACAATTTTCACAAGCAATCTTTCTTTGTCGATTTTCAAACCTCAAATACATAGATCCGCCTCAAGGTTACTCCGGTGTAGTGGAAAAAAGACCATGAAAAGAACTGAATGAAATTGAAGACTTTATTTGGAAAGAGTGATCCGATTTAAGCCAAAGAGTTACCGCTTTATTAAATAACTTGTTGTCAGGTAAGCTATTAGCCTTCTCTTGTAGAAACCCTCATCCCTATTCAAAGAAAACCGGACTTGTTGATTTTGTTCGATTTTTTAATCGATTGCTTTTCTTGAGGCAAATAATTTGCCATAGACAGAAACAGATGGTAATCAGTTGGTGCCAGGTCTGCACAACAAGATGGATACATAAGAACTTTCCAACTAATCTCCCGTAGCTTCTCGAATACCATTTCTTTCCCGTAAGATCAAAGTTGGTGCCTTCTGCGCGATTGCTTCATTTGCCCTCAAACGGTCCAATCGTTGACAGTAGAGATTGAAATTAAGAGTTTCCAATCACTTTTAACACACAGCAAAACCTTCCTGTCCGTGAATTCTGCTTGCCCACCCACCACTACAGATTTTCATAATATTGTCGTAAGTGTTTCACTTTTCATCTTCAGTCACGGACGGGCAGTCGAACTTAAAAATGTTCATGCTTTTTTTAAGATTTTCGCACTTTGGCCTTCCGAAGCGTAGTGCATCTTTGATATAAAAATTACCGGAACTGCATCAACAAAACTAAAATTACATACGACTGGCTGTTACATCATGAAGACCCTTAACACTATTCACATTTTCAGCTGCCTTTATTAAAAAAAAAATGTAAAAATGTGTTATTTGCTGTTTCCAAATAACCACCTTTGACGTGCGTTCAAACAAAACTGAGTCAAGCAATCAAAAAATTGTCTGAGAAATTTTCTTAGTAGGAAATCGTATCTTTCCAAGGTCGTCTAGTGTAACCCGATTCCGCTTATATCGGGTGTTTTTTTTAGAGGTTTGTTTTTCGAATAGAGATAAAACTGGCATTTTGTGGTCAAATCTGGCAACTCTAATGTCATTTATGTTCAGTTTGGTTTGCCATTTTATCATGAACAGGTTGACAAAAGAACAACGCTTGCAAATCGTGCAAATTTATTTCGAAAATAATGGTTCAGTTCGCGAAGTTTACCGCAAGCTCCGTCCATTTTATGGTCGACATAATCGTCCATCAGAGCAATTAATTCGGTTAACCATGGGTCGTTTTCGCACTACGTTTACTCTATGTGATAATACGCATCCGCAGAGACGTCGAACAGTGCGCACCGAAGAAACAATTGCCGCTGTAGAGCAAAATGTTGAAGAGGACCCAGTCAGAAGAGGAGTCAGTTACCGTTAATGGAGACCGGTATAGAGCCATGATAACCGACTATTTTGTTCCCGAATTGGATGGCATGAATGTGGATGAGTTGTGGTTCCAACAAGACGGCGCTACATGCCACACAGCGCACGTCACAATCGATTTATTGAAGGAAACATTCGATGAGCGCATAATTTCGCGGAATGGACCTGTCAATTGGCCACCAAGATCGTGTGATTTGACACCATTGGATTATTTTCTTTGGGGATATGTGAAGTCGCTCGTCTACGCCAACAAACCAGAAACGTTAGGGGACTTGGAAGCCAACATTCGTGGCGTTATTGCCGACATACGGCCCCAAATGCTCGAAAAAGTGGTTGAAAATTGGACCTGTAGAATTGGCTTTATTCGAGCCAGCCGCGGCGGCGACATGCCCGAAATCATATTTAAACATTAATGGCATAAAATTATCCTTCCAATAAAGCCAAATTTATGGACATTAAAACGATTTTCTTGTGTTTTATTTCAATTCGAAGTTCTATACCTCTAAAAAAATATCCGATATAAAGCGAAATACAGATTACTAAAGTCATCTATGTGTAGTTTTAGTGTCCTTTGCTACCCTTCTGGCAGCGCAATGACTCACTACTGGCCTACGTGAGCATCATAAGCTTCGATTCTAACCTAACCTAAAGGCTTCTAGTGGATTTTTGTTACTTTTTTATTTTACTGCATACAGTTTATATATTCCTACAAATAAAGCTTAAAATAAAACTGTACTCATATATTGGGAAACTTTTTCAGACAAAGAAGCTTGAAATGGGACATTGGGCCACACTTCTAGGACTAAAAATTATTCTCTCTTCAGCCAAACGCTCCTACATAAAGTTCCAAATTCTTTGCTTTCACTGAGATTATATTCTCAGTTTTTAGCAAGCAAACTTTTTAAGGTATTTGCAATGCACAGATTTTTTAAGTTTCATTTTCATTCTTCTATCAGTATCCTTTTCAAAGAGGCCAGAAATTTAAAAAAAATATCTTCAAAGTAATAAAGGAGAGAACGGTTACTCTCACAAGTGGTTTTCGTAAACTTGGATCCCCCGAAGGAGTTAAATATTGAAAGACCAACTTGACTTATGAAGGCTGCCGACCTGCAAACGGCAATCTGGCCTCTTTCCAGTCAAGTGCTTCATCATCATCACGTTGGGCTACTACATCATGTGAAAATTTCTGAGAAGCGTTAGATGCACTGCCACAGCCATCGTGGCCGGCCCCTCAAAGCATTTGAATGTTTCAAACTAGTAAAACTTTTACAACTTTTATGGAGTAGTGGCAGCGCAGCTCTTAGTTTGCTCGCCAACATTCAGCAATTTACAGTCATTTACGCAGGAATTTCCTAATTAAATTTGCACTCTATAAAAATGCGTGCTAAAAATGTGCGCAGCTAAAAGCATTAACAGCAACAACAACAACAAAATCATGTAAAATAAAAATAAAAGGCAAAATGGCGCAAATAACGCGGCAATGCAAATAAAATGAACATTGCTGCAAAACCAACACCACCACAAAAAAAAAGGGTGAAAACAAACAAGTAGAAAGAGAAAGAATAGAACTCAAATAGAAAGAGAGAGGGCGGGGGAGAGAGAGAGACAAAGTAAAGCAAAGCAAAAAAAACGAACCAATGCGTGCAGTGCCAAAGCTGCAATCAAATGGACAGTGGGCAAGGACACAACACGCAAAAACGCATTCATACAAACACACGCACACATACACGCGCATTTATAAGAGTGCTGATGATGTGGCCTGTCGGTGCAATGTGGCGCGGCGCAATGCAACCTGCAGCCGAATTCAAACAAACCAATTAATCCGAACGTTTGAGCGGCCAATGGCGAATGCCGTGGAATTTGTTAAATTAAAAAATTGTGCGCCAAATGCAAAGCGCACAGCATCAAACGAAACTATTTCGGCATACGCTGCACTGCCGCTACGACGCACAGTGATGCAAGTTCCTATAGTGGAGTGACAAAAATAGGAGTGGACAGTCGTATATATAAATTAATTTTTGTATACAGTTTTTGTTTGAATCAAGAACTTACTGTGCAAAATGTTCATGAAATCAGAGCAAAATTACGACCACCTCCCATAAAAACGGGTTGGAAAAAAACTTCATATTAACTTTATTAACTTTTTTTAACTTAATCTAAGATACGTTTTAGATACGTTAGTGCGTTGGACCGCGAGTCGCAGGCAGCAACCTCAGGTTCAAATACTGCCTGTAATAACACCTAAAAAAAGAACGGGAAAACTCGTTTTCTCTTTCGGTGGTTGTCCTCTCAGCTGGAAATGGCAAACCTCTGAGAGTAAAAATTGCTTATGAAAAAGCTCCCAACCTGCCGTTCGGAACCGGCATAAAACTGTAGGTCCCTTCAACCCGCGTACAAATTCACACGCACAACACGGGTAGTTGCGGGAAGCTAGGCCTTAGTCTCGCGTATGCGGGCTGTCGTGCCAGTCAATTAATTAATTAAGATACGTTTTATTTATTATTTCAGATTACAAAAGTTACGTTCATACTTAATTATTGAATGTTAATATCAATTTATTTGTATGTATATAATATATAAAAAAAATTAAATCAAAAGCAATCGAAACTAAAAACTCGATAAATTGCTCCACAGCTGCTCAGAAGTTGCTCTTAGAGGGTTAAAATCTATGACTGACCCCCACTACTTTTTCCTTCTGAGTATTTCTCTCAAACATACTTACCCCCTATCTCCAACCCTTAATAGGGCTCCCATACAAAAACATCGATTTTATGAAATGGGCTCCAACTGCTCCCAGGTGGCCTTCAGATGTATCAAATGTGAGACCGGCACTCATTCATTTTCTCTTCTGAACGTTTCTTTCAAACATACCTATCCGCTATCTCCAACTGTTAAGGGGGCTGCCATACAAAACAAGTAATTTTCAATGGAATTGCTCGCCACTTGCAAATGTAATAAGATAAGCAAGGAAACATCGTATCTCGGAAATTACTGAAACGATTTGAATGACTTATTCAACAATCGGCAACATTATTGAGTTAAAAAAATACAAAATTAATTAAAGTTTAAAAATTCTCCAGCAGAGGGCACCTCCCATACAAACGAAGTTGTGAGGTTGTCAACTTTTGGGTTCCTACGAAGCAAAAATCTAAATGTACTGTTGAAACTCCATTAACATACCTATTTCAAATATAATTGAAATCGTTATTGATGGAAAAATTTGTTAAATATAGCAATAAAGAATTAGTTGGCTATTGACATTTAACCAAACGTTGTAAATATCGCAAAATTTGCATATCAGTCGCCACTGACAAATAGCAATAACCTGTAATCGCGCAAATATGCGCAACTGAAAATTTTACATCATAATGTATATAATGTACATCATAATGTAATTGTTAAAATAAAATAGAAAAAAACTGGAAAATGATAAAATTTCTGTTTTTTTTAATTCACCTTGAAAGTTTCAACTCAGTTTTTATTTACTTAATTTCTTCGGTTAATTTTATTTTCCATAATGGTTAGAGCTGAAAAGAATCTGAAAAATTGTGACCTTGCCAGAACTCAATTATCTAAAATATACAACAACAGTAAGTTTTATAGACACGCTATTAATTAAATCAAAGTAAACTAAAAAATTTGCTATTAGACCACAATTTTATTCACAGCTCTAAGAGCGTAATTTAAGAGCTCATAACTTCTATGTTGTTCTATATTTTCTCTTAAAAATCGGCGTTTCTATTAATTGAAGTATTTCAAACAAAACCTTCTACTGAGATTTGTGAGGTTATAATCGTAATTTTTTATTTTGGTATTTTTGTCACTACACTGTGCGCCGTCACAACACTGTGCGCCGCAGCCGGCTTTGGCATTGGCAGCTGTGGGCGTTGCCGCTGTGTTGCAGGTGTTGACGCTGCGTAGCCGCGAGTGCGGTGAGTACGATGCAGCAAATGAACCTTTGATTTTAATTTGCGGTTTTGTGCAAAAATGTTCATAGCACAACATGCCTTTTGCAAGGACTTATGTAAATACATTCGGCTGATACGAGAAGCGGTGAGTGACGTTCATAAAAAATGTTTTTTTTTCCTATGAATTTGATCACTGCCACAACTGCATTTATTAATGTTTTGCATTTTATTTTATAAATAGTTTTGGTTTTCAGTGAGTTAAACACAGCGAGAGATCCGTTCATTCGTTCATAATTTGCAAAAAATCAAATAAAAAAAAAATCTTTCAAATCACAAACAAATAAAAAATTAAATGTGAACAGAAAAACTTGTAAGTAACTATTTTTGTTTATTTGGTAGTTAAGCTATTTGACTGACAAAATTTATCGATCTATACAAATAAAATATTTTTTCAATTGTAAATGGGTTATTAAAATTTTTTACCAATAGCTACACATGCAATTTATTTATTGATTTTTTTCTAATTTTCAGTAATTTTCTTGAAAACAGCCAAAGGCATTTTAAATGTGAAAACACATTTTTTTAAATGAAACTTTGCAAAATAATGTATTATTTAAATCAGTGATGACTATTCAGCTACTCGCGAGTAGCAAATGGTTGGTTTAAATGGTTTTGGTTTATTGGCAAAAAGTCACAATTTTTTGAAGTGATATATATTTTTTTTATTACACATTGGGAAAACTTAAAACGTGAAACCAGACTACCTTGAAGTGGTCAAATAAAAATTGGTAAATTTACTATAATAAATCTCTACTTTTATATAAAAACCAATGTTACGTTGGTTACTTGAGCCACAATCCCATAAAAACCACTGAAACGATTTTAATGAAATAATTGTCAAACGATTTCTTCAGTTCTTGTTACTTTGAGTAACAATAATTCGGTAATTTGATTATTTTACAAAAATCAAAATGCCTTTACAAAAATACCGAGTACTGAGCTTATTAAATTTAATTTAATTTATTATTATTTGATTAATTATTATTATTATTACTAAACTTAATACTTTCCACGAAATAAATTCACATATAGATTTATTAATGTTTTTCAATGTTTGGTACTTTTCGTGTAAAAATTAAGCGAAAGTCAAATGAAATGTTTTCCATTTGTTTATTCGATTTAAATCAGATTTACGTTTTGTTATTACAAATAAATAAATAATTTCATTTTGTAAAAATAAAAGAGAAATCATTCATCATACAAAAATATTACATACTTATTACATGTAAAGTACTTTTTATACAAAACAGAAAATTACGCTATGAGATGAGCATTTCGACATGAAATTTTAATGATTTCAGCTCAAGTAAACTTAAAATTCTTTTTATTATTAAATTGTCTCTACTTAAAATTGAATTTAGAAATTTATTGAACATTTTTATAATATGCCAGACAGTCAAATAATTTGAGGCAATTTAGTTCTTAATTGAGTTTATTGTTTTTGCTGTTCACACACCTAAATTTAGTTGTTATCGAACATTTTTTTTGTTTTGACGGAAGAAAGCTTTTTCTGCTTATGTAAAAAAACGCTCTAAAAAACATTAATTCAACATTTATTATTATTTATTCAATATCCCTACTGATGCACACAATTTTTAATGAAATTTCAAAGCAAACAAATGTTAAAGGAATCAGCTGCAGTCAATCCTCTGTCAGGTTTTAGCTGCTAAGAATTCGGCTTGAATTCGACATTGTAGTTCAAAATTTTAAAATGTTTATTAATTTTAATTTTTATTAATTTGTACTCTCAAACAAAGTAAAAATTTATTTATTATTTCAAATTAAATTGATTACCAACACAAAGCAGCAAAGTGACTTTAGAAACTTTTGCAGTGCCTTTTGCGGCACTTTTTCTTATTCTCAACTGCGTGAAATCACACAAACAACTTTTACTCGAATGCACTTTCGCGCTTTTCGAATTGAATTTGTGCTTAGCGAATTGCACGAAATGGATGAGGCCGTGGCAAGAGTGGCAAATGAAAGAAAGAAAAATGAAGTTGCAACATGAATGCGTTCGGTGTTAGCGAGCAAACAAAGGTACAAAAGCGCAGCATAGAAGCGACAGCTGTTGCCAACGATTCGGCATCGGCGCTTTTTCATTTATTGACTGTCACGAGCGACAGCACAGCTGCTGCCAGCTGTGCGTTCTAAAAGTTGAAAAAAACAGCAGGCAGGCAGAGGAATTGTGTCCAGTGCAGTGCAAGTGAAAAATGTTAAATCAAAAAGCAGTCAAAGTTAGTTGTTTTTTTTAGTCTTAATAAAAGTGTTCAGTTTTCATTGAACTTTACGCCAGATTGCACTGAATGGATGTTCACTTTTAGCAGTTGGCGCAGTACTGTTTTGTTAGTGTGTAAGGTTTTGTAATGAAAAAGCCGCCAAAATATTCCGTAGTAGTGCTTTCTTTATTTAGTTCTTCTATCAGAAACATAATCTTTTGTTTCTTCTGCATTCATTGCTAAAGCTTTATAGTTTATGTAGGATCCGTGACCTTCCGTGGATTTAGCCTAACACAGTTTAGATTCTACCAAACTTTATTTGATGATAAAATAAGTAAAAGCTGCGCTATTGGCAGCAGGTCCGTTCGCGCTGTTGTTGAAGTCACGAATCTTCTTCTCTTCGTTTGTCCATTTCTCAGAGTTTTTTTTAAAAGGTCCGTCCGCTTTTAGCTGTCCTACGTCCGTTTTTCACTCCTACATTTATTCAAAGCGCGTTGATGAATAACATAATTCACAAAACTAACATCAGTCGTGTAAGTCGACCTATTCTAGGTCTATAAGCACCACCGGGAGACAACGCTAGATCAGAGACCTAAAATAATTATTACACCGTGCAACAGCATTTTTCACACTGGAAAAAATCCATATGGGCGTGAAACTAGAAACCAAACATATTAATACTGCGTACTCAGTTTTTCATTCCTACATCCTTTAAATTTAATTAATTGACTGGCACGACAGCCCGCTTACGCGAGACTAAGGCCTAGCTTCCCGCAACCACCCGTGTTGTGCGTGTGAATTTGAACGCGGGTGGAAGGGACCTACAGTTTTATGCCGGTTCCGAACGGCAGGTTGGGAGCTCTTTCATAAGCAATTTTTACTCTCAGAGGTTTGCCATTTCCAGCTGAGAGGACAGCCACCGAAAGAGAAAACGAGTTTTCCCGTTATATTTTTTAGGTGTTATTACAGGCAGTATTTGAACCTGAGGTTGCTGCCTGCGACTCGCGGTCCAACGCACTAACCAACTGAGCCACGGCGGCTGCCGTCCTACATCCTTTGCCCATTTAAAAAGACTTCAAAATTTTGAAGGGGATACAAATAAAAAAAATATAAAAAATACTTTACATCATTAGAATATGGCGATATGTATATCAAATGAAAGAGGAAAGGCTCAAGAATTGAAATTAAATGAATTTTTATCGATTTGTAAAAAAGGATATGAAAAAGGTCCTTTGAGATTTTTAATCCTTTATGTCCTTGAAATTTTATTTAGAATTTTCTTGAAAAGTAAGTATGTTAAATCCCCAAATCTCCCTGATCACGTGTCAAAATTTCATTACACTAACTTTATTAATTCGAAAGTTATTAAAAAAAAGGCGGAAGCTGCAATTCTAATGTAGTACAAAAATTCAAATTTATTTGGGTATTAATATTTTAAATAATAAAAAGATACAAAATCAATGAAGCGAGAATAATGAAGTTTATTTATTTACTTATTTGTTAATTAATTAATTGATTAATTTATTATTTATTTATTTATTAATTTATTTAATAATTTACTTACTTTTTTATCTATTTATTTATTTTGCTGGTTACTATCCCTTGAGAAATGCCACTTTGCTGATTTAATAATAATAATAATAATAATATCTAATATTTTCTGCCTGCGTAGTTGATAAATTTGCTTAGCTTGCTAACAGAAAAACTGATGTGAAGCCAAGTGCACTGAACGGCGTTCTTCAGACTGTCGATTATTTGCTTATATGGAACACTAGTCATTTCCTTGATCTCGTCCTCTCTTTTCGGGTGAGTGTTCTTCTTCTTTTCACCAAAGTCAATCGGAGTACGCACTGGACGCATGTTCAACTATTTCGGATATCATAGAGTCACAACTGAAAGTTTTCTAAGGTTTACTTCTTTCCATAAAGTAATTCACAGTGCATGTTTCTAACAACTTAAAAAATTTCGTTCTTATCAGTTTTTTTTTTTTTAATTGTAAAAAATTATATTTATAAATTTTTATATTGCGTTGCTTCTGCAGGATCGACAGTTCTTTGCCGCTCCTAAAAATGAAAAATTTTTAAATTGAGACGTTTTTGTATTTAGTTTTCGATATATTCTTTTCCTGGCCTAAAAGAATGTTTCGAGATATCCGAATGTTTTTACTACAAAATTTCATCGTGAAGTCTTCCATAAATTTTTTCATCAAACTTTTTATATACTTCTGTTCGTTATTGCATCATGAAAAACAGTTTTATTTCAACAACCTATGGTCAGTGCCTAGAAAGATTCTCTATAAGAAATACAAAAAAGTCTAAGTAGTTCAATCCGTTTCCCACAATCGAGAACGACAACTACAGTTCCGAGAAAAAATGATTTAAAATATTGAGCAAATCAGATAACTGCCAGTCACCGGCAACGAGACGAAGTGAGGCACTTGAAGTTGAGATATTGAGTTGGACCTGGAAGAGAAGGTTCTCTAGGCTTTAAAAATTTATATTCTGAAAATAATTTTTTAGATTTTCTAGAAATATTTCACCAACCATATTCCTTTGAACAACGTGAGCTATTCAAGTCTCTTGTCACAGCTCCTAATTGATTGTTTCGCTTTTCAGCTGTCGACTCTGGCAAGCAAACACATGAAACTTGTGGCCTAACTGACCTAATTTTGCAGTTATAATGTCATATATCTCAACGGAAAATTACTTAGTTCGGAATCACATTCAGTTTCAGTTGCTTTTCGAAATTTCTTCACTTCTCATTCATCACATTTGGTTTTTTCCCCCCCTTCTACGCCTTTCATTCCAGCGTCGAACACTGTCACATTATAGCAAATTTGTGCTTCCTGCCCCAATCGAAATTTCAATCGAACCTCCATGATGCAATCAACTAATTTGTGTATACATTTTTAGGAAAAAACACATAAAAAACGCAAAAGGTTGCGGTGAAAAAGTTGTATACAAAATGTGTAGGAAAATCAGGTTGAATAGACGAAATTCACTCAACACATAATAACCTCAAATATTAAACTCGTCCAGCACATCATTTCCGTGCCATAATTTTCCAGGGTCAGGGTGGTACATCTAAATAAAACTCAAATAGCAACACGTGCCCGAACGTTCAATCACCGGTTTGGCCCGGCTTAGTTTTGGACTTCCTTCACTTTTGCCGTTACTACCGTTGCTGCACTACGAACTGCAAGCAAATTTTTCAACTGCAAAGTATTTTTCCTTTCGTAGGCAAATTAAATTGTGGGTCAAACCGAATGGCAAACACGACGACACAACACAAAACTGACCTCAAACATTGGGTCACGACAGGCGACGAACAAGCTGTCGTTGCGGGGGGGGGGTGGGGGGGGGAGAACTGGCAGGTGAGATAGCGAGCTGGAAAGGTAAAATGTTATTTTTCAACTAGCCGTATTGCTGTTGTTGTTGTTGCTCAGCGGCCACTGGCCAGTGGCCAGCGTGGCAAAGTTTGGCCAAGAAAAATACACGGAAACTGTAACTCAAACAAAATAATGACAAATGAGGGTCGGCAGTAGACAAATGCAAGCACGCACACCTAGACACGTACATAATACAGCAGTAGCAACAACAACAAGAACAAGAACAAAATGACACTGAAAGGCATTGCAAGCTTGCTGCGGCGTCAACAGGGCTGCCAGGTCGGCATACGAGTACAGCAGCGTTGTGTGTGCTAGAAATTGTGGACACGTGTGGTGCCAGAGTGTGTGTATGTGTTTTGTTTTTTTATTTGGTTTACGTAGGAAGGTTGGAATCTTCGAAAGAAACTGCCTTCTCCGTACAAGACAGCCTGCACGTGTGCGTATGTGTGTGTGTGTATGTATGTGTGGCGTTGACAGGTACACATTTAAGTTAAACTGTTACGCACTGGTTGTCACAAATGTGAAGCGGCGCACTTTTGCTTCACCTTTTCGCAGGCTGCCATTTGTTTTCCTTTTGTTTGTGGAGCTTTGTTTCGGAAGCGTGTTTATGTGCAGGTAGCAAAGCAGCAGCGATGCGCATGAGAAGACATTGTCAAAACAAGTTATTACAATGGCCGCACTGTTGGCAAAGTGTAGGCGACAGGGTGGGGATGGCGATGGTGCCTCACATATACTGCCAGCGAACACAGTGAAAATGAGCAGCGCAACAACAACAACAACATTTACAATAAAAATTGGCAACAATAAGACACAAGCGGCCGTGATAAGGGCGGATTTGAAGGCGAGCGAGCGGCTGGCAAAAAGCCAAACTTGTCAACTTTTATGATGATGAATTCCCGAAGGTCTAATAATTTCATTGACATAACAAATTGGCACTTGCAGCAGCGTAAACACACACACACACCCACATACAAAAACACATACACACACACACATACTCGTACCTGCAGAACTTGACGCACCTGGTGTGCTCTGTCGGCGCTTTGGTTGCGTCTCGATGCCTCGAAGAGGTGTAAATGTTTTTGTTTTTAATCTTCGGGGAGCGTTTTGTCTTTAAGCTTTCGTGCCCCACTCATATTTTCACCTTTCACTTTCCCCTTCAACCGTTTGTGCATTTCATAGATGGGTGAATTATTTGTTGCTGCTGAAAAGTTGTTTACAGTTGTGCGGGCAGTTAAGCAAAGTGTTGGCACGTACCGAAATGACGCATTTCTTTGATGGATAAGCGGCGGTTGCGTCTTGTTTCGATGTACCTCATCAAAGTGCCAGACGCCGGAGGAGGAGAACAAAATTGCCAAACGGTCACCGTCTGTTTATGACTGACGCGTGACTGCGGCAAATTGTGGTTTTTTTTTTGGTGTTGCAAAAAAGTAGCAACTTACTGAATAATGCGCATTATTATTCAAATAGATTTATGTTTCCAGTTAGTAAAATAATAAAAGTTTACAGAATGGTCAAGTCAAGTCAAGTGGTCATTATTTGGAGAAATACTGCTGGATGTGTTGGACTTTGATTTGTTGCCTTTGGTATTTAAACTTTGTTGTTGAATAAAAAAAATGATTAGATTAGATTAGATTAGATTAGATTAGATTAGATTAGATTAGATTAGATTAGATTAGATTAGATTAGATTAGATTAGATTAGATTAGATTAGATTAGATTAGATTAGATTAGATTAGATTAGATTAGATTAGATTAGATTAGATTAGATTAGATTAGATTAGATTAGATTAGATTAGATTAGATTAGATTAGATTAGATTAGATTAGATTAGATTAGATTAGATTAGATTAGATTAGATTAGATTAGATTAGATTAGATTAGATTAGATTAGATTAGATTAGATTAGATTAGATTAGATTAGATTAGATTAGATTAGATTAGATTAGATTAGATTAGATTAGATTAGATTAGATTAGATTAGATTAGATTAGATTAGATTAGATTAGATTAGATTAGATTAGATTAGATTAGATTAGATTAGATTAGATTAGATTAGATTAGATTAGATTAGATTAGATTAGATTAGATTAGATTAGATTAGATTAGATTAGATTAGATTAGATTAGATTAGATTCGATTCGATTCGATTCGATTAGATTAGATTAGATTAGATTAGATTAGATTATATTAGATTAGATTAGATTAGATTAGATTAGATTAGATTAGATTAGATTAGATTAGATTAGATTAGATTAGATTAGATTAGATTTGATTCGATTAGATTAGATTAGATTAGATTAGATTAGATTAGATTAGATTACATTAGATTAGATTAGATTAGATTAGATTAGATTAGATTAGATTAGATTAGATTAGATTAGATTAGATTAGATTAGATTAGATTAGATTAGATTAGATTAGATTAGATTAGATTAGATTAGATTAGATTAGATTAGATTAGATTAGATTAGATTAGATTAGATTAGATTAGATTAGATTAGATTAGATTAGATTAGATTAGATTAGATTAGATTAGATTAGATTAGATTAGATTAGATTAGATTAGATTAGATTAGATTAGATTAGATTAGATTAGATTAGATTAGATTAGATTAGATTAGATTAGATTAGATTAGATTAGATTAGATTAGATTAGATTAGATTAGATTAGATTAGATTAGATTAGATTAGATTAGATTAGATTAGATTAGATTAGATTAGATTAGATTAGATTAGATTAGATTAGATTAGATTAGATTAGATTAGATTAGATTAGATTAGATTAGATTAGATTAGATTAGATTAGATTAGATTAGATTAGATTAGATTAGATTAGATTAGATTAGATTAGATTAGATTAGATTAGATTAGATTAGATTAGATTAGATTAGATTAGATTAGATTAGATTAGATTAGATTAGATTAGATTAGATTAGATTAGATTAGATTAGATTAGATTAGATTAGATTAGATTAGATTAGATTAGATTAGATTAGATTAGATTAGATTAGATTAGATTAGATTAGATTAGATTAGATTAGAATAGATTAGATTATTGTGCTTATTGAAAGAGTTCAGTCAACTCTCATTCGCTTCTACCTGCCTACTTAACTTTACCTCGATGCGTTTCCGTTTATAATCACTCTTGATCTAAATTTTTACTGAGAACTGATTATATAGAATCTCCCTAAAGCGTTAAGTTTAAATTAAAAAATTTAAATTTAAAAGCAATTTGCATAAATTGTTACGATGCTAACAATACTCAATGCGCCACTGCCTTTTTAGCATTTCTCGCAAGCAAACGTTTCGAAAATGTTGGCCCCTTCAACGCACCAAAACTTCAAACTTAATGCCTGATTATCGTTGCTACTCATTGCTTCGAATGAAATCACTAATTTATACTTAATTTAATTGCTACAAGTGGCTGCAATGTACGTGGAGTATTTTGTTGCTTTCTCTTCTACGTCTTAGTTTTCTTCCTGTTCTTCTTCTCTACCTTCTTGAACTTTGTCCTGCTCGAATCTTAATTGGAATTTTGCTTCGAAAATCTAATTTCTATGTACGTCGCTGACAAATAAACGAAAACAACAGCAACAAGCTCGCAACATAACAAATTTAGCAAATGTAAAAGTTTGTAGGCGTTGCTGTGATTTTTTCTTCGTGTTGCTGTATTTTTAATGCGTTCAAGTTTTTGTTGTTGCACTTTACAAATTTCGTATTTGAAGTGTGCAGAGAAAAAGTTGAAAATGCAAATTTCCTACTTGGCTGCATGTGTGCGCGCGCCGACGCGATAATCGCGACGAGCTGCGACTTGGCCTAAGTGCGCCAAAATGTGAAAAGTTTGGTGCGCGTTGGCAAATGCAAAATTATTTCCAACACACACACACACACATACACGCTCGCATATATGTGTGTATGTTGGTTAGCTGCTGTCGTTGTCGTTGTTATTGGTGTGCGGTTTTAATTAGCCGCATTGGCAAACATGGCAAATGCAATGTTGCCGTGTTCGTTTCGTTTCTTTGTGGCAAAGTTGGGCTAAAGTTCGCTTGGCGACGCAAATAATACACTGTCACAAATTGCCTTTGTTCAATTTTTGCGTATTTTTTTTAAAATAAACTTCTTTACAGCAACTGGAAAAATGTAAATGTTGCTCCATTTTGCTGCATGTAAAGGACCTTCAACGATTTTGGTTTGAAAGTTTTTTAATTTATTCCCGCCCTTTGGCAACGAACATCTCGCAAATCACATTTGCCTAAAACAACAACAAAAGTCTCAAAAAGTAAGCGAACAAGCCGACTGCTTGTTTTCTGTTTCATGCTGCTGACTTATGCACAAAGAACATTTCGCAGCGCGTTCGTTTGTTGTTGCGTGTTGCTTGCGTCTTGTCAAAAACATAAAAATTCTCAATCTTGAAAATCGTTTGCGTCAATTGTTGTTTGCATTACTGTGCTGTATGCATTGCAGGCGTGCGGTGGGACGACAATCTCCCAAGCCCCAACACCCGTCACACATTTGTAAACATTGTTAACACTGTCTTTGTTTTCTAATTCCGCGCTTAATTATGCATAAAAATATTTAAAAAAACAACTCACAAGTGCTGACAGGGGAGAAGTGAAGAATGTTAGGTTGTTGTTGCCAAATATGGTAACAAGTTGGCAAGTACGAGTAAATAAGGCATGAATTATTTGGTGTGAGTATGGAAGTTTGTTGCTGCACTGAAACAACAACAATAAGAGCGAAAAATGTTTTTACCGTCTTAGTGATGAATTATTTTATGCTAATCCTGCGATTCTTTGTTTTGCTATTTGAAAAAAAAAAATTCTCAGAATTTGCACATTTTGGCTTAATAGAAAAATATAAAATAATTTTGAAGCCACAAAAAGGTATATAACCCCTTAATAAAAATTATTTGCGTTATGATAGAACAGTAGAAGTTAATATGGGATCCATAGACTTTTTCGAGTAACCAAATAAATTCGCAAGAGTACACCACAACAAATCATAAGTTATGGTGGAAAATCTGCAGCTCTGTCTAAGACAACTAGTCCACGATATGTTGGATCATAGTGTCGTACAGAACAAGGATTGGGCGCCCAAGTGTCGGACCGCAATATGAACTATGTGAAGCGCACAATAAATTCGCAAGAGTACACCACAACAAATCATAAGTTATGGTGGAAAATCTGCAGCTCTGTCTAAGACAACTAGTCCACGATATGTTGGATCATAGTGTCGTACAGAACAAGGATTGGGCGCCCAAGTGTCGGACCGCAATATGAACTATGTGAAGCGAAAGCTGCCCAAAAACGAGGTAAATACGTGGCTTCAAGCAAAGAAAATTCCTGTATTGCAATGGTCAGCTTGCAATGGTCAGCTGGATCAGACAGCCGTAGAAAGCTTCCTGGGAATAATGGTGCGTGAAGTATAAGCCAACAACAAGCACTATGACACCATCGAGAGCTTGAAAATTACAATTATTGAAGGGACAATAAGTCTTGTAAAAAGTAAGCAGAACCGAACTCATTACTAAACCTTTTCAAGTCATAGTTTTTTGTTTTTAAACCCCAATTGTCCAGCTTGACTCCAGGAGCTTCAGTATGAAATTTAAAAACCTGTTTCGTGTTGTGTTTTTGTTTTTCGAAGTTGCACATTCGTATAGCTTCATGAAGTGTAGTGCAGAACGCAGAGCCGACAGAAACTGAGTCCCGGCGATTCAAGGTATGTAGTTATTAGATTTTAAAGAGAATGGATAATTGAGGGTGAAAAAGTTGTTATTGCTTTTTGAATACAATTTTTTAAATGCGTTGAGCATTACTCAAAAAGTTACTTTTTAGTTGCAGTCCTACAAAAAAAAAAATTAAAATTTAAACAAGACCTTGCATTATTGGATCTTTCTGAAGGATCTTTCAGTGCGTCTACATTTATGCTCTCCTATGCAAAAGACAAGCAAAACTGTCCCATTTGGTATCCCAAAACTTAAGAGAAATATTTGAATAGCCTCGCGATGACACTTCAAGTTTCGTTAACCCTTTCGCTACAGGTTTTTATTCGGGAAAGTTAAAACTTTAATTTTTTCGATTTAGTCTTCTTTGCGGTTATATCAACAAAAACCCATAATAATTTTTTCTTGAAACTTATATATTCAGTTTATTAATTTCGTATTATTCCTTTAACTTTAAACTAATCTAAGGACCAACGCAAACATTTACAGGGTTCGGGCTATCGCGTCTTCGTTGAATCAACTGGGGCTTGGCGGTTCTTTACCCTAGGCTCGCATGCATCTGTGTTTCAGGCAAAGGTGCATGCCATACTTGAGGCCATGAAATTTGTTTTAGAGAGCAGTTCGAGAGGCAGATTTATTTGTGTCAGTAGCGACAGCCAAGCTGCCCTCATGGCCTGGACAACCCTCGTACCACCTGTACGATAGTCAAGTCTTGCCAATGCAGGTTTCCAGATTTCTCCGGAGGTCGGGCAGATTCAAAACACACCTTTAGCCCAATACAATTTTAAATCATATTTGCTAAACACAATTTGCGCAAAAAATATACATTTGATGAGAAGATTAGAACCAAAAACTCTCTTTGCATGCGCCAATACTTCACATTCAAATCAAGGAAGAGTCAGTACTACTCTTTACTTTTATTCATAGAACTGAAGCATGATTGAAGCTGCTTTGGTTAATCCAACTAACTCTTGTTGTCCATTTCATGATATTATGGGCAAAATAAAGTCGCTATTAGGCGCAAACCTGATGAAGAACTTCTTAAAAAAAAGTAATAATCAAGGCTAGGAAATTTCTGCCAAGAATGAATGGCTTCAGAGGGGCAGCTTAGCTTCAATATTTGTCCTCTGTCCTTGAACTTAAAATTATAACCACCTTTTTGAGTGACGAAGAGATACAAAATTTTTTTAAAAGTTTAAATACTTACTTACAAATTTCTCATTCCTGGTTTTTATTACCATTTCATAAGAAAGCAAAACTTTAACTGAACAAACAATAACAATAATTTATTTTGAATTCATTAACATGAAAAAAAAGTATAATTTGTATGTTCAATCTTTAAGTTCTTGTAAAAATATTAATGATCAAAAATTTCTTCACCACAAATATATTTTTTTTCAATACTGTTCAATTCAATACTGTTCAATTCAATACTGTACCGGCTGCTCTGTGGCAATTACCAACGCAATCCTGTTGAACCGGCAGCAACTTTGTCTTGGGAGCAAATTTTGCGCTCAACTGTGCGCACTTAAACAGCAATTATATTCCCTACTTAATCCACTTAGTTGCACTTCGTCACCTCCGTAAACTCTTTGCCCATTAAACTTGCCCTCTTTGTTTTCATATTTTCGTGCTCGTCAATGTCAGTGTCCATTTGCCTGGCGGGCTGCTGCTGGGCGCGCATTGATTGGCAATTAAAGTTTTGCGCACTGGGTCATTGCTCGTCGTAAAGTGTTAACATGAAATTTGTGCACATAATTTCGATTAGGCTCTGAGTGGCACTTGTTGTTGGTGTACACGAAAGCGCTTTTAGTTATGAGCAGCGACAGCGACAGCAGCAACAGCAGCATTTATGATGGCAGCCGGTTCAATGCGCCGCTCATGGTTCATTAGTTTGCTGTCGAGTTATTGATTTGCAATAAGCAGATTTTGCTTTCGCAACTTCTGGTGCTTGTTAGTGGCAACGTAATGCTAGAAAATGACTAATTAAAGAAGCACTTTGGTAGCAACTGAAATTCCCTTGGCCCAGTGTGAGAGCAACAAATCACTTTGGCAAAGCTATTTATTATAAAATATTTAGTTGAAAGTATTCAATAAATACAGAGCTTGAATGGGGTTTAACTGAAATGCATGCAAAATCAAAGCAAAATTTTAATACGCAGTCATTGAAGATGAAAGAACAATTTTAATACTTTATGGGCAAAATATTTATTTGATCATTAATAAATACAATTTTCTCTCTCAATTTTCCTTCAAGCAATTCTGTAGACTTAAGCTCAATTAATGTTTTCAACACTTGCTAATGATTGGAAACATTTAAAAAAATTATGTTTTACTCTGCCTACGCACTAGTAATCACAACAGCCTTGACCAATGCGCAGCAAAACAAAATGTTGAATTGTTGCTGTTGTAGCTGCTTCATTAGGCCACTACAATTGTATTTATACATTTTGTAGCACACTTTGGCATTGATTTGAATTGAATTTTTCTCCTCCATTTTTCATGTACAATAACAAATGCTTTGGATTTTAATTAACTTTGAATTGAAGGTCACTCATACGCTCCGCTTGGCCGCACTGTAGCAAATACAGCTTTCTGTATGTTTTTTTTTTTAATTTTACTATTTTCAATTTCACCTCGGCCACTCAAGGCCAGTGCAATTTGCTGCACAAAGGTTGCTATTGCCAAGCCAGCAGGTACTCGTCGTATTCGATGGGAGATAATGGGCGGCTGGTCTGGTTGCGTGGCCTCGATTGTAACTGGCGTCAGCAGCAACGCTTGCCAACGGGTGCCGTTGCGAATTAAATTACAAATTGCCTATAGAGAAGAAAAAGAAGAAGAAGAAGCATGAGATAAATAAAAAGATTATTTTCATTGTATTGACTGACAACGAGAACTGAAGGATCAGTTCATGGAAATAGTTTTAGTCGGTAATAATACCAAGATTTCAATTTTCTTCCGAAGAGATAACGCATTGGTTCACATTTCTCATCTTGTACGCAAAGATCAAACACAACGTTCATGCCGCAAGCTCTGTATTCGTCTGTCATAAGTTTTTCCTGTTTCCACGAATCAAGTTTTTACTACGCAGTACGCATTTTGAGATGATTGAAGTAATAAAGGAGAAGGTCAATTCAAATTCTACATATGAAAACTGTTTTTAAGATTGGCAAACGCTTTCAAATATGTGCGCTGCTTGCAGTGGAAACTAATTTGAAGGAAATCAAATGAATAACGATTAATAATTGAACTGTTTTCGTTTTATTAAAGAATTCCGGGTATTTTTTGATCAGAATGTAGGTAACTTAGCAAAATGTTTTTTCTTATTCGATTCAATTCGCTATTTTAGCCACTCACTCAAACATTGATTTATTCACTTTAACACCAAAGCCTCAAATTTATGGCAGAGATTCAATTGGAAACAGTATTTTTTATATTTATGTACAAAAATCGTTTATTTATTTTCAACCACATGCCAACATAAAATTTTTTTTTTTTTACATATACATTTTTTGTTTTAATTTTCCAACTTATTGCATATAAAATTGTTTTGTTTAATTTAGAATTTCAGTTAAATGTCTGCTTTATCTTTGATGCTTTGTTGGCGAGAATATTGCCAGATATGTTATTTTTGTTTTTGAGTGGCACACAATGGCGCAGGGAAATTTACATTGAAATGCATTTTGTGAAATATATTTTGTGTTATTTTTGTTAAAATGACATGCCCAACAATGCACTCGCCCACATGAAATATTTACATGCAACTAACTACATACATAGAGACATCAGATTTTGGTTGAATGCTCGTTGCACTTGGCGCACTTCATGCCTAATTAAATAAATAACCAACAGAGCGTCGAGTAGTATTTCATTTGTGTACATTTAATACTTTATAGTTTTTATATATATAACATTTTTAATAAACAAGGCATTTTAAAATAACCACAAATATTGGCAACTGACTATTTTATTGGGTTAATTGAGTGTGTTTCGTTGTTAAAATTTATTGAAAATGTTTGCGGTTATTATCGATTTGGTTGAAACTTGTGCAACAACTGGCTCACATGTTGTACATATAGGGACATTTTTGTATCTGGTTATTCATAACTATGTCTATGTATGTATGTACAAAAGATGGCACACTTTGGGTATTTTTCGAATCCGATGTTTTTGGTATTTTGGAATTAAATAGTGCTGGAAATCAATCAAACATTAAATGTCTACTGGTTCGAAGGTAGACTGAAAAGTTTCCAACCTAACAAAGATACAAGAAAGTGTTTCTTCAAAATTACTTATATTAATTTACATAGTCTCTTTGAAAATCTGCACACTTCTTCCGCTTAAATTTCGCTAACTAAGTTCATTTGTTCATTTCAACAGAGTTTTAATTATCTTTATGAAACTGAACTACGGTGTGATTTTATCTTTTGGAATTGCAATCTTGCGATATTGGTTCGTAAAAAATCAATCTTCTTGAGACAAAAATCTCTCGGATAATGATAGTGTTGTCAGTTTTTAAAAGAATAGTTTGTATGTGCACACGAAGAGGTTTAAGTTCAAGTTGTAATACATCTTACTTTGCGTAGACGTGTTGTCGTTTAAAAAGAAATATTTAATAATTGTTTTCCATTTTCACACAAACACTCATATTGATTGATTTAAACCATTGTCAAACAACAAATAAGAAAATAAGTAGGAAAATTGAATTGCTTTTATTTGTTTTAAATATTCCTGATGTGCTTAAAAGACAATCAGTCCAGGCAATCGAACCTACTTTCTTTAAATAAATAAAAAAAATTAATAATAATAAATAATTAAAATTAATAAATAAATAGATAAATAAATAAATAAAAAAATGTATAAGTAAATAAATAAATAAATAAAAAAATAAATGAATAAATAAATAAATAAATAAATAAAAAAATAAAAAATTGAATTGAATTAAATGAATAAATAAATAAATAAGTAAATAAATATATAAATAAATAAACCAAAATTTATGAATAAATAAATAAATAAATAAATATAAAATCTATAACTAAATAAATAAATAAAAAAAAAATAAATGAATAAATAAATAAATAAAAAAATTTATAAATAAATAAATAAATAAATACATAAATAAATAAATAAATAAATAAGCAAATAAAGAAATAAATAAATAAAAAAAAAGAAATAAATAAACAACTTTTGTGATTTTACACAACTAAGTATAAGTCGAATTCTTTCTACTAGTAATAATGTTTCTCAAATCAGTTCAGAAAAAATAGGTAAAAGGAGTACCAAAAGAAATGAGTTATCATACAGATACGTGTTTATGCTCTTTTAAGTGTGATTAATTTTTTTTTTAAATCTACGACTTCAATTCAGCCGAAACTTTAGTAAATTTCTTAAAATTGTTCACAAAACATTTTCTCTAAATTTTTAATTATAATTCTATTGATAAAAACTTGGACTAGAAACATTTTATCAAAACGCCAAACGAAAACACATTTAAAGTAAAACCAGCTAAATAATTGTTTTGTATTTTGCACAACATTTATGCAGCGCACAATTTGCAACCACAACACACTAACACACTTTAAAACACATTGCATGCCATTGCAGACACTAAACTATAATACCAAAATAACAAAATAACAATAAAAACAATTTCAAAGTAGTCAAATGTAGCACAAATTTATTGCAAGTGTTGAATGATGGCCCCGCTGGCATCTGCAACTGCAACTGTTGCATGCTGTGCATGTGTGCATCTTCTATGCATTTCAGCCATTTGTGATTGACACGACAGCGTTTGTTGTTGTTGTTGCTGATAGTGTGGGTGTTATTGCATTAAAATTTTCACTTTTACTTAACCTTTTATACAGCTGAAGCAAAGTTGAAATGAAGCTTTTAGCATGTTTTGTTTTTAGTTGTTGTGTTACGATTGTTGTAGTTGTTGTTGCAGCAAAGACATGCACTCAGAATGTGACTAGAACGTTAGTGGTATAAACATGCAATTGTTGCTGTGTTCGGCTGCGACTCATCGTCCTTGCATATTTTATGCAAATTGAACAGCAGCAACCACAGTGGCAGAAAAATACACTGAAAGCGATATAAGACTGCATCAGAGTGTGTGCATGTATTTAGTTGTATATGTCTAGTGTTTTGTTTTAATCACGTATTTTTCTAAGGTTTCTCTAGCACTTAGGTCGCAGACAACGTTCTATTGCTGGCTTTAAGTAATGCAAGTCAAGACCTGAGATCTGAGCTGCTTGGCGGCACACAAACATTTCTTAAAGTGCACACACACACACAGAAATATATATGTGTGCACTGCCTTTTGTAGTTTATGCATTTCAAATTTGTTGCTTACTTTGCCAGCAGCAGCACTACGGCTGCATGCTTTCATTCTGTTAAGCCAACATTTGCTTGCGGCTTGCGAACGTTGCCTGTTTCTTGGTTTATGCGAAATTGAGAATACTTGTATGTTATTTAGTAATACAAACAGACGCACACAGTGTTGTGTGTTGGTATTTGTATTTGTAAATGTATGATAGTAGTGTGTGTGTGTGTGTGTGTATGTGAAACTTGCTTTGTACTCAACGACATGGCGCAAACACGCTGATGACTTTCAATTGTAGATTTTGCTGAATTAAGCAGACGAAAGTACGAACAAAAGTAAGCTAAGTTTTTTATAAAGATTGTCTCTTTTAAATTTATGGATATTAAGGAAAATAGAAAAATGTTTTACCTTTTAACTGTTAAATATAGTCGATATCAAGCGCTTAAAATGTTTCAACCGATGAATGAATTGCTAGTAGGTCTGCAGTTGAATACTTTTGGCGGCACACAGAAGCTTTGAGGACTTAATAAAAGATGACGTAACTAGCATTAAGTGACATCGGACTATTTTGTAACCGAATTTAAGTTAAAGCGTTATAATTTTCCCCTAAAAATTAGTATTTTTCATTTGGCTAAATTGTAAACAACATAGTTGGTAACCATGTTAACAGTTAACATGTTAACATAATCTATGAAAAATGCGGCACGAAACGCTCAACCACATGTTGCAAAAGTGGTTAACCCATTGCTGCCTAATAGGTAAAAATTTACCCATGAATATAGACTTTTTAAAAAAATCACAGAAAAGTTCGTGGTAGAGATATCTCAAAATCATTGATAGGAATGGTTGGGGTAAAGATGGAACTACCTTAGTCTAGTAGAGATCATTCTAAAATTCCGCTATCTAGCTAGAGTTACCAGACTCCAAAAATTGTGAATTTTCCGGAACTTCACAAAAATCTGCCTCCTAACTCACCTGTAAACAAGACAAATTTTGTTTTGTACCATTACTGTCTAATGGGTGAAAAATATCCAATGAATATCGCAGCAACGTGCAGAGATAGAAATAGCTGAAATTTTGTTTCTGATCATTTTGGGTCAATTCCAGGTCGTGTATGAAATTTTATCAAAATCGTATGGGCGTTACAGGTACCCGGCTTTAATGGGTTAAGAAAACTTTAGGATATCTCACCCTACCCGCCGTACTTCAAAATACATTAGGGGTATTCTCGATGTCTTGCACGGAGGAAGAATTCGTAAAAATGCAACCGTGCAAGACTGGAAAATGCTACACATCGAGAACGCACAAAAAAGCACACATTGCAAATATTGCAAAAATGCCGCAAACTTTCTCCAATTATTTTTAATTTGGTTTTCGGTTGATCCATTTCTACCTGCAAGCAAGGCATATATGCAAATTATAAAAAAAGGTTGAAATAAAACCAAATATAAAGAAAATACGCTTGCGCACACGAAGAAAATTAAATGGCTGCCGCACAATCGCGATGTCACACACAAAACAAGGGTTTTTGCGTAGCATGACATGCAAAAAATGCAAACTGTTTTTGCTTGTATTTTGTTGTTGTGTCGTTGCTCGAAATGCATGGCCATGTCAATTATGCATTTCGTGCACGATGTCAGGGCTATGCAAGACATCGAGAATACCCCTATTGCTTTTTCTTCCAACTATCAGTTCCGGTCGAAGAAACCAAAATTGAATCGATTCTTGGATTGCCTCAAAAGACGATGGTTTTTTTCAAATCGGTATCCATTTGGTGCCTTAAAGATGGTGGAAAGAAATTGTAACATTTTCTCTGAATATTGCTCTGAATATTTCTCTGACAATTGCTGAGCAAGTGCACAGCTGTGTTTTGTCTTCCAAAAGCTGTCGAAAAGAGGCTGTTTTTTTTATTGTATGAGCCAGAGCGCTCGAAGAAATCTTTCTTGTAATGGAAAGCATTGTGTTGCTCCTGAAAGGATGAAGAGATTAAAATGCAGTTACGGCTTTCTCCAATCGTGTAGTACGGGCCAGA
The DNA here is from genome assembly GCA_963668005.1 of Melieria crassipennis. NCBI lineage: Eukaryota > Metazoa > Arthropoda > Insecta > Diptera > Ulidiidae > Melieria > Melieria crassipennis. The sequence goes on along the minus strand of OY764962.1, from coordinate 29,833,134 downwards.
CATTTCCTTTATACAAATGCGTAGTGATCTCGAATATTGAACCTGTTGCTCGGCAGAGAACCCAAAAAGTTATGTGACGAATAGGCCACGTTTTAATGATGTTCTAATCTTTTTCGATTCTTTTATTTTATGAAGTTATTACTATTTCTGCTAAAAAGTCAATCTTTTAGGCATGAAGAACTGCAAAATTATTTATTGATTGAGCGAAGTATGGTGAATTTTTAATTTGCATTTTTCATTTAAATGTAGAATGAAAGCTTGTATTGTTATGCTGATAGTTTAACCCTTTCGGTACAGCTTTTTACTGGGGAAAGTTAAAGTTTTAAATTTTACGTTTTAGGCTTCTATGTGGTTATGTTATACTCGGAGCCTGTATTTTGGAGTGTTTTTCTATGAGAGCAACCACATCGTTGTGGCTGTAATAATTACTTAAACATAAAACTTTTTATGCATAACGAAAATTTGAATATTTCTTCATATACTTCAGCCAAAATTTTTTTAAAAAAAGTATCTAAATTGAAAGAAAACGTCAAATTAAAAAAAGTTATCTAATTTTGTCTGCTTCTTCTTCCTTCACTATCTCAAGATATACCATTAAAAAAACGTGTATACTTCTCTTCTCTCAACTTAATTATTCAGTTTATTAATTTCGTATTTTTCCTAAAACTTCAAACTATTCTAAGGAACAACAAAAATATAGTATCCACAAGTTTTTTTACCTAAAACAGGCACTGAAAAGAGACTATGCCATATGGCATAGAATAACCGAAAGGGATAAGTTATGTCCATTGACAATGCGAATAATATTACTCATACGCAACGTGGGACATTAAATTGCTCAACTCTTCCGTTCAGTTACCAAAAAGTATCTGTCGAATAAGGCCACGTTTTAATGATGTTCTAAGGAGCTTATGCTTGGCACATGAGTATTGATCGGTTAGAATACAAACAAGAGTCCTGCATATACTTTCGACACATTGGGGATTTTTTTTTATTGCTGGTAGGTGCAGTGATCTTACATTCTGTGTAGCAAAGAGAGGAATGTCATCTCTTGTTAATCTAACCTTTACTGAACTTTCTACTTTGAATAAAAGGATATAGCAACCTAACCTTTGCAGTCTCATTCTGAACCATGACTCCTCAACGTGTTTGTAGAGCAAAATTTCACATTCGCCATACAAATTTTGGATTTTAATTTTTCGTCTTTAACCCATTAAAACCTGACCCCAGAAAGGCTTCTGCGATTTCCATAAAATTGTACATAATCTTTTAAACCCTGCTGTTAGGTTAGAAAAAACTTACGAATCTTAGGTTAAGGGACCATTTGGTCCGTACTGCAATTTTCGTACAAAACAACAATTTATTCAAATGTTTTTTATTTATTTTGGTTCAATATTGCGTAAATATTATTATTCATTCTTTACTCACAAACAAACAAATTTTCAAAACTTATTTTTAAATAATTTAGCATTGCAAAATGCAGCCCACTAAGTGATTTTGATAGGTTTGAATAATAAGTATTTTTGATTGAATTTCAAAAATTCACAAAAAAAAACCTTTGACTTTGGATCGAAAAAAACGTATGAATATTTAAATAATTTTGAAATTTGAGTATGGCAGAATCTAAAACGATCAATTCTAATCCAATTCTACACATTTTCAAGTCTTATGTCTTTATGAATTACTTAATATAGCGAAATTCCCAAACGTTGCGCAAACGCAACGCTCAGGGCTTAATGGGTTAAAATATATAATGTATTCAAGTTTTTAGCGTTATTTTTTGATGGAAGGGTTGTGACATATTTCGAAAGTTTTCTTCAGTTTACTGCTCAGTCTTATTTGAAAAGTGCTGGTTTCTGCCAGTTGGGTTTTTCAACACTAAAGTTAAGAAATTAGCTCCTGAATTTCTGTGATTCCGAAGATCGACCTTTTGTTTTCTGAACATGAAATAACAGGGAAAAACTGTTCATAATATCTTTCTCGATTCTTATATTTTATGGAGTTATTGTTATTTTTTCTACAAAGTCAGTCTTTTTGGCATAAAATATTGCAACATTTTTGATTGATTGAATGAAATTTTATGAAATTTTCATCTTGGCTTTGCATCTAAAAGTAGAAGGAAAGCTTGTATTGTTGTGCTGATTATAGTACAGTGGTGTCTGGATATAGTGAACTAATTATTGCACGGCCTGTTCACTGTATTGAGGTTGTTCACTATATCAAGGTTAACATTTTTGTTCAAAAACTCGTTTTATTTGCTCAAAATACAATTTTTGTTTTTTGCTTGAAATTTTTTTTTTATATTTAGAGGCTCGATGTCAAAATTTCGGTGTTCACTATATCGAGGTGTTCACTATATAGGGGGTTCACTATACCCAGACTCGACTGTATAAGTTGTCTCCATTGGCAATGCTAATATTGTTACTCATACGCAATGTGGGACAAATTGAAGTTACATTTTCGGTTACTGCGTGTTTTGATAAAATACAAATGCCAAAACGCTTTCAATTGAAGCAATAGAGTTTTGTCATAAAGTAAAAAACAACAAAATTTATTTAAGTATGTTAAGTAAGTTTCAGCAGTAATGGTTAATAAATTTTTCAGTCTTATAATTAGCTTTTTAAGTTTTTAATGTTTTTTGTTCACAAATGTTTGTATATACTTAGTTTACACTGTAATCAGTATTAAATTGATTCAATTTTCTCTCCTCAACATGGACTTAAATGCTGCCAGGCTCTCCCCATCCCCTCAACGAACAAACAACAGTTAACCATTTTCTGTCTGAAATCAATTAATTAATCTGCTGGTACTTCAATTAACATTCAATTCAAACAGCATTTCACAAGAGGTTGAAACTGTGTCATTCACTGCACATCGAGGGGTGAGCAAAAATCAATACTTAAACTTATACTGTCCATCTGTCTGTTGCTTCGAATGTCGCTTTCAGCATTTTCATAATTACAATGAGATTTCAAGGCTAAAAGTGTGGCCCGTTACAGACGTCGCCATTTAGCGAGACACACAGTTTCACATACAACCAAAATGTTGATGAACGCAGGACACAGCAGGACGCAGCGTAAAAGCGCTTTTTAGCATTTTAATTAGCGCTCAATGATTTTCGCATCAGCATACCGCCACATGTTCCTACAGCCAGACTGCCGGCGACAACACTGTTTGTCACTTGGCGCCCTCACTTGGCTGCACCTTTTAGCCTCAGCGCTACACAAAATTCAAAAACAATAGCAACGGCAACGCAATTTGCTGTCGCTGCCGTTGATGAGCTCAATTAAAGTTTCACTCGGCTAACGAAATTACCACTTTTCGCTGGCAATTAACAGCAAATGCTGCACAACAATTTACAATTCACGTTGTTACCACATCGCACAACGAAAGCGAAAGCGACAGCGACAGCCACCAAGTTGCGTCCCCTGCAATGCAGTTCAAATGAAAACTAAAAGTCCACGCAGCGAAGAGCAAAAACCAAAGTAAAGTGAAATGCCAGCCACGGCATGCAGAAGCATCGCAACCAAAAACCACAAACCAAATAATCGAACCGAACTGAACGGAACGGAACCGAACCGCACCAAACAGCTGCAAAGCGTACAAAGCGAACGACTCGTTTTAATTTAACACGTCCGCAATGGCCGCCGTTGGACAGGCGTCGCTGATGACGCTGGCTGACGCTTGAAAATGGCGACGGCGCATAGCTGGACAGCCGGACAGTTGGCATAGACAGACAGACACGCCGAACTGATTGTTGTGCTGGAAGGGCGAAGTTCGAGTGTGAGCGCCTCATAAAATTTTATGTGGCGTGCAATTCAACGCAACGCGTTAAGAATTAAAAGACACACACCAACACACACACAGAGCGCACAGCAAATCGAATGAGTAGCCAAATGGAAAACCCCAAAATGAAGGCAAACAACGCGTGCAACAACAACAACAACAACAACGAAAGGAACACAAGCCAGTGAGCGTCGATGCTGTGCGCGCCGCTGACAGAACGAGCGGAGGGGGACAGTAAAGCTTCAGCAAAATTCGAAATGTTGACAACACACAGTCACTGAAACACGCAGCAACCTTCGTCGATGGCATTTGCATTTACACGCCGCGCGACTGTCGCGTCGTGCGGCCCTATTGATGCTGTTGTTGTTTGCTATCATAACGCGCATTCGGTCCGTGCCATCGTCAGCCAACATTACTGGTTGGCGCAGAGCAACGTGTGGAGGCAGCAGAACTCAAAGCGTTGTACGCAAATAAGTCAAACATGAGTAAAATTGTTCGTTCGGTTTGTTGGCAATGGCCAAATGATTGCCGAGTGGCGAGGAGAACGCTGGGAAGGGGGTGGCGGTTGCGCGATGGTTGGCGCTGATGTTCTAAAAAGTAAACTCAATTGCGCGTAAAACCGAATTTAACAGGGGTTGACTTTGCTTCTTGCTATTATTGTTGTTGTTGTTGTTAGAGCTGCAAGCAACATTTTCAGTTACAATAACAATGAAGGTGATAGTTGGTTGTTGATGTGGTTGCTGTTCGGCATTGATGATGCATGTGGTGAGACTTTTGATGTTGATGATGTTGTTGCAATATATATGATTTATTATGTCGGTGATACCGATGAGGTGTAGCACTGGTAGGAATTATATCGATGATATTCGTTAGGCTGAAGATGACAGTTGCCAGTTGTGATGTTGATGGTTTGGTTGGTTGATGATGGCCTTAGTGACCTTGAAGCGATTATGTTGCTAAAGACCATCATAGTTTTATTTATTTTATTTCATTTTATTGTATTTTATTTTATCTTATTTTATTTTATTTTATTTTATTTTATTTTATTTTATTTTATTTTATTTTATTTTATTTTATTTTATTTTATTTTATTTTATTTACTTATTTTTTATTTTATTTTATTTTATTTTATTTTATTTTATTTTATTTCATTTTATTTCATTTTATTTTAGTTTATTTTATTTTATTTTATTTTATTTTATTTTATTTTATTTTATTTTATTTTATTTTATTTTATTTTATTTTATTTTATTTTGTTTTATTTTATTTTATTTTATTTTATTTTATTTTATTTTATTTTATTTTATTTTATTTTATTTTATTTTATTTTATTTTATTTTATTTTATTTATTTATTTTATTTTTTTATTTAGTTTTGATTAGCCAATGAATACAAAAAAATTCTTAAAGGCTAAGTTGAACACATTTTAAAGCTACTTATAAAAAAGTTTTAACGAACACATGAATCGATTTTTTGAAACTGAAAAATCAATCTCATTGTTAGGGAAATTGTTGACATTGGTGTTGTGGCGCTGATGGTATAAGAGAAGCACATTATGTGGTTGATGGTGTTGTTGGAGAAGCAATTATTTCTGGTGGCAGCTACCCAAAAGATTGTGGCGGTGCTTAACACGGGTTGGCCATATTAATTTATAATGTTTGATGATCGTTGATGACAATTGATGTTAGTTATTGATGATACTTTTAGTTTAGAAGTTCTTGTGTTTGTTGAGGATAGCTGTTGATTGATAATGGTTGTTACTGGTTGACGCTAATGGTTGATAATGTGTTGATAGTGGTTAATTATTGTTGATAACCGATGGTGGTAATTGTTGATGATGTTTGGTGCTGATTGATATTTGGTTTTGGTGATTGATATTGGTTGTTAATCAATGTTAATGGTTGTTCGAGATGAATAATGCTTATTGATGTTTGTTGTGGGTGATTGATTATAGTTCTTGATGGTTGCTGATACATTTTGTGGGTTGATAATGGTTGTTATGGGTGATTAATGACAGCTGTTGATGGTTGTTGACGATTGATGTTGGTTGACAACATGTTTATACTGGTTAACAATGGTTAACCGACGAGTATAATTATTGATGATGTCTGATGATAACTAATAATGTTTGTTGGTGATTGAAAATTGTTGTCAATGGTTGTTTGTGATTGATAATGGTTATTTATCGTTGTTGTCGGTCATCGATGTTAATTGTCAGTGGTTATTGATGAGAGTGGTTTGTTATATATGGTTGTTATGGGTGATTGATGACAGTTGTTGATGGTTGTCGACGATTGATGTAGCTTGACAACATGTTAAGAGTGGTTAACAATGATTGATAATCGATGGGTATAATTGCTGATGATGTTTGATTATAATGAATAATGGATGTTGATAATTGCAAATGGTAGTCAATAGTTGTTTGTGATTGATAATGGTTGTTATTGGTTGACGATAATGGTTGATAATGTGTGGAAAGTGGTTAATTATGGTTGATAATCGATGGTGATAATTCTTGATGATATTTGGTGCTGTTTGATAATTATTTTTGGTGATTTATATTGGTTGTTAATCGTTGTTAATGGTTGTTCGTGACTGATAATGCTTATTGATGGTTGTTGTGGGTGATTGATGATAGTTCTTGATGGCTGCTGATAAATTTTGTGGGTTGATAATGTTTGTTATGGGTGATTGATGACAGCTTTTGATGGTTGTTGATGATTGATGTTGGTTGACAACATGTTTATACTGGTTAACAATGGTTAACCGACGAGTATAATTATTGATGATGTCTGATGATAACTAATAATGTTTGTTGATGATTGAAATTTGTTGTCAATGGTTATTGGTGATTGATAATGGTTATTTATCGTTGTTGTCGGTCATCGATGTTAATTGTCAGTGGTTATTGATGAGAGTGGTTTGTTATATATGCTTGTTATGGGTGATTGATGACAGTTGTTGATGGTTGTCGACGATTGATGTAGCTTGACAACATGTTAAGAGTGGTTAACAATGATTGATAATCGCTGGGTATAATTGTTGATGATGTTTGATGATAATGAATAATGGTTGTTGATAATTGAAAATGGTAGTCAATAGTTGTTTGTTATTGATAATGGTTGTTATTGGTTGACGATAATGGTTGATAATGTGTGGAAAGTGGTTAATTATGGTTGATAATCGATGGTGATAATTCTTGATGATATTTGGTGCTGTTTGATAATTATTTTTGGTGATTAATATTGGTTTTTAATCTTTGTTAATGGTTGTTGGTGATTGATAATGCTTATTGATGGTTGTTGTGGGTGATTGATGATAGTTCTTGATGGCTGCTGATAAATTTTATGGGTTGATAATGGTTGTTATGGGTGATTGATGACAGTTTTTGATGGTTGTTGACGATTGATGTTGATGATGTTTGATGATAACTAATAATAGTTATTGATGATTGAAAACGGTTGTCAATGGTTATTGGTGATTGATAATGATTATTTATTTTATTGTTTTATTATTGTTAAATATTGATGATAGTTCTTGACGGATGCTGATAAGTTTTGTGGGTTGATAATGGTTGTTATGGGTAATTGATGACAGCTGTTGATGGTTGTTGACGATTGATGTTGGTTGACAACATGTTTATACTGGTTAACAATGATTGGTAATCGATGGGTATAATTTCTTATGATGTTTGTTGATAACTAATAATGGTTGTTCATGATTGAAAATCGTTGTCAATGGTACTTGGTGATTGATAATGGTTATTTATTTTATTATTTTATTGCTGATGGTTCGTGAGTTGGGTATCGTATTTGCTTGATAGGGTGGTTGATGATTTATGGTTGATATGAAATTAAATGATGTGAGTGCTGATTTAGAGAATGACAGTTCTCAGTGTTATTAATGGTGATTATTTTCCTAATGTCGATCCCAGATTTTTGTTCTAATAGGTATTACTGATAACTAGTAGCTTCAACAATTTCCTTGCTGCCGACATGTTACAATTTTATTATTAAAATTGTTGCTCTTCTCTGCTCCGCGCATTGGCCACAGCTGTCGCCGTTGATGCCATTCACAACAAACAGTCACCGGCGATCGATAATTATATTTCGGATAATGTTGGCGATGCGATTTGACCAGCAAAATCATTCCGTGTCTGTTATTGTGCGGTACTTCGGTTTGACATTTCATTCGCCATCAACCGATGCCGCTGCCAACGTGGCCGTTATCACTTCGCCACGTTCGGTCACTTTACCACACAGCACTAGACGTTATTGGCATTGTTGTTGTTCGGTCGGTTGTCGGTTTCTATTTACCCAATGTCACGCATACATGCCGCACTCTCCATTCTTGTTAACATGCGCCACCACCACCAACTGTCATCACGGCCACGCGTTCACCGCTTGCGTTCAGCGGCGCCTCCTCCGCAGTGGCGCGCCCTGGCAATTGCAAACTGTTGTCGCTGCGCTGTTGGCGATTATTTGGCTGGCTGGCCGTCGAAATGCTAATGTGTTGCACGTAACCTAAACGTTGCGTTGCGTGGCGTGGCATGGCGTTGCCACATCGATGCGAGCACTGGTCATTGTTATTCCAATGGGTCTGCGTTGACTCGGTCGGGCACGTCGACTTGAACGGCTTCAGCTGTCGCTGTCATGTTATCATTCAATGTTGAATTGCACTGTCAATATTTGCATGCGATACGCTATGAATTTCTGCAGCGCGCTGCCGTCACTGTTGCTGCCATTTTCAACGCCGCAATTGAGTTGTTTTGCTTAATCCGTTTGCAGTGTTGTTTGTCCATTTTATTTCGGTCACATCCGTTGGCAGCGCCGCCGTCGCTGTTGGGTCAGCAAACGGCAGCGATTTAAGTAGCAAACAAACCGACGACAAACAAAACGTTGACGGGCAGCTGTTGAGTGAGTTCGTTGAACTGGCAACGTGAGCAAATTCCATTGGCCGCGTTCAGAGTTGAAAGGTGTAAAGTGTTAAGTGGCGACTATTTAAGATTGAAGGACAAAGGACGAAAGGTCTCCGTTGAGTTTTGCGTAACACAGTTCAATGATGGCAATCGATGTAAAGTTGTTTTTTTTTATAAATGTAACTATTTTATGGCATTACTTCTTGAAAAGAAAATCTATGGAATTTAACTGTTTTTCCGTTTCAGTCATCAGAAAAACTTTTACGGGAAACTCGCATTAGCAGCCGTGAGGAAATAATAAAAAATCGAACACGGCTCTGATTAAATCGAGTATGACAAATGTTTTCCGAACTGAATGAAGCACTGACATATCTAAGTGTGTTACAATCTATGGGGAATTACTTGCAAGCAAACAACATCATCTTTGAAAAATAAACTTGTATTTTTATGTTCTTAGAACGTTTTGTTTAATGTTGGCAAGCATTGTTCATAGTTAATCGGATACTAAGAAAAAGTACTGATTTGGTACTAAAACGGTTTCTGCTTTTGACTGAAGTTTAACACTAGAATGCCCGACAATCTGACCTATCTAAAATGTCCATTTGTAGTCATTTTGACTACAATATTGTTTACTGATTTTTTTAAAAATAAAGATTAAAATAAGATAAGAGATTAAATAATAAGAGATTAAAATAAAATAAGTATTTCATTTTTATTTTTTTATGATTTACAAAGTAAACTCATTTAAATATAATGGCGTACTTTACACATAAATGGGATAAAATGCAATGAAATTTGGAATTTGTGAATGAATTTTGTGAGTGAATTTTGGATTGAAAAATTTGGAAATTGTCACAGCCTACTATGATATATTTTTTTTTAATGTTTGCATGTATTTGAAATTTTCATATTTCGCAATTGAAGATGCATATTTGTCTATTTATGAGTAAGAATTGCGGAAAATTTTATATACGTAGTCAAAATGACTCCTTTTGGGCATTTAAGGTAAATGTTGCAAAATTGGGGTAAACAATTTTTTTACAATATTTTTAATATATTTATATCAGTATATATATTTATATTAGCTTTAAAAATTAGTAAAAGGGAACATGTGCAGAATAGCAAAAATGTGAAAATGATGACGAAGGGGATTACGAAATTGTTTTGGACCAGGAGTCGATTTAGATAAAATTAAAACACCCATTGAAAAAAACAAAAATGTATGTTTTATATTTCATTAAAAAGAGAATTCCACATGCTATATAGTGTACATTTTTTTGTACCTTTATAACATGGTTTTTCGAGAAAAAAATCGGGTTTTGTAAATTTTATAAAATAAAAATAATGTGTTGCTTATAATTTTTTAGTCGTACATACAAGTATAAAGTATATAATGTGGCACATCAATAAAGGTATGAAAAAGACCTTTCGTTTGATACCCATATCGTATAAATCGATTGAAGATTGACTGAGTTATTTTGATGAAAGTTTTGAACTTTGACCCCGTGCCACGCCTTTTGTAGGCGTTTCCCCAGCAACATTTTTAGTTTGTTAGACTCAGGAGTCAAACTTCTTTGTATAAGCATACTTATTAATTTTTTCACGAGGGTACGCTATTCTGCACTTATGCCAGTAAAAGTCACGTAAAATATATTTTTAGATAGCGATGCAATAAAAGTTATTTACAATAAAAGACCTCAATTTAGTCAATATGACTACCTTGGGCATTCTAGTGTTAAAATAGTTTTCACAAGGGAGAACAATTTTAAGTCGCAATTTTGTTTTGCAGCAGACAATTTTTGTTATGACTTGAATTTGAGTTGAGAGTTTTGACTAAGTTCGATGAAGATTTGAGAAATACTTAACTTTATCTGCTTTCTGAAGTTTTCGAAAAGCACTCGCAATCTGTTGGATCACTAATACAACTCATAAACCGATCTCCATTTGGCGTCGCTAAGGACTTAATAAGGATCTATATGTGACCATTCGTGTCTAGCCAGTTTATCTATTTACCTGCCTAAGATTTTATTTGAGACAAAACTTTCTTCATTTAATTGCATTTTTCTACGGTCTCCGGATTCGTTGAAAAAACGTTGCAAATAGCGGCGCATGTTTCGACTAAAGAAGCGCTCGTTTTTGTCTTTTCTGAGAATATTTGAAGAAACAAGTTTTTTCTTCTACTGAACGAAAATTAAATTAGTTTTGAAAGTAATTTTGATGCTACGCGAATTTCGACACTGGAGCGTAGTAAAGAATTGTGAATGTTCATGTTGATGTTCAGTGCTTTGTCAATAAAACCAAAAAAAGTTAATTTTACAGTTCATAAGAACAAACTCAGACTAATGCAAAGTATTTAGTCGTCTACGCTCTCCTGATGCTGCTGGTCAAAAGTTCAATAAAACATGTCAAACATTTAATATTTCAATGACACAATCCAAAAATAAAGAAATCTCAGCTAATCTTATTTGGCGATTGTCGCATCATGAACATGAACTGCAACTCGTTGCTTGTGCATTACACAAATCCATTTTGTAGTATTTGACATTTAAATTGAAGTCATGCATAAGTCACTTTTGAATTGTAAATGTAAAAAAAATTTCGTTTTGAATTTGGATAAAAAAGTGCCGTGTGAGAATTTATGGTTTTAATCTTTTACATAAATTCACTTCCGCACTCGTGTGCCATGTTAGGCGCAGCACGGACAGCTGGGCGTTCAATAATGCAACACATTGAATATTTATGTCGCTTGAGCTGCACATTTGTTAGACAGATTTGACAGATTGAACGTGCGCGCAAAGAAGAACGTGCGCGCAACAAATCAGCGGAGTGTGCAATAAATTTCAAAATAAATACTCGAAAATTCATTACAGCCAATTGAAAATCCTTTTCGCTGCACACACACACACACAGACACAGAGCAGCTTGCGCCGGATCACTGGGCGCGCATTAATAATGCACGCGCATATTTTCACGTGCAAATGTGTCACATGTCAGCGTATTGGATGAGGGTACTAACAACAACAACAAGAACAACAACAACAACAAGCAAAGCCAATCTGTACACTAGCATTCGCAATGTAGCTGCTGTTGCTGTTGTTGTTGTTGTTATTGTTTTTGCATCGTAAATAAAAGCAACAGAACGTAGCGACATGAACGTGGCAATAAACAACAACAACAACAACAACATCTGTCAATAGCTAACAATTCATGTCAATAATAAATACATTTGTGTATTTGTAGTTACGACAAAACGTTCTAATTAAAAAATCATTAAATGCCAATTGCAGACACTCGACAGATTTGCTCGCGAGTGGGCGAGTGCAAGTCAGCCGAAGCTGAATCGAATAAATATCGAGGATATAAATGATAAACAACAACAAAAACAGGAGAGTGCGCTCGAAATGTTGCCAGCTTGCAGGCGTCTGTTGACTTGTGTACTTACATATACAGACACATAGAATGTGTGTTTGTGTGTCTGTGTGTGTGTATATATACAAATAGCAAATAATGGTGACATGAACGTTTGCAATGGGCACATTTACTAACATTTATTTGTATTTACGTTTAGTTATATTGAAATATCTGAACCAATGACAAACAATATAAACGCAGTGCAGAGCCTCGGGTGGACATGTGTCGGCGTTACCGTAATTTTATTTGTTTTGTGGTTATTGTGACACTGATTGGTGCTGATAGATGTAGTTAAAGGTGACTTCAGTGTGTTTTCATGCTTTTCATTCAATTATATTCATTGTAATAATTTAATTTCATGAATTTTTTTTATTTTGTTTAGCTAAGTTGAGTTGGCTCCTTCTAATAAATCCCAAAATTGTATTCCTAACATACTAAATTTGTTTCAGTTAGTGTAGTTGTTTCAAGTAATGTAATGTAATACAATGAATTTAAATGTAATATAATGTAATGTAATATAATGTAATGTAATGTAATGTCATGCAGTTTTATATTTACTATAAAAGTAGAGGAGTATAGTCCGGGAGTTATGTAGGAAAAAATATCGAAAAAAACGCATCCTTGACATATCAAGTCAGGTATCCATTTTATTTTAAACAACATTTATTGTAGTATACAAGAAATAATAAATTGTGTTGCTGTCTGCCTGTTCGAATCACACTTTTAAGACCAAATGCCATAGCCGAATAAGGAAGGGCCAAGTGCCCCCCAGCCAATTTTTATTGTTATATTTTTTTTAATATTAGTGTTAATATAGGTAACCATTTCCCAGAGTTTTAGTCCATAATAGTTAATCCCCGATCTGCCGGAATTAATCTATACTATTATTTACTATATAAAGCCAAGTGTGACGTTGCTTTTTTGAGCCACAATCAGGCAAAAACCGCTGAACCGATTTAGATGAAATAAGCACCAAACATATTTTTAGCTGGGGGAATGGTACATAGGCTATATGAGAATGGCCACGCCCCCTTCTTACGCCCACTATGGTAACAAAACTCATCTATGGTATGCTTTTGTAAGGCAATGTGAATATCAAACGATGCAGCGTGTCATTGCGGCAAACATAGGCTATAATAAAATCGGCCACGCCCACTTTCCGCGCCCACTAAACTAACAAAACGAAGCTACGGTACATTTCGGTAACTCAGTATTAATACCAAATGCTTCCGTGTTTAATTGCTGTTAACATTGGATATATAAGATTGACCACGCCCATCTGATATGCCTTTTCGCCACGCCCACTATAATAGCAAATCAGCCATGGTATATTTGTCATAGCAATATGGGTGTCAAACGATTTAGCGTGTCATTGCGGCAAATATAGGCTATTATATAATTGACCACGCCTACTTTCCGCGCCCACTAAACTAAAAAAGCTACGGTGCGGTAAACATAGGCTATATAAGGTTGACCACGCCCACCTTTTACGTCTTCGTGCAATGCCCATTATGATGACAGAAATTAACTGTGGTATATTTGTGCAAAACAATATGGATATACAAAAATTTTGTGAGTCATTGCAGCAAATATTAATATATTGCCACCGTTTAGATGTGCCGTTTCACTGGTATAATTTAATGGGCGTTGAATAAGGGGCGTGACACTGTTTAAATGCCGGTGTAACTTTGGAACTACAACTGCGTTCACATCAATGACACTCGTGTTTAGTTGTGTTTTTCGATAAGGGGAATGGGGTGGGTTTTTGACAAGGGGGCGTGGCACCGCGAATACAACTTAATTTTTCAATATGGAATATCTTCGGAATGAGAAATCGGGCAGCATTGAAATTTGGTGCGGGGCCACCGTTTAGATGTGTAAAACTTTTTAAGCGTTGGACAAGGGGCGTGGCACTTTTTAATCAACTCAAATGTTTTCAATAACTTAGGAACTACAAATCACACATCAAAGAGATTTGACACAAACTTACAATTTAGATGTGCCCTTCGACATGGGGAATAGGCTGGGTATCGGACGAGGGGCATGGCACCGCCCATAGAACTCAAGTTTTTTATGTGAAATATCTTCGGAATTATAAGTCGGCCAGCATTGAAATTTGATACAGCATCATGGCTTAGACGTGTCGCTCAAGTGGTTCAATTATATGGGCGTTGGACAAGGGCGTTTGTTGTTGAATAACTTTGGAACTGTAAATCACACATCAAAGATATTTGGCACAGACTTACGATTTAGACGTGCCCTTCGACAGGGAGAGTGGGTGGGTATTGGACGAGGGGCATGGCACCGCCCATAGAACTCAAGTTTTTAATGTGGAATACCTTCGGAACAATAAGTTGGAAAGCTTTGAAGTTTTGTATACCATCGTCCCATAGATGTGTCATTCTAACTACTGGCAACATTTTATGGACGTTGAACAAGGGGCGCGGCATATTTTTTGTGACTGAAGTCTTCCGCGTAACTTAGGAACTGAAAGTCGCATATCAATGAAACCGGGTCACACCCTTCGACTGGAGGAATGGATTGGGCATTACATAAAAGAGGCGTGGCATCGCCCATAGAGTGTAGCATAAAAAACTTGATTTATTGGGCCCATTGACTTCAAGCTTGCGTGCAAAGCCGCAGGGCCTTACTAGTATAGTAAATAAAATCAAAAGTTGATAACTTTCTAAGTAGTCATCCGATTTAGATGAGATTGAGACATATTATAGATATCACTTAGATGCATTACCATATTAGAAAAATCGGTGGAACTCAAAAGTGAATACAACCTCAAAATTTGTTTTAAATTTTATTTACAAAATTTTTTTATTAAAAAAAAAATAAAAAATTTTTTTATTTAAAAACAATTTTTTTAAAGTTAGAATTTTGATACAATCACCAAATGGTTTTTGTATATATTTTTCATAAAATGTTTAACAATCCACATTTTCCACATTTTTTTCCACCTGCGTGACATCTAAAAAAAATGTAATGTTTCTGAAAAAATAAAATGTAATGTTTTAATTTTTTTTAGGTTAAGTGTACGGTACAATCCCCACAGTTTGATTGTATATTTCTCATATTTATAATGTTTAACAACATATATTTTTTCCAAATTTTTTCCACCTGCGTGACACCGAAAAAAATTAAATGTAATGTTTTAATTTTTTTTTAGGTTAAGTAATTAATCAACAATCCCCAAATTTTTTTTAATATATTTCTCTTATAATATTTTACAACATATATTTTTTCAGAATTTTTTTCCACCTGCGTGATACCTAAAAAAAATAAAATGTAATTTTTTAATTTTTTTTAGGTTATGTTTGCCGTACAATCACCAATTATTTTCTATATATTTCTCACATAGTGCTTTAAAATATATATTTTGGCTCGAAATGTTTTCCACCTGCGTGATACCTAAAAAAAAATAAAACGCAATTTTGTAACTCATTTATTTTTTTTATTTGAAACATTTTTTAGTACAATATAAATGTGTGTCTGTCAGCCTGTTTGGTATCTGCCTGTAGAGTGTTTTTCTATCATTTGTTTAAGTAAAATGTCTATGTCTTATGTCGAAGTGAAATATCGGTGCTTGCTTCATCGTTCCGAGTTTCATAGGAACCAACCTCAGATTACTCACATAGAGGGCAACAAACAATGTCAACAAAGTAAAAGAGAAACTTTTTGGCATAAATTTAACTAAAATTGTAATATATATTTATATTAAATATGATTTTTTGCTTGGAGGTATCTAATCTTTACATGACTCCTATAAAAGTATATATAAACTTTCATATGGTT
Source organism: Melieria crassipennis (assembly GCA_963668005.1). Classification (NCBI taxonomy): domain Eukaryota; kingdom Metazoa; phylum Arthropoda; class Insecta; order Diptera; family Ulidiidae; genus Melieria; species Melieria crassipennis. The sequence continues at coordinate 29,817,218 of OY764962.1, read as the reverse complement.
CCCCAATAATAAGCAATACTACTATCGGATCTCATTCATGTTATTGTAAATTTCAATTTGCATTTTCCAACAAGTTTCACCCAACCAATTCTCTAGTTCAAATTTTGTATTCATATAAATTTAGCTTGACACAACAATGTACCGAATACATATTGAAGCTATTTATATTTACGACAAGAACGAAGAACAAAAGTCAAAAGTGCATAAATATAGCAGCAAAACAGAGGTGTCGCAAAAACACCTTAACCTCCAGCAAACAATAAGTAAACAACAAAAATGCGCAACCGTCACAACAACAAAACAGTAACAACAACATTTGCACAAGCAAGGGCATGCATTTTTTTTTGTTTGTGTTCTCTACAAAATTTCAGGTATCAGCAATTTATCGCGCACATCCTTCCGAAATTCGCCAGCCCAGCTGCATCCTTGATCTCTGTGCTTCGCTCAGCTGCTCTGCACTGGCGCACAGCACTTGTACGTTTCTATTTATATGCATATTTGTACATGAGGCTGCGTCTGGCTGCTCACACAAACACGCACACACACACACACAGACACTTTACATGTAACGCATAATAGGCGAGCTGCTTTTGTGCATTTTCTTTGAAATATTTTGAATTTATGGACGCAGCATGGGCGAGGCCGTTCGGGGCCATTGGCTGCCGTTTGACTGTGCACCAGTCAAAAATTTATTCATTCATTCGCAAACGCATTCAAAACTCACGATTCACATGCGCATTCATCATCAGTTCCACCTTGTTGGCCATGCAGCGTCGCTCACCTGACTCGGCCGTCGATTGTGCAGCGCGTCCCATTGTCACTGGCGTGGAGATGTGTTGAAGCGTTGGCGCAGCGACTGCAATCGCTGCTCCGTGTTGTAATACTTTTCGAGGCAATGTCTATGTGTGCAAATTTTCCACAGATATCGACTAAGTAAGTGTGACTTTCGTTTCTGAGCGCACGCCAAGTACTGCTGCACCGTAAGAGTGGTAGATGCTCGGGTGTGTGTGTGTGTGTGTGTGAAGGGTAAATTCTGTATTGATGGTCAAGCGTTTTGTTCTGGTAGCTGCTTTGCTCTTTCGTGCCTTTACTGTTTACTTTCATTGTGCTGAATGCTGGAATTTTAACCCATTTTCGGCCACTACCAAAAATGGCCAATATTTTTTTAATTCCTTTTAAAGACTTACATTTAGGACCTTAATCAAGAATATTTTTGAATTTTTTTGGTGTTTTTTTTTACAAATTTTTTTTATAAATTAATAAAAATTCAATTTCAAATAAAAACAAATATATATGTACATAGTTTTAGTCAAATAATAATCAAGCATGAAAACAAACAATTGTTGGCTTATATATGTACATACATGACGACTTCTGGCCAATGGTAGATTTTTCGACCACTGAAAAGTACGCGGTGCTGAGAGGTAAAAATATTTTCATAATCTTATGGATATCAATTGATTGTGGAAATATGGCCTTTAGGCTTCATAAATAATCAATAATAAATCAATAATTTGAAAAGGTTATATATTTTTCAGAATATTAAAATATGACTAAAAAAATGCTTTTTTCGTGCCTTCGCCAACATCTCTAAATTTATCGTTTAAAAAAAAAATTATTATTTCGAGGGGTTACCAAAAAACCAAAGCTGTTTTCTGCATCAAAAGTTCAAAGATATAATGTCTAAGTGCAGAATTACTCTCATGCAAAGTGGCTGGTCGAAAAATCGACCAGCGGCCGAAAATGGGTTAAGGCACATTTTAGGCATAAGCGCCCAAAAGTATACTCAACACGAACATTGCCATTGAGTATATAACTTTATGGGTTGCTGTGTCTGCATAGGTGCTGAGAGTTGAAGTTTAAAGCAAATTGAGATTTGGTGGCGGTTTAGTGTGGTGTGTAGGTTGATATATGAAAGAGCTATGAAATTAAATTAGTAATTATTAAAAATCAATTCAACTTTATTTAATTTCAGTCTTTGAAATGAAATAAAGTTGAACGGCCTGAACATCGCCTCAGGGAAAGATAGATCAAATATTAAAGAAGTCGACAGCATGTTTAACTCATATAAAATGTAAAATTTTCAGCTTCAAGTGTTTAATTTCGTATTCGTAAATTTTGATTTTATAACTAATTATTAATTTATATTAATTTGGAGCTCAACATTTTAATTCATTATTTCAATATTTTTAATTAGAATCTTAAAATGAAACATTTTTATGTTGTAAAAAATTAAGATTTATTAATAACGTTACCACAGTAAAAATTAAAAGCTAAAAATTAGAAGCTAATAAAACAAGTTGAAGTAAGAAGTTATGATGAGAATTTATAATTTGAACTGCTTAATCAACTAGTATTTAGTTCAAAAATTTTTACTTAATCAAAGAATCAGATTTTTTAAACTCAATAATAAAATAAACTTATAAAAATTAGTTTAATTTACTAAATACAATTAATTTAATAATTATTGATTTTTTTTTAATTATTAAAATTGAATAAGTTAAAGCCAGTGCTCATATTAATTTTAAGAGGAATAATTATTTATATTTATTACTTTTGTTTTTAGTTAAACTTACCTCACCTTATTCAATTGACTTAATTAACCCTTTCGGTTATTCTATGCCATATGGCATAGTCTCTTATCAGTGCTTGTTTTAGGTCAAAAAACTTGTGGATACTATATTTTTGTTGTTCCTTAGAATAGCTTGAAGTTTTAGGAAAAATACGAAATTAATAAACTGAATAATTAAGTTGAGAGAAGAGAAGTATATACGTTGTTTTAATGGTATATCTTGAGATAGTGAAGGAAGAAGAAGCAGAAAAAATTAGATAACATTTTTAATTTGACGTTTTCTTTCAATTTAGATACTTTTTTAAAAAAATTGTGCCTGAAGTAAATGAAGAAATATTCAAATTTTCGTTATGCATAAAAAGTTGTATGTTTAAGTAATTATTACAGCCACAACGATGTGGTTCCTCTCATAGAAAAACACTCTAAAATACAGGGTCCGAGTATAAAAATTTAAAAATTTCTTGTGGATTGTTGCTAATATAACCACATAGAAGCCTAAAACGTAAATTTTAAAATTTTAACTTTCCCCAGTAAAAAGCTGTACCGAAAGGGTTAATCAAAGAAATATAAGTAAACACATTAATTAAACTGACTTGCTACCTAATTAAATAAAATGTATTAAATTTTTAGGTTCGATTATACAATTAATTATACGGTTAATAATTAAGATTAATAATGGGAATAATTAAATCAATTGAATTAATTAAATTTACGAAACTAATTAATTTATTAAATTGATTAAACTTATTAAATTAAATTTTCTTAAACACCTTAGTTATCTAAATTAGTAAAATTCAATGAAATTTAAAATAAATAGGATTTAATTATAAAACGAATGAATGAAATTCAACTTCTTTGAATAATAAAAGAACAAGACGAGACAAAAAAAAAACATTTAAACTAATTAATGTATCAACAACAGTAGCAATTAATAAAATAATTAAAGAAGAATTAAAAACTTTATAAATTTTTTTAAAATTTTTATTTTTTAATTTCTATAAATAAATTGTTGTTAAATATAAACACTAGTTTTAAATGCATTATTAATAAGTTAATTATTGTAATTAATCATTAATCAGTAAATATTTTAAATGAAGTATTAGATAAAATAATATAATCAATTAAATTAATTAATGTATTAGAAGTTAATAATAATAATAATTAAGCAAATGCGTAATTTAAATAAATTAACTGAATTATTAATTGTTTATACATATATATTAATTTTTAATTGATGTGAATTATTTCTTGTTAAATAATTATAAAAACAAATTACAAAAATTGCTTAATGAAATATTATTAACATAATGATTTGGAATAATCATTAATCAATGAATAAATAACTTAACTGGATTAACTTATTTATAAAATGTTATTTTTAATTCTTTTTAATAATTATAATTAATTATAATAATCATTGCTATTTAATAATAATTTTAGGAAATTTATTAATTGATTATTGTAATTTTTTTTGGAATAACTATTGATAAGAAAATTATTTTTCATTTGTTATTAAACAATTATTGTTGAATTCGAAATTAAAAATTAAAAGCCAGAAAATATATCGAAAAATTGAAATCAAAAACAAAAATTTTTTTTTTTAATTTTTCATGTTGTAATAAAAGCAAACAAGAACCGCAGCTGTTATTTACAAAAACAGCGCATACTTCAACAAATTTGTAATTTAATAAACTTTATATGTAAAGTGTGACATTTAATCTACAAGAAGGACGGCAACATGAGTAAATATCGTTACGGAAATAACAACAACAACAAATTCTAACACATGTATACGTTCAATATGTTCTTCAAATAGTCGCATCACCAATTATGGTAAACCGAGCAACATTCACAACAACAACAACAACAACAAAAACAGCAACGGCCGGCATTCAACATAGATTACAAGCCACCGTAATGACATTATAAATGCTGCAATTGTCATTGGCATAAATTTCGAACGTGCGTGTGTGTTTGTGTGCGTTTCAAATGCCAAGCACATGAACACACTTACATACCTGCACGTTTCACATGCCAAGCGCGTGCTCTGACGAAATTCAATTTCCCTAACATCCTCAATTTGTATTTTCTATTTAATATTTTCCAGCCTGTGCATGTAAATATGTATGGTATGAATAAATGTGAGCGAGACTCTGTCTCTCTGTCGGTGAGCCAATTTGCAAATTAGTTTATGCATGTTTATCATTTATACTGCTGTCAGCTAGCGTCACTGTGCGTGTGTGTGTGTGCGCTTGTAGGGGCTCTGCGAGTGTCTGCAGTTGTTTATTTGTTTCGCTTTAGAAAAACACTTAAGTCGATTTATGGCTATTCACTTTGTTGCATGATTTTACAGTCTGTATTAAATTATGCTCGCACACACGCCGACTGCGACATCTAAGCAAATAAATACTCAAAAATGCAGAAAGCAAAATTTTTCCTTAAAGTGCCCTCAAACGTGCGCCCGAAAGCATATCTTTTTAGATGGCATTTTGTGGTGCCGTCTGATATCTGGTTGGCGGTGCTACGGTGCGTATGAGTGACATTTCGATGTGGGAAGCTGTTGACATTTGACAGGCGACTTTCATTTTTGTTGCAAATCACCGACGAAAGCAGCGACCACAGACGACAACAGCTGCCGTCATAGATGATTTATTTCTTAAATATTTATGTTGAAATGGGATTTTATTAAACAACAAGCAGCATCAACAACATGTGTTGCGTGCATTGATGATGAAATCAAATGAAATGAAATAAAATTATTGTATGCATATGAAATTAATTTCGGCATAAAGCTCAATTCATTTGCCGAAAATTGTGCTACAGCTACACGCACACACACACACACACAGCCAAGTATGAGTGAATACATTAATTTGTACAATAAATCAACTGCACACCTGCCGACCCAATTACGTACTTACGAGCATCAAGTGTTGTTATGGCGCGCTCAATTGAAGCGCCTTCAGTGACAGTGCAAACAAGAACAACTCCAGCTGAGCTGCATGGAGTTGTGGCAGCCACATTTGTTGTTCGCATTATCGTCTATTGATTGTATTTAATAACTTAATGCAGCAATGCAAAATCAATGCCATAAATATTGAAAATCAGCAAAGATGGCGGAAAGCAAATGTGTTGCTGCAGGATGGCAGGACGACTGCAACAATGGCATTAATTAGACATCGAATTGTTATTGATTCAATCTGAGGTAATTATAGCATTGGTAGCTACTTGCTACCACAGCGGAAATTTGTAATGGTAAAAAAGATATTTGTTATTTGTGCTGCAATAACTGAATTGAATTTCAAATCCTTGAGTCACAGATTTGATATTCGTAAGTTTTTCAATCTAAGTACTCAAACGTATATAGCAGATTCTTAAAGGCTGCAACTATGTGGCACTTTATGAATATTTGGGCAGTTGTCTTAATCTTAAAATGAATAAGATTCGCCTCACTTCGTAGTAAACCTCGTCCTTATTGACAAAAAACTGGGAGAATCGAGTTTCACAAGCATCTCTTGAGGACAATTTTTAACAACAAAAACATTCACCATAGACAGGGTCATTTGGTGCCAAGTTCGGACTATAAGATGGATGTATATGAAGCTCCTAATCAAACTCCCAGAGCTTCTTCATAGTCAATATCGATGTGTGTGGCCTGGCAAAATAATTCCTCTCCTATTGGCCAAAGCCGACCATTTCTGGGCGATTGCTTCCTTCAAACAGTCCAATTCTTGACAGAACGGGTTCGAATTAAAGGTTTGGCCGTAGGGGATTAGCTCGTAGTTGATAATTTCCAATCACACTAAACACAAAGTCAAACCTTCCTGACCATCAATCTAGGTTTGGCCTCCGTTTAGGTGATTCAATCACGACCGTTTTTGCTTGAAGTTGTTGCAAGTCATCCAGTTTTCATCACCATTCACCATGAGCCGATGGATTCGATGAAAATGTAAGTCATGAAAATGTAGTACAATGAGCTTTTTTTTGTGTTCAGCCCTATTCAAATGATTCCAAATGATTTTTTGTGCAATGTTTAGCTCCTCAACAATCGAAACCGTATTTACATAACAGTCGGACTGGATGATTTTCATGATTCATGTCGACAATTGGTCTTCCAGAGTGCGGTGCATTTTTGACATAAAAATTGCCAGAACGGGATTCGACGAAATGAGAACTGCGCATAATGGGCTGTTACATCAAGAAGACCCTTAAAACTACTTAAATCTTGAGCCGCCTTCATCGAAGAAAACTGTAAAATATGGCGTAATTTATCAATTATAGTGTACAGCTTTGAAGCGCGCTCAAACAAAACTAAATGAAGCAATCACAAAACGGTTTTAGAAGTTTTTTTAGTACAAAATCTGGTCTTTCTATCGGCATCCAGCATAACCTGATCGCACTTACTTATATAGGGTGTTTTTTTTAGAGGTTTGTTTTTCGAATAGAGATAAAACTGGCATTTTGTGGTCTGGCAACTCTAATGTCATTTATGTTCAGTTTGGTTTGCCATTTCATCATGAACAGGTTGACAAAAGAACAACGCTTGCAAATCGTGCAAATTTATTTCGAAAATAATGGTTCAGTTCGCGAAGTTTACCGCAAGCTCCGTCCATTTTATGGTCGACATAATCGTCCATCAGAGCAATTAATTCGGTTAACCATGGGTCGTTTTCGCACTACGTTTACTCTATGTGATAATACGCATCCGCAGAGACGTCGAACAGTGCGCACCGAAGAAACAATTGCCGCTGTAGAGCAAAATGTTGAAGAGGACCCAGTCAGAAGAGGAGTCAGTTACCGTTAATGGAGACCGGTATAGAGCCATGATAACCGACTATTTTGTTCCCGAATTGGATGGCATGAATGTGGATGAGTTGTGGTTCCAACAAGACGGCGCTACATGCCACACAGCGCACGTCACAATCGATTTATTGAAGGAAACATTCGATGAGCGCATAATTTCGCGGAATGGACCTGTCAATTGGCCACCAAGATCGTGTGATTTGACACCATTGGATTATTTTCTTTGGGGATATGTGGAGTCGCTCGTCTACGCCAACAAACCAGAAACGTTAGGGGACTTGGAAGCCAACATTCGTGGCGTTATTGCCGACATACGGCCCCAAATGCTCGAAAAAGTGGTTGAAAATTGGACCTGTAGAAATGGCTTTATTCGAGCCAGCGGCGGCGGCCGCATGCCCGATATCATATTTAAACATTAATGGCATGAAATTATCCTTCCAATAAAGCCAAATTGATGGACATTAAAATGATTTTCTTGTGTTTTATTTCAATTCGAAGTTCTATACCTCTAAAAAAAACACCCGATATAACTCGAAATACGAATTTCTAAAGACTTTTTTTTAATTCAAAAGCCATTCTAAAATAAACTCAGATGATTTTCTTTTTTTTAAGTCCTTGGAGGCCCTAAACTTTGGTATTCTTCTATTTGGTTTGACATTCCAAGCATTGGGACTGGAGCCGGTCAAAAACATAATTAGGGATCTGAATAAATTTTTGAGTATTTTATTTCGCTTTGTGTCCCTAAGAAACTTGGGATTTTGTTACCAAATTTTATTTATTTATTTATTTATTTATTTATTTATTAAACAATCTACCGGCTGTGCCCTTTTGGCTAAAATACTTAAAATGGTTTGATGTGTTTATCTTCTTTGCATTTCTTGAAAGGAGTTTCTTTTTCGCAGCTAAATTATAAAAAGTTCACATATTATAATCAATAAATATCAACAAAAAGTTCTCGCAGTCCTATTAGTCAGCCAGGGTCGGACAGCTACAGAGACCGTGAAAGATTGTTTCTGTTTCATTCATCTTGTTTCCCCATCCAACTGCAGTTTGTCTCCCTAAGAAAGTTGTTCATAACCCCTCTTCGAACCATATTCTGTGAAAAAGGCACTTAGTGCATGCTTTTCGAGTCAAGAAAGTAACTCCGTGTTGCTCGAGTGCCAACTTTCTCATTATGGTCAATAAGCCTACAGCCAGAGACCCATAGGAGTGTAATTTTTCAATGACATCTCAATAGGTTGGTGTCTTCTTGCTGTCTGTAACTAGTTCGTATTTTTGTCTTAGAGTTGCCAACAGTTATTGAAAAATATATCAATACTCACCCAGGTTCTGCTTGTTGACACATAAATTCAAGTTTTATTACGATCACAAATATGTAAGCAAGAAAATGTGCCAGCAGCCACACAAGGACACACATGGTCAATCGATGGCCAGACAAAGCCAGCAGCAAAAGCCTTGAATACAGACTGCCGGCAGCAAAGAGAAACCACAATAATAAATGTGCCTATGTAGTTGTGTGCGTAAACAACTGTTTAATTAATGTGTTGTGCGTTCACTATTTGTAGCTGTCTGTGTGTCTGTGTGTGTTGAGGCATTCAATCCCGAACCATTTGCTCAGCCTGGGTTCATTTTCGGGATTAATTTTATGTTTTTGATAAAAAATTATTGAGGCTCGTTTATATTTGTTAGACTTATAAACCCAAATTTTGGAGAAAAAAATTTTTAAGACATTTTTAATTCAAATAAAACTAACACTGAACGAGGAATTGATTTGAATTCGCCTTGAGCATAAAAAAACCAAAATACTTGTTTTTATCATTTATATGTATGTAACATCTACTCAGGGTCGACGACTGTACTGTGAAACAAATTATTTATACCTACCCGTATTTAATATAAACATATTAAGTACAGTTCTATTTTAAAACCAAAAAGTGCGAAATATATGTTTTCCACTATCAAAGCTTACAAATATTTATTACAGAACTTTTTAAAAACATATAAAAAAGAAATTAGAACATTTTAGAAAAAAATAGACAAATTTAGGAAATTAATATAAAAATATTTCGTACAGTTTTGTTTTAAAACCTAAAACAAAGTACGAAATATTTTTTTATTTTGAAAGCTTACAAATATTTAGTACTTACAGATGTTTTAAAAAACATAAAAAAATTTAGAAAATTTTTTGAAAATTTTGGAAAAAATTAAAAAATATAGAAAATAAATTTAAAAATATTTACCACAGTTCTGTTTTAAAACCTAACACATAGAACATTTTAGAAAAAAGTAGACAAATTTAGGAAATTGATATAAAAATATTTCGTACAGTTTTGTTTTAAAACCTAAAACAAAGTACGAAATATTTTTTTATTTTGAAAGCTTACAAATATTTAGTACTTACAGATGTTTTAAAAAACATAAAAAAATTTAGAAAATTTTTTGAAAATTTTGGAAAAAATTAAAAAATATAGAAAATAAATTTAAAAATATTTACTACAGTTCTGTTTTAAAACCTAACACATAGAACATTTTAGAAAAAAGTAGACAAATTTAGGAAATTGATATAAAAATATTTCGTACAGTTCTGTTTTAGAACGTAAAACAAAGTACGAAATATTTTTTCACTTTGAAAGCTTAAAAATATTTAGTACTTTATTGAGAAATGTTACTATTTAAAAAATGTTTTGAAAATTTTGGAAAAAATTAAACAACTATAGAAACTAAAGTTAAAAATATTTACTACAGTTCTGTTTTAAAACCTAAAACAAAGTGCGAAAAAAATGTTTTTTTCTATTAAAGCTTACAAATATTTAGTACAGAACTGTTTAAAAACATACAAATTTTCAGACAGTTTTTAGAAAATTGCAGAATAAATAAAAAAAATTAGATAATTAATATAAAAATATTTAGTGCAGTTTTGTTTCAAAACAAAGTGCGAAATATATGTTTTTCACTATGAAAGCTTACAGATATGTTCTAAATATCTATTTAAAAAACGTAAAAAATTTAGAAAAATTATAAAAAATTTTATAAAAATATTTAAATAAATAAATATAAATATTTATTATTTAAAATAATTAATATAGAAACATTTAGTAAAGTATTGTTTTAAAACCTGCAAATTGCAAATTGTTTTAAAATCACAAACTGCAAAATATTAAAAAAATTAATTCTATTAAAAAACATAAAAAAATGTAATAACATGTCAAAAAAATTTTGAAAATCTTAGATAATTAATATACAAATGTTTAGTACAGTTTTGTTTTAAAACCTAAAACAAAGAAAAAGTTTACAAAATTTTAGAAAAAATTTAGAAAATAAAGATATTTTTTCAAAATTTTGAGAAAACTTTAGAAAAATTTTAGCAAATTTTTAGAAAATAAAGAATTTTTGTTTTCACTTTGAAAGTTAGAAATTTAGATATGTTTACGGATTTCGGGATTATGAGATTGACTGCTCTAATCCATGTGTATGAGTGTGTGTGAGATACGCTTCAAAGCTACTCATTTATCAGCATCAAATACAGTCATCCAATAACAACAACAACGTCTCCCATACAAAAGCATTGACGTGTTTAGCCTTTAGTCGTGTTTGTCATATGCGAGAAATCACAGCGACAACAACACCAACAACAAGTACAACAACGACAACAACAGGAAGATGCCCAATGACAATGGTATATTAATTATAGTGCTTTGCAGGAATAACTGGCAACGACATCAACCAGATCAATAGCTACGTTAACATGCAACAAAATGCACTTTAAGCCCCAGAAGTCCTTAAAATGGTCGAATTGTGTTGTTAATATAATGCGATTAATAGGCATCCGGCATCCCCCACACATGCACGCAACCAAAGCCAACTAACACATGCAAACCGGCGCCGCACTGCAGCTTATTATGCACCGAGACATGTTGGCTGCACACATTTGTGCCATACGCCGATTTCACTGGCCTGCGGGTTTGCAAAATCGGTTATAATGATTTCGGGTTGCTCGGGTTGCATTGAAATAGCAATAACCGATGCACTCTATTGACCATATATGATGAGAAGAGTTGCGAATCGAGTGCAAAGGACTTCAAAATTTTGAAGGGGATAAAAATTAAAAAAAAATATAAAAATACTTAACCTCGTTAGAATATGGCGATATGTATGTCAAATGAGAGAGAAAAGGCTCAAGAATTGAAAAAAAATTAATGTTTTATCTGTTTGTAAAAAAAGGATATGAAAAAGGTCCTTTGAAAATTTTAATCCTTTATATCCTTGAAAATTTACATAGAATTTTCTTGAAAAGCAAGTATGTTAAAACCCGAAATATCCTTGATCACGTTTCAAAACTTCATTACTCTAACTTTATTAGTTCGAGGTTATTAAAAAGAGGCGGAAGCTGGAATTCTAATGAAGTACAAAAATTCTAATTTATTTGAGTATCAGTATTTTAAATAATAAAAAGATACAAAATCAATGAAGCGAGAATAATGACATTTTGACGAGTGATCAAGGAGTTTTGGGTTGTAACATACTTACTTTTCAAGAAAATTCTATATAAATATTCAAGGATATAAAGGATTAAAATTATCAAAGGACCTTTTTCATATCCTATTTTTAGAAATAGATACAAAATAAATTTTGGTTTCAATTCTTGAGCCTTTCCTCTTTCATTTGATATAACGAGGTTAAGTATTTTTTATAATTTTTTTATTTTTTATCCCCTTCAAAATTTTGAAGTCCTTTGAAATCGACAAAGGATGTAGAAATTAAAAACTGAGTACGCAGTATTACTATAATAGATCTCTAGTTTCACGCCCATATGAATTTTTTGCCGGTGTGAAACATATTTTTAAATTTTGTCGCACGGTGTAATCAGTAATGGATATACCGGAACGTTGTACCAGGAATGCAGAAAAAATGCAGAAAATCCTAGCACCAATCATATCTCTGCGAGATTTTCAATCTTTTTCCAATTGCACCTCAATTCGTAGCACAAATAAATTTGTCGAATTTTTCAGTTTTTTGCGCTCATTCCATTTGAACTTTGATGCTTTATCGTTGCTTTTAAATTCAACTAACAATCAAAAGCAATCGAAAAATACACCGAGGTGAACATGAAACAAGCGCTGTCGTGACCCATATGACAATCGCATGGAATTAATTTCGCAGATACAAAAACCCAAATATGACATAACAATGCCAAATAAAAGCTTCACGACCAATTTGATAAATCCACATATTCACAGATTTGCACACATACCTACATAAATGCTGGTATGCACCTGGCAGCTGAACAAGCAGCAAAAAGTGTTCTACCTACATCTGGTCGTGTGTATGTTTGTGTGTGTGTGTGAGTATGCATGAGTATTCACATATGTAAATACCACACAAGGACACAAGAATTTTCATTCATTTCCAAAAACGAAAACTGCACTGACAACACAACACAACACCAACAACAGCAACAACCAGAGTGGCCACAGTGCCACAGCAACAACCGACCAGCAAACATCAGCGGCAACACTCGCCAGTGATGTGCTTGTTAGCAGTTATTGTTGTTTTGGTGGTCGTTGCGCTGTTAATAATTGTAGAATTCGCAATGGCGGCATTGTTGGCCGTGTACTGACCGGTTTTTGGGTGACCAGCGGCTACGGTTGCCCACACAAGTTGTCACACACCGTTGCGCTGTCGCGTCTTTGCATGTTGCATCGCACACATAACCAAAAATATATGTATTCGCATGTTTGTTTGGGCTCTACTCAAAATGTCGACAGGCTGCGTGTGTGTGTGTGTATGTGTGTGTTGCATTTTTATTGACGTTCCAGTTTGTTTTGTGTTGGCATTTGGTTTGAAGTTTGGCGCTGATTCTCTTCGAAATTTCATAACATTTCGATTGTTGTTTTTGCTGTGCCCGCAGTCGAATATAAAAAATACTACCGTATTACGTTTTTCTAGTCAGATTATTTTGTGCGCTTTCATATGTGACGATTGTTTTGACAATCATTTTAGTTGAGCGTGGATGGCACAAAAAGGTTATCGGCATTTTGCTGCCTGAATTGACGGTCTGAACTGAATTTGTAAAGTGTTTTTTATTGTTTTTTCTTCGCCAGTGCAATTACACAGATGCAAATTTTAAGACATCTGTTTTGTTAGACAAATTTCGGGAAATAAAATAAATTTTTTTGAATTCAAAGCAGCTAACTTTTCTGATTTAGGAATAATTTCATGATAACAATTTTCTTGGCTCTACATTGAGATAGCGACATGATCGAAATATGTTTGGAAAGCTGAGGAGTTCTGCTATAAAAACAAGCAAAAAGTTGGGACAGATAACTTTTCTGGTTTAGAAACAAAGCTCGAGAAGAATGCTAATACGTAGTCGATCACACTGAGAGCAGCGCCGATGAAGACCTGCTTTTGTAGATTTTTGGGCTTTGCATTGAGATAGCGACATGACCAAACCATTTTTAGAAAGTTGGAGAGTTTCACTACAAAAGCAAGTAAAAATCTTGGACAGCTCACTTTTTGGTTTAGAAACCAAGTTCGAGAGAAATGCTGATACATAGTCGATGACACTGAGAGCAGCGCCGATGAAGACTTCCTTTTGTAGATTTTTAAGCTTTGCATTGAGATAGCGACATGGCTGAACCATTTTTGGAAAGTTGGAGAATTCTACCATAAAAACAAGTAAACCTTTGAAGCAGCTACTTTTCTGGTTTAGAAACCAAGTTCGAGCGAAATGCTGATACGTAGTCGATCACGCTGAGAGCAACGCCGATGAAGACTTCCTTTTGCAGATTTTTAGTCTTTTCATTGAGATAGCGACATGACTGAACCATTTTTGGAAAGCTAGAGAATTCTACCATAAAAACAAGTCAACATTTGGAGCAGCTACTTTTCTGGTTTAGATACCACGATCGAAAGAAATGCTAATACGTAGTCGATCACGCTGATAGTTAGCAGTCTTCATCTGCTGGCTTTTGTAGATTTTTGGAGAGTTCTACTAACTACTAAAAAAAAAGTAAAAATTTGAGGCAAGTAACTCTTCTTTTTACTCATATTCTCGTAGATATTCTTTTTGATTTCGAACAGAGAGAATCGACGCTAAATTCATATCGGTATTGTTGTACAATTGTAACACTATTTGTTGTTATTGTTACTGTCCCAATCGTAACCGATTCATATATATTTAACAATGGTTGCAATACTTTTATCTATCTCTATCGACTTTTGTCTTTCGCCTGTCGTTAATTTCCTTTAGTACATCACAACTACAACGAAACGCCAGCACCAAGGACACATTTCCGTTAATGTTGCCAATAAAACTAAATTGCACATAGATGAACAGCACATACTGTATGTAGATCTAAGTGGATATAAACGCATGTGTGTATGTATTTATGTTATGTATTGTACAAGTGTAAGTTTGTGTGTTGCGCTAACAGCGTCGTGCAGGACATTTGAGGTTTCCGTTTTGGCCCACCAACTGAATTGTTTTAATTGAATGTGACAATATTTTATGATAATAAAGGATAATCATGATGAGCATAACAATTGTGTTGTTGCTGTTGGCAGGCTTTATGTGTTTCGTGTGTGTGTGTGTGCGTATGTGTTGGAGGTAAACTTAAGTGCTCTTCGGTCTGCTGTCATTGTTGGCTATTATGGCAAAAGGTCGGTGTCCATTCAATGTACTTGAATGGAGCTCTTATACCACTGGTCCCACAAACTTGTGTACATATTTGTATGTTTTTGTGTACATATTTCAATATGTTTATGCATTTGTTGTGCCTGATTCTAATGTTTGGCCAACATATTTACGCTCTAACAATGTTTATGGTTTGAGAATTAGAATAACAGGTTTAGGCATTCGAATTAGGTTGAGGAATAGATTAAATGAATTAAGTGAATTGAATAGAAATCAATGCCAAGAAATATGCAAATAATTGATTTACAACTAGTTGCCTAAAAACAAATTAATTAATTAATTCATTTTCGAAAACTTGATATTTTTTTTTAATTGCCAAAAGATGAGAGACAGAGAGGTCTGTGGTATTTGCAATCCTTGTTGCCTCTTGGGAACACAGATTTACAAATCCTCATAGATTATTTAATTTTTACATAACTCATAACTCTCGTTATGAGTCACTTCGGTGTGTCTCACTCCTACAAATTACATTTTCATTTTTTTATTTGTGGGCATTATTTGGTCTCCCAAGCTCTCAACGTTTTTACGGTAATGTACAAAGACAAGTTTCCGTTTCCGCTTAAACTGAAAAAACACCAAAAGAAGAATCAAAGAATACAAATAGAAAATGGAGAAAAATACAAAAAAAAAGGCAAAGCAAAGAAAAAGGTTGTGGCAACATAATAAAAAAACGAAAAATAAATAAAAAATCACAAAAAATCACTAAAAAAGAAAACAAAGTAATCACTAGAAAAGAAACTTCAATTCACACTCAATAGAAGAGCTGAGAAGTTTTGCACTTTTCTTGTTGCGCGACCCAAAGAAAAACGCAGAAGCAAATATTTAGGATTGTAAAAGTTGCTGTTGTTGATTGTTGTTTTTGTTGTTGTTCACACTTTTGCGCTGCGTGCAGGAAGCTTAGAAAAATCATTCGTGCCAGTGAAAGGGAATAGGGAATAGATAGAAGCAGGAATGGAAATGGAAGCAGCACAAAAAACAAAAAAAAAAACGAATCGAGTTAGCAGGCGAGACGCCGACGAGCTAAGGAAACAGTCAGCAGTGTGAGTTGGCCGCGTGCAAGGGGCAAATGGCCCACGAATGAATAAGCGAACGAACCTCAACTTGAACTGAGGTAATCAAAGCAGCGACAACACACACACACAAACGCACAACTGGTACTCACACCGGCAACGGCGCCAACGTTTCAGTAGCGACGACGCTACGTGAAAAGCGATGCGAAAGAAATCAACAAAAAAGAAAATAAAAATCACGCGACAAAGTGCAAACATGGCGCACGGAAATGAATGAAAATGGCGCTGACGCTGCCGACGCTCGGCTTTGCCGTCGTCTACTCGTATTGGTTTGTTATGACAACTGTAACGGCTGACGTTCGGTTCATTTCCTGCGTTTACCCTGCGGCGCCGTTCAAACTATTTGAACGAAAGCGGGTATTAGGGCAGCGGTTCAGCGATTCGCAACTAAAGTTTAAGATGTGTTGAAACATTGTTGCGCCAAGGAATGCCAACGTTGCAAAGTCGAAAGAGTTTTGTAGGTGTTGGCGGAAAAAATACGTAAACGCACAGGTGAGCAGTAAATGGTTTAAATAGTACAATGCGACGTGCAAAAAGAGGAATGCGGAGTTAACCCTAATTCCCAAAATTTTAAAAGTAACGTAAAACCAGAAGTGAGACTGTCAGGCTTATATTAGATAAATTACTGAAAACATTTGTTTAAAAAGTACAAAAACTGTCTAAAATGTTAAATTTATAAATGCAATGTAATTCTAGCATTCCATTAGAGGATTACATTAAATGATGGAATTGAAAATCTTATGGATTTATCACCATTTGAAATTTTTAATGAGACTGTGAGGCTCACTTCTGGGAATTAGGGTTAATGAATGAATTGTTGATTATTGTTTAGGCAATGAGTTAAGCAATGTGAATTGAGTTGAGTTGAGATGAAACGTTGCGTCCTGTCTGGCATATGTCTGTGTGAGACTATATCCAAGAAAAAGATTGAATAGTAACAGAAACGAATGCAAATATGGCAAATATAAGCAGAAAGGAAGCAAGATAAGGACAAAACGTGGGTTCTATGCCTATAGAATAATTTAAAAATGGGGATAGCAATACAAATAGTGTTACAGTCTGTGGTAAGAATAAGGCAGCATCAAGAAGGCAAAGAAGGGAGAATAATGAACAGGTGAGCAAAAGATCGAAAAGTGGGAGAAAGAATGTCAAAAGTAAGGCAGAAGATAGAATAAGATGGAAACATATATAGCAATAAAATTATGGAAAGAAGGGAGAATAATGAAAAGGCGAGATCGAAAAGATCGAAAAAGTGGGAGAAAGAATGTCAAAAGTAGGGCAGAAGATAGAATAAGTGGAAACATGTATAGCAATAAAATTATGGGAATGGAAATGAGTAAATAGGATAAGAATAGGAACAGGAAAAGAGGTAAGACTTATGATAAGGATGGGAATATCTATAAACTAGAAATATGGATATGGATTTCGACAACGTTTAGCTTTAAGACTGTGCAAACAGAAACGGCGAAGAAAATTGAGAGCAGGGTTTAGGATAGAAAAATATATAAGCAGGGATGGTAAGAGGATTATGAGGAGAAAAATGGATATAGAGATAAGGATAAGATTAGGGAAAAGATCCAATAATTTGAATTGAATTGAAACAAGGGCATCAATAGGATTACGGGGAATAGGATTATTGGTAGAGGGATAGGGATAGGATAAGGAAAAGTATCGAATTAGATAGAAGTAGTGATAGCCATAGGATTATGGTTCAAAGAATTGGTAGAGGGATAAGGAAAGGAAAGGGGAAGAGATCCAATGAGATAGAAATAAGGATAAGGATGGGATTAGAAAAAGAATTGAATAAGATAGAAATAGAATTATGAGGAGATAAAGATAGGGAGGCGATAAGGAAAAGGATCGAATTAAATAGAAATGGGAGTAGTAATAGGAATATGAAAGGGAAACAGACATAGGAATATGACAGGGATCAGAAAGAGGATCGAGTTAGATAGAAAAAGGGGAAATAATAGGATTACGAAGGATTATGAAGAGATAAAGATAAGGATGGGAAATTGAGTAAATATAGGAAATAAGGAAATTGATCGAATTAGATATAAATGGGACTAGTAATAGGAATAGGAATATGGGAAGGAAAGAGACATAGGAATATGACTGGGATCAGAAAGAGGATCGAGTTAAATAGAAATGGGAGTAGTAATTGGACTATGGGGAGAAAAACAAACATAGGGATATGACTGGGATCAGGGAAAGGATCGAGTTGGATAGAAATAGGGATAGTAATGGGATTATGGGAAAAGAAAATATATAAGAATAAGGATAGTATTAGAAAACGGATCGAATAAGATAGAAATAAGATAGCAATGAGATTATGGGGAGAATAATTGACTTAAGGATAAGGATAGGATTACAAAAATAATCGCACATGATAGAAATGATTATGGATTATGGAGAATTATGAGGAGACAAATATAAGGATGGAATAAGGAACAGATTTGAGTTAGATAGAAATAGGACTAGTAATAAGGCTATGGGAAGAATATTAGGCATTGCAATATGACTGAGATCAGGAAAAGGATCGAGTTAAATAGAAATAATAATCCCAGGGGAGAAGAAATGTTATAAGAATAAGGATAGGATAGAAGAACAAGGATTGAAAATGATAGTAGTAGGATTCTGAGGAGATACAAATAAAGATGGAATAAGGAAAAAGATCGAATGAGGTAGAAACAGGAGTAGTAATAGGACTATGGATTAAGGAGTAGTAATAGGGATATGACTGGAATCAGGGAAAAGATCGACTTGGACAGAAATATGGATAGTAATAGGATTATAGGGAGAGAAACAAGCACAGGAATATGAATGGGATTTTTCCTGATCCCGAATTTCGAATTAGATAGAAATAAGCAAGCAAGAGGATTACGGGGAGAAGAATTAATATAAAAATAAGAAGGGGATTAGAAAAACAATCGAATTAGGTAGATATAAGGATGGCAATGGGATTATGCGGAGAGGAATGGGATAGAATTAAAAAAGGATAGAATAAGATAGAAATAGGGTGGTATAAGACAAGGAATTAGATAGAAATAGGTACTATATAGGAATAGGAAATAGTACTATGGGGAGAAAAATAGGCATAAGGATATGACTGGGATCAAGGAGAGACTAAGGATTTCCACCTTCGTGTAGAGAAAGCCTTCATGTAAGGTGAATTAAAGGCAAGGCCAAAGCCTTTAACATGGTCCCAAGGTGCACAAAGTTGAGGTATATTGAGTCATGATAAAACAAACACAAGTGTAAAGTGTGCCCAAGTTAAACGCAGCTTATGAACTTAAGTCCACACAAATTTACAGCTTATCTGCACTAAGCTTTGTTATAGCAAAACTCAAGTTTAACCATCAGTCAAGTTAGATTTAGCCATGGTTAGACATTGTGATCAAAAACTTGAAACAATTGACCCAAAGCAACCGAATGGGCCCGAAAGTTTCTGGCATTATTTACCAATGAAAATTTTGCTGCCTAGAATTATGCAATTTAAAACAATTGAAAATCAAGTTTCCATTCAGTGGCGCTGCCTAAACAAAATGTGCGCTGTTCGAGTGAAGCAAAAATGTTACACTACAAAAAACGATGGGCCGTGAGTTTTTCGAATATTATTGCCTGCCAACCGACCATTGAAAGGGTGGCCACTTGTATGGATCATTTAATTTTTGATGGCATTTAAAGTGGAATTGCGTACAGCTGTCGGTCAGTCGGCGGCCAGTTGGTACATTTGGCAGCGATTGCAATGTGTGGCGTTGCGCTTTTGTGTGCCCAATGAGCTGTGCTGAGTTTTACAGTTTGGTTTGCCGTCCAAAACGTTTTATGGTCAAGTTCGTTGTGTGTGTGTGTAGGAGCAGGAAATGAGCGTGGTGTGTGTGTGTGTGTGTGTGTGGGTAAAACAATTCAATTGAATTCTGTTTGGGTTTTGTTTAAACGTAAATAGGAAAAAAGGAAAATTCAATTCAATTACATTGACCTACTTTTGTATTCATAATAAAAAAACACAGCGCACATTTTTTGTTCATTTCAAGCATTCCGGAATTATAAAAATATTTTTAGAATCAGTTTTATGCAGTTTAAAGAAAATGAATGTGAACAAAGGTTTGCTTTAATAAAATTCAATATGGTTTTATTTTTTTTAATTTTATTGATGCTTTTTATTTACCTTTTTAAGCCAAGAAATACACAAATTTTGGGTATTTTGTGGTTTATTATTAACTTTTTGTTAGATTTTAATAGATATATATTATTTGTTATTGATTTGATTTCATTATTAAAAAAAACCATGTTTATTGCACAAACCAGGGACTTAACTATTATAAGTTTTTTAAGAAAATAATTGCAATGTAACTTTAAAATGCAACATAAATTTTATTTTTTGATTATAATTATTATTTGCGACATTTAATTTTTACGTTGCGTAATAACTGTTATGAGAAACGAATTTTTTTCGTTCTCGATAATTATTATTTTGGGATGTTTTTTGTTTACGTTGCTTTATAACTTTTATTTATAACTTTTTTATTTACGTTGCCGATTACTATTATTTTGAGAAATTATATTATTTTTTTACGTTGTTTCATAACTTTTATTTATGATTTTTTGTTATTTACGTTGCCGATAACTATTATTTGAAAGACAATTTATTTTACGTTGCTTCATAACATTTATGAAAAAAATTTTTTTTGTTTACGTTGCCTTACCACATTTTGGGTATGAATTAATTTTTAATTGTTTAGTTGTTGGTGGAAATTAGGTTTCTGCAGTTAATTTGCGTTTGCCAATTTAAAACAATTGAAAATCAATTCATATCCAAAATGAAGTAATTCAACGTAAACAATTTTTTTCAAAATAATAGTTATCGGCAACGTAAATGAAAAAAATTCATAAATAAAAGTTATGAAGCAATGAAAAAAACAATAATCCCAAAATAATAATTATTGACAACGAAAATAATACTTTTTACTAATAAGAATTATTATGCAACTCAAAAATGTTTATTACATGATAATAGTTATAGGCGACTTAAGCAATTTCTTATTAGGAATAATTATTATAAAGCAATACATAGTTATAGAAATTTCTTAAATTAGGGAAATTTTTTTATTCCCAAAAATATGGATAATAATTATTTTAGGTCTCTGGAAGAAACAAGAAATTAATTCAAGCATTTGAGAGTTAAACACCAAAGAGTTTTTAATAGGAACTGAAACAATTTGCTAAACCAATCGACAGTTGAGCTGCCAGAACGCATTGAGAAAGTTAATCCATCAATTGACGCAAAGAGGTCACATTGCATGACATTTCACTGAATGAACACGATGCAAAAAGCCCAGCAAAGCGGCGCAAAAAACGGATACAAGCAAAAGCTGCAAAAAACACAGAACAAAGCAAAATGAAAAACCATTCAAAGAGCGAAGGAAAAACGCGAACAGTCAAAGACGATCCAAGATGAAATCAGCGGTTTGCCTTCTACTTGCAATACTCGCTCGCTGCTTGTCAACTCAATACAAATTTCAATCGACATACATAGTGAGCACAGTCAATATTGACAACAAGCCCCTTTCAGAACAAATTCCGATACCAAACATTTTAATTGCTCGTAATGGACTTTTCAAAAAATTCTAAATTTCATTTTCCTGTTTGGTATTGCAACCTTTGCAATTTTCCACCTTTCTGCCTGCCAATGCTCACACGACATTTGAACTGCGAGCGGTGCATTTTTCAACTTGCATATTGCATTAAAATTTGTAACAAGGTTTGCAATGCTGGCAACGTTTGCCCGCAAATAACTCAGCCCGTGCCATATTCGCTCGTAAATCAATGGCAGGCGCGGCACAGCCGGCAATTTGAATACACCCAGCTGCTGCCCATAGGCAATACAGCACCAGAAGCAACAACAACGAACCAATAAGAAGCAATTCTAATTTGCAACACTAAACTCGACTGCGAGCAACGGCAGCAACATTGCGATTGCGCCGCCTCGCATCGCCACGCATCGCTTCGTATTCGTGCGGCAAACGACTTGGCACAGTGGAGCTGTGCGCCCGAATTAATTTCAATTTCCTGCATTTTAAAATCTGCAAAGCGCCGGAAATTGATTATTGCAACATGCCCAGCGCAAGCGAAGCAACGCAACGGCAATGCTGCAGGCGACAGCGACGACGCCTAAACGTAGACTATAACTCATGGGGTGCGCATAGCTGTGTGTGTGTGTGTGTGTGTGTGCGTGCGGCAACGAACAATCGATACAGTGCGCCGGCTGCTCTTGGCAATGCCATACGGCAGGTGGCTTAGGTGTGCACCAATGGCCAACTGTATCGGTGCGTTTTAGCTGAAGCGAAACATTTCACTCACTGTGTGCGAGTGTGTGTGTGTGCGTGTGAGTGTGTTTTCAATTGATTTTGTTCGCTTTTGTTGTGTTATTGTAGTTGTTGTTGGCGCATGAATTTATGTGGGCATTTAATGCCATTTAAATTCAATAGAATTTCATTATCAGCACAGAAGCAGCGAAAGTGTAGCTGACAGTTGCCGCACTGCCGCCACCCAAATTGTCCTGTCAACGCATCCACGCCGCGGCATATTTTCACCGTAAACGGTATTTTGATAGCATTTGCATAATTTGATGAATTTTTCACACGCTGCGCTGGTGTTGCTGTGTGTCCGCCAGCGCGTATACGTTGGCCTTGTGTTATGTTTGTGTGTGTGTGTGTGTGTGATTGGTTTGGTTTGCGGCATGAAATACCTTTGCGATTGAACCTCCAATTTCTACGCGAACAAAACTGTCGCTGACCACACATATACATACATTCATGTGTCTAACGTTCATTGGTACACATACACTCAGAAAAATTGTGTTCGAAAATCAAAAGTGACAACATTCAAATATTTAGTTATTTATTTATTGATATTCAAATATTATCTAAATTTTTAACTCATAAAAAGCTGAATGGAGATTTTTAAATAATTTTTCCAATAATTCTTTTCAATACAATTGGATAACAAAATATTGAAAGAAAAAAAATTCTTAACTCATTGGAGGTTCAATGGAGATTTTTACAATTGGATGCAATTGGATAAAAAAATATTGAAAGAAAAAAAATTCGTAACTCATTAGAGGTTTAATGGAGATTTTTAAGTAATTTTTTCAACAGCTCTTTACGATTTCGCTAAAAAAGTATTGAAAGAAGAAATATTTTTTAATAATAAAAAAATAAAATTTTAATTGCAGATTCCAAAAGCTTGGACAATTTTACGTTGGAAAACATTTCACCCGTTTTTTCTGACATTCGATTTTGTACCGAAAATAATTGCTGAAAAAACTGGTAAGTGGCTAAATTAAAGGGTGAATTAATATTTGTTGTTTACTCTAATATAACCTAAAACAATTTAGTTTTTATACAATTTGTATTGCATTTTCTGAAAGTTCAGAAAATATCATATCTTAAAATATGTATGCCGATTTTTTCAGCGTTCGATTTAGTACTAAAAGAAATTGAATATTGGAGAAAGGTAAATTTATATTTCTAACTTTTTCTCAACTTTTGCTTTAACCCATCTTTTACCGCCCCTAGATCCCGTGGACCGATTTTTTAAATTTTCATAACACATCCTATTTAGAGCCTCAGTATGGCATTTCTGCTTTCAAAAAATTTTGAAAATTTTATTAGTGGGCTATAGCAGGTGTGTCTTTAAAGACACGCTGGCAAAATACGTAAGCCAAATTCGACAAAATTCCACATTTTCCAAGTTTAAGTTACTGTAACTTTTTAAATACGCATCGGAAGTAGTTGCAACCCAGGAGGAAGTTGAAGATAATGCGATTCTTTGTACATATAGATAAAAACATACCATATTTATTTTATCGGTAGATCGAAATCGATGCATGGGCATATAAATATATGCAAAATTGATAAAGATAATAAGACTTGTATTGCAAAAAATTTAACAAAAGTTGTCTTTAAAGACACGGCAGTAAAAAATGGGTTAACTGTGTTAGTGGTCCTGCACTAAAGTTTGCCGATTTAGTTTGTTTCCGTGTGCATTACACTTGGCAGTGATCGGTTTAGATGCCGTCTTGTGGCTACGTTTGGCATTCGCGTAATTATTGACACGTTGTGCAGTGGAACGTGACGCAACGCAATGCCGATAATGCCACAAATATAGGAAATTAGGAATTTCAACAAATAGATACACACTTGCGACAGGTATGTCAGGCAGTTGCTATTGTTATGAGCTAAATTTTACTGTTGTCAAAGTGCCACATAAAATGGAAACAGATTTCAAATACTAAAATACATTTTTCTTAGAATTAGTTAAACATTACTGGGTGAAAATAATTGTTTGGCTATGTCCTTTTAATATGATGCTGGATCGCAGGCATTTATTTTGTTATACAAAATTAGAAACTATAATCAATAATGCAGAAGTGTTTGTAAAAAGTCTGTGATTTAAGTTTGAGAAACTTCCAAAAAAATTGCATGTAGAGTCCAGTCCAGGACAATACCAAGCCAACGATTGTAGACTCAGGTCGCTGTCAGATCTGAAGTCTCTAAAAGGCGAGAAAATTAATGGAATTTCTATAAAAAAGGGGGCATGGTAATTTTGAGAGAGTTAAGGCAGAGACAATTTAAGGTGATTCTGGAATGTTCGAGATTGAGTTGCGCTCCGCGCAAATAATCAAAAAGGCAGCCAGGAATAGTGCTGCGAGAAAGTTTGGTTTTGACAAGCAACGGTTCAACATGGATAAGAAAAATAAAAGTACAGTAACAAGGGATCAGTGCAGTGAAAATAAAGTGATAAGTGGAAAAATGGAAATAAAGTGACTACTAGTGAATTGTGTTAATGACTTTGAGTTTGTTTTATATTGGCACAATTCAGTGATACGAACTACGCCTGCATTGCTTGGCAGATATAATTTTTGTGACATTACATTATCTATATTCGTATAAGTAATTGTTTATCATGACTTACTGACTGATTCATCTGACTTACTGACTGAATACTGACAGATTCATCATCGCACGACCCAAACTGAAGCTACAAATATGAAATTTAAACTGTAACTTCATCTTAGAAAAAGAAACTTGGCTAAAAAGGGTCTTTTTGAAATTCGTGGTCTAGAAAGGCAAAACATGGGCTGAGGTGTTACATACGATTTAATGGCTATTGATTTAAAATTTGCTGAAAATACTTCAAACTAAAAATAATTCGACACCTGTTTTTTTAGTTTCTCGAAAGTGACAATGTGATGGTGTTCACAATGGATTAAGGAGTAAATACGAGCAGACTACGAACAAATATGAAGTAATGACATTATTAACTTTAAAATTAATAAAAACACTTAAAATGAAAAATAATTTGATGTGTTTTTGAAAAATATTTTGATGTGGTTTTAATTTTTTTTAAATCAAAATCTGCTCTGCTTAATAGTTTGTGTGGGGAAACACGATTTAATGGGCCCACTTTAGATATTAACCCTTTCCGGTCAATTTCCGCATTTCTTGAGATACACATTTTTCTTTCAAACTATTGACTCTCATTGAACATTTTAGCAATAAAATAGAACAAAATATCAAAATTATCATTTAGGTTGAGAATTACAGCTCAATCAATTTTGTACGATATATCGTACAATGGTCCGCAAAGGAGTAAAAATGCATGAAATTGTTGTTTAGTTTTTTTAAGTTTTTTGAACAATTCATTGATTTTTTTTAAAGAAAACATAAATCATAAACACAAAAAATCAAAACGTGATTTCAATTTGATCGAAACTTATATAAATTATATATATAAACAATTGGTTCACATTTATTCGGCCTTATAAACCGTTGTTGTTGTTGCAAAGCCCATTTCCTCTCAATAAAACACAGAATCACTTAATAGTCATATAGCTTCACAAAAAGATACTGAATATAGCCGATTCTTATTAGCGTAGTGGGAGTGGCAAGTACGCATGACTAATGCTACATAACCTGTGCCGGTCCATAAAACACAAAATCGCCTAGTAACTCCATTTCTTAACCGAAATTTGCCGAAATTTTATTCGAATTTTATTAGTCACGCGATTAATTGATGGGCGTGGCATTCAAGCAAATGCAAAAATTCGGTTATCAAACGCATAACTTCCATTTGTACGATATATCGTACAAAGCTTTGCAACCCTTGCCGTCATTTGTACGATATATCGTACAATTTTTTGAAAAACTCGGAAAAAATATTTAAACGCAAAAATGGTTTATTTGTTAAGTTCTATATTTCAACTGAGATTCAAACTTTGAAATTTTTTAGCTTTTTGTTATCAAGCACCGAGCACCAAGCACAAGAAGCACCGTCATTTGCTGGTTTTTCAAATTCTTGCAAAGAGCAGCTAAGAAAACAAACTCATATTGTGCAATTATGGCTATAATGATTTATATTTTTAAACAGAATGATGCAACACAGCCCATTTAATAAAAACCAAAAATCCATAAAAAGTGTTTCGCTGTCATATAAAAAATCGTAGAAAAAATTGTACGTTATATCGTACAAATTTCCGGAAAGGGTTAGGAAAAACTTCAATTTGGGAATAATTTGGTACGTATTTTTAATTTGTTTTTAATCAAAATCTGGTATGGTCAAGAAAGTGTTAAGATAAACGTGATTTATTGAGCCCATTGACTTCAGACTTGATGAAGACTACTTGAAAATATTCCCTAATTGATGCTCACTTAAATTATTTGTCCTCTAATCCATGTCTCTGGTTGATTTAAGTATTCAAATTAAAAATATTCTGAATTATTTATTGCAAACTGCAGCAATGATAATCACATTGCAGCCCATAATTTATGGCATTTCAAAGTGATGAACTACTTACGGTTGGTCGCTGCAGAAATTAAAATGCAACCGTTTGCCACCTAAGGACCGCATGCCGCAGTCGCGTCGCGTCGCGTCGCTGTGTCGAGGACGGCTCATAAATTTAATTATGCATTTTCTCACCCAGTAAATTTTAAAATACGCCAACCACTGCCATATTTTACGATGTTAACGGGGGAAATTACACCAAACCGCACACTGAATGCGCCGCTCCAAAAACCGCACATACTCTCCGTCAATGCAGCAATACCAATAATAACAACAACAACAACAAAAGTGACAATAACAAGCAGCAATTTCTGTCATAGCCATTAGTCTGGTGAGAGCATTCACACACACACACACACACACACACACACAGACAACGAAGGCCGCTCGCAACAAATTTCAATCAGTGAACTGTACTTTTAACAGAGACAAAAATATTGTTACACAACGCGGCAACAACAGTAGCAACATTATTTTTATTATTATTGTTATTGTGTAGTACAACTGCAGCACCGTCGCGTCTGTCGGCAGCGATGGCGATGCGTAAATTTTGCTCGCTGTCCGTACGCGATTTGTGCGAGTTGAACGGCTCTGCAGCTCGTTTCGATGATGTTGCAGCTGTAAGAATTTGTATTGGTGCTATTAATCAAAAGTGACATCACATATGGGAGCAGTAAACGTATTGAAAATATTACGTACATAAGTATATTTGTGTTGGTTGGCATGCTGATCAATGTTCAAATGGACACATTTTAACTCAATTGAAAAATATTCAACATGTGTCTGTATGTGTGTGGATGCTTATGTATGCGTGCAGTGGGACACACAGGATTTCATTAGGGAGGAATGGCGATTTGTACATAAATTTGAAGCCAAATACCAGTTGAAACCACATTTGCAACCCAAAATATTAGCAAGACACAAATATTTAAGAAGGGCAGGAAAGAGAAGGAAGGGGACCCCTAAAACCATCTTGCGTGCGCCACTGTATGTGTGTGGGTGCGTATCTGTTCGTACTGCTGACAGTTATTGAAATAATATGATTGCTGCATTTAACCCTCTTGCGACCAAGCGGTGCTGGCGGCAACCTAAACTTAAAAAAATTTACATAAGTCGTAACTTTCGGTTTTCCACGTTTGTTTTATTACAAACTTGAAAAGATATTAATCTTCTGGCACGCCCCTATTGTCTTCAGAATATTATTCTTCAATACAAAAAAAATAAATAAATAAAACCCAAGAGTTACAGTGGTAAATATCCAATAATTTGGAGATATGAAGCTTAAAAGCTGATAGGATTTTTTGATAGTGTTGGCTGTGTTGATAAAGAAATATTGATTACGTTGGGAGCATGGATGAGAAATATATTAGAAGAATCAAAATAATTGATTAATGAGTTTGAGGAACAAAGAACGACTAAGTAGAACTACTCCTCTTAGAAAATGTAAAGAGGAACTGCAGAGAAAGTTGATGTGAAAAGAACGAAATAAACATTATAGGCAGTGTTCAGCAGACTTAGGCCGATGTTATGCTGCCAGTCACGGGCAACGATCACGGATAAGTTGTTGTTGCTTCAATGTAAAAGAGAAAAATTACGCTCTCCAAATATTCTCTTTTACATTGAAGCAACAACAATTTTATCCGTGATCGGTGCCCGTGACCGGCAGCATAACATCGCCCTTAGCAAGCTTAGAGAAAGAGAAAAACCCAAAGAGCAGACCACATAAAAGAGAAAAACAAGATGGAAGAGAGGATGGAATGAAAAGAACAAAATGAAAAATATGATAGATAGCAGCGAAAGCAGAGAAAGCAAGAATGGGATCGGAAAATGAAAACCTGAAATAAGAAGATAATGGATGTAGGAACGAATGATGAAGCATGAACAATTAGGATTTGGATAGAAAAAGAAAGGATAGGAAGAGAGGGGAAAATAGACAATAGGAGACAGAAGATAGTGCAGTAAGAAACAGAAAATAGACATTAAAAGACAAAAGGTAATAGAGAAAAAAGATTGAACGAATAATAAGTGTTGATAGAAAGTCGCAGAATGTATGGAAAAAGAAGTGATAGAGAAGAGATGAAAAGATAGTATCTTTAAGATACAAAAGAAACATCATGTAGAAGAAACAAAAAGATATCAAGATAAGAGTTATACAGAAAAAAGAAAAGAAGCAGCTAAAACTAGGAATATAGAATGATTGAAATAAGATTTAGAAATCTAGAAAAAGAAAGGATAATAGGAGGGGAAAATAGACAATAGGAGACAAAAGATTGTGCAGTAAGAAACAGAAAATAGACATTAAAAGACAAAAGGTAATAGAGGAAAAAGGTTAAACGAATAATGAGTGTTGATAGAAAGTCGCAGAATGTATGGAAAAGAAGTGATAGAGAAGAGAAGAAAAGTTAATATCTTTAAGATACAAAAGAAACATCATTTAGAAGAAACCAAAAGATATCAAGATATGAGTTATACAGAAACAAGAAAAGAAGCAGTTGAAACTAGGAATATAGAATGATTGGATGATGGAAATAAGATTTAGAAATCTAGATAAGATTGAGAGAAGAGATAAGTGAAATATAGTGAAGTAAAACAAAAGTTAGAAAGAAAAGAAGTTTGTAGACAGTTAACCCTCAAATGCATGAATTATTTTCACATTTGCTAAATAAAAATAGGATTTTCTTTTTAACACGAAAAATCACTGAAAAGTGAATTAAATATTAGTAAAATACTAAATATTAGCAAACAGATTTCGAATGTGGTTGTCGTTTCAAAATATTATATCGAGGTTTAATTTGAAGATATACACAAATATGTTAGTGTGCCTAAAGGCATCAATATGCATTTGAGGGTTAAAACAGAATACAAGAAAAAGACGAAGACAAAGTATGAAAAAGAAAAATGGCCAACAAAACTAAGGTTTAAAAAGCAAAGGGGAATAGAGTGTACATTTATAAAGACAACAAGAACTTGAAAAGGATTAAGCGGATGCAATTAAAAAGCACTGACAACAGAAGAGATGGCCGCAGTTTCTCAAAAAGTAGTTGACGAAACAAGGGAGCAAAAAGCACGAGAAGAACATCGAAGAAGAATAAGAATAGAAAGTGCAAATGATAAAAAATGCAATAAGTGGATATAATAGTATCGAGTAAGGTGAAAGCAAGGTGAAAGGTAAGATGAGAAAAGTTTGAGCGTATTTAACCCTTTCGACCCCGAATTTTACCCTGGCTCGATATTACTGTTTGGTATTTAAGTCATGAAACACTTCCCTAAGAAGGGTGCACACGAGATTTGAAGTCGCCACGCCTCTTTGTTAGAGTTCTAGAGCTAGTTTACTTTTAAACAATTTTAGCTTAAAACGGGTTAAATAAATTTTTTATCAATATTTTTTAATTATAGAAAAATTATTTAATATTTATGGAAAAATACAAAATTACTTTTTTTTTATTTGATTTAACCATTATTAAAGAAACAGGGTTTTGATAAAATGTGCCCAATTCGTAGACTTCAATTAGAACACAAACTTTCCCTGATATCGCTGCAAATTATTGAAAATTATTTTGGGGATAACAGTAAAATTTTTGTAATATGCTTTGAATTCATTTCTAAAAATATTAATTTGTTGGTGCCTACTTAAATTAAACTCATAAGTCAATCGTAGCATTTGCTATAAGATGACAAATAGGTGAAGTTGCTCTCAGGCAAATTTGGGGTCGAAAGGGTTAAGGAGAAGAAAGAGCGAAAAACGAACGAAAAAAAGATTCAGGGAAATGGCGAAGAGGTTGCGCTGTCAAGACAAGAAGATTTACTAGAAAGAGGAAATACTAGTATTGAGCAAGAAAAAGTTAGGTAAGAAGGTCAGTAGAGACTAGTATGTTTGTGTTAAAAGAGAAAGGGGAAAATAGAGAAAGAGAGAAATATGAATTACAGAAAAAGAAATATTCAAAAGAATGACAAGGAACGTGGTAGGGAGTCAAGTAAAGAAAACATAGCAGGAAGAGGCTAGTATCGATTAAGAAACAAATAAGGTGAGTATGGAAATGTGTGAGTGTGCGAAAGAAGAAGAAATGGAGAACTGTGAATGAGTAAAAAAAAAATTGAAAAGTATGTCGAAGATTGTCGCGGGCCAATTGAAGAAGAGATGTGTGGTGAGTTGATCAAAAATGAACGATACATGAATTTTTATAGTCAGCGTTAAAAGAATATTTCACAGTATTTTGTTTTTGAATTCAACTCTTTGTGTTTTAACTTAGATTCAATATTTGAAAATAGTCAGCCACATCATAGACAAACTTACGAAGCTACTCATGGGACGCGCAGTTGAAATTTGCGCCGCAGCAAACTCAAATATTCAGGCGATCATAAAAATGCAATTAAACTCAAAGATTTTGCAGCCATATTGCAAAGGCAAATTTTAATGAGAAAACTTTTCATTATCTGATTTTTATTGAGGTGGCAGTGTGCGCGCCCACCAACACATCGACTTTAAGTTTGCGAAGAAACGCGCCCTTTAACCGGAAAGCAAAACACCGGCAGGCAACGTGCAGCTTATGCCATGAATAGTTTAGCTGCAATTTGGCAGCACTGGCCGAAGTGGGCGTCTGCTCAGCGGCGCTGTTGTCTTAATTTCCTACTTGAAGATGGATTAAAAAACTATTATAAATGAATGTGAATGGAATTTTCGGCAGCCACAAAGAAAATGACGAAGAAAATGTGGTGGTCGCAGCGCTCAACTTTGCTGTAAGCAAAATATTAAAAATTGTTGCTGTGGCTTGGAGTTTACGAGGAAGTTGTTTGAAGAAGAAATGCAAGCGTTGGGCACTGCTTGGAGCATTTAAGCGAACGAATTTGTAGATAAAATTGTGTAGCTTGGCAGCTTTTGAAATAGAAAACAAGTGGAAACAGAAGCTCAGTCGTCTAAGTAGGCAGGGAAGTGTTTGGCTTGAGACTAAATGCTCAAAGGAATGCAACCAGTACTAAGCTTTTACTTAAAAACGAAATTTCGGCGCGCTTCTTGTTTTTTCTTAAAGCCATTTTGTGTATTTCCAGCTTTTTTTAAAGCCTTAAATCCTTAAGAAACAAACAGCAACTTATTTACGGCTGTATAAATTTCAAAAAACGTACGCATCGAAGATATCGAGAAAAACTCGATAAAGCCACACAAGCATGAAAAATCACAAATGAAAGGCGAAGGCCACCAGCGCAAGCGAATCAATTGCGCGGAGGCGAAAATAAATGCAGGACAAAGGTGCGCTGTCGAAAACAGCAAAAGTTAAGCGCGTTTCGCAGAGCGGCACAACGCGTCGCTCGCGGCCATTCGGCGAGCAAAAACAGCGCAACAAGAAAACGGCAGAGCCAAAAAAGCCAATCTCAATGCTATGCCAAGTGAAAAATTATGTATTTACCTGCAAGGATATGCAAGATCAAAAGCCTAATCCAAAGGACTTGGCGTGCGCAGCAATGCTGAAGCACGAAACAGCGTCGACTTTGTTTGTACAGCAAAGTGCGGCAGGCGGCGGCAGTGTGACAATGTTGCCACAGCTGGTTGGCAGTTGCGTGGGACGGCGGGAGCTACACGCTGGTCGCACTGACTAGCTCAACCGCAGCTGTTTACTTTGTGCTGTTGTCGGCTTTGCCGCTGAACACGTCATAAACAACAACAGCAAAGACAACGTGTCCGCCAAAGTAAGCAACGTAACACAACTGGCTGCACACAGCACTCGCACCAACTGAAATATTAAAGAGGTAATTCCAAATAAAGCCAGTTTGCTGTAAATCTGTACATACACTCATACAAACTTAAAGCCACATGTACAGTTGGGTTTTAAGTTGTGGAGGGTGCTGGGCCTGAGCGATTGTAGGGCCGTAGATAGGAAATTTGTGTGTTGTGAAAGTTGACAATTCTTTGCTTAATTTGTAACTGAAGAAGCAACACAATTTATCTTAGAAAGCCAGTTTTGTAAAGTGAAGATTTCACTAAAATCGGTGGCTTATAATACCGTGCAATAGTAATTTTAACCAAAAAGATTTTTTAATCAAAAAGATGATGTAGGTGTGAAACTAGAAAATTTAAAAAGAATAAAGAAATAATTTTAAGGACAAACACCTTTCAAAGATTTTTCTTCAGTATTTGCAGTTGTATAATGATGAAAATATGGGTATCAAATAAACGAGAAAACTTGTAGCACTTTGACTAAATTTTCTAATTAACTTAACTTTACTTTCAGTACCACAATACGACAGATTGATCAAAAATTTGTATATAATGACTCGTATGGCCACCATAGTAGCCACGATTCGTCCATTTAGACCAAAAGTGGGCCCTTTTATTTTATTTGAGCCTTTAGGCCGGTTTTGGGTAAAGTAAAAAACTAACTTTTTGGGGGCAATCGGTAAAATTTTCAAAAATCTTTGGTTTAAAAACACAATTTGTTGAAAACAAAAACTCAACCTTTCGTTCTCGTTTTGGGCCTTTTTTAGGAAAATGTCAAAAATCTTTGGTTTTAAAACACAATTTGTCGAAAACAAAAAGGAACGAAAGGTTGTTCCCGTTTTGGGCCTTTGTTTTGGAAAATTTTGGTACGAAAAAGTTTAGTTAATTGGAGACCGTGATGACCACGATGAGGTTTCTGCATATCTTTTGTTCTATATAAGTAAGAAGGCGTGGCTTCGCCTATAGAATTCAAATCTATGACATATAGTCGAATAGCATTGAAATTTGGTATAGTGTTATCCCATGAATTTGTCTTTAGACTAGTGAATTTTTGTTGAACAGTTAATTTTTGTGACACAAATTTGCTGAAAACTTAAGAACTGTAAGTTACTCAACAGTCACACTCGGTAAGCACTTTTTATTCAGGCGCGTTCTTCGACACTGTAAGCGGTTCGGTCATTGACCCATTTCATACTTTTGATTCCTTAACCCTTTCGCTACAGATTTTTACTTGGGAAAGTTAAAATTTTAAATTTTACGTTTTAGGCTTCTTATATTTATTAGCAACATTCCATAAGACATTTTTTAATTTTTATACTCGGACCCTGTATTTTAGAGTGTTTTTCTATGAGAGAAACCACATCGCTATGGCTGTAATAATTACTTAAATATAAAACTTTTTACGCATAACGAAAATTTGAATATTTCTTCATTTACTTCAGCCAAAATTAAAAAAAAGTATTTAAATTGAAAGAAAACGTCAAATTAAAAAGTTCTCTAATTTTTTCTGTTTCTTCTTCCTTTACTATTTCAATATATACCATTAAAAAACGTATATACTTCTCTTCTTTAAACTTAAATATTCAGTTTATTAATTTCGTATTTTTCCTAAAACTTCAAGCTATACTAAAGACCAACAAAAAAATGTATTCTTGAAACCATAGAGGATGCAGACGTCCACAAAGTAGCATATTGCCATATGGCAACAAAATAGCGAAAGGGTTAATGAATCATAGAAAGTAATAATGTTTGAATTTTGTTTGTTACGATAAACCTGTGTAATCTAAAGTTTATGTTCTTTTATATTATACTTAGATCTATTGTCTTTCTAATAAAATATTTGTTTCCCATGCCACGCCTTCCCTATTAAAGCTGGCTGCGCATTGAAAGATTCTCATATATATACTTGTTCTTAAATTCTTTGAAAATATTAAAGATAACCAGAACTGTACAAAATGTACAAAGAATGATTAAAAAAATGCCACACAAATTTTGTATTATAATAAAATTCGTTGAAATCTGTTAACCCATTTCGTAGCTTTGATTTGTTAATTCGATTCGAATCATAGAAATTAGTAAATTTTGCATTATTTTTCATTACGATAAACTTGTGTAATCTAAAGTTTATGTATTCTGTATTATACTTAGATCTATTGGTTTTCTAACAAAATATTTCTTTGCCATACCATGACTTCCATATTAAAGCTGGGCGGCCATTGAAAAATTCTCATATATAGACTTTTTTCTTAAAATTTTTAAAAGTACTAAAACCCCAAACAAAATGATTGGAAGACAAAATTAGTAATTTGGTCTTATAATAAAATACGTTAAGATCCATTCAGATAAATCACAGAGAGTGCAAACGTGTTAAATTAAATTTTAATATGCCATTGCGGACAAATGCCATCATCGTGCTGAAGCTTATTTTCCGTGCTTATCTTCACCTAATTCGCTCTCCTATTAGAAGAAATGTAAAATAACACCTCTTCCAAAATATCAGTTGGAATATGCAACTAAAATTTTGTATCTAATGTAAGATTCCTGCAACCTAAGCGGTTTATTGTCCGCTAAAATCATCTGGTATTCTATTTGCCCAGGTTGTGAATCAGACCCTTTTGCGATATTTGAAGCAGGTCTTCTACACCGAGACTATGTTTCCCCAGAAACTTTGCACGTCTGTGTGTCAGGGCCGGGCAGTTGGTAATGAAGTGGTCCATCCTAAGCTTCAATGCCAGAATTTGCATGTCCTGCTTTCAGTCAAGCCTAGCTTGTAAAGGTGGTTTTGTGTAGAAGATGTGACCTTTTACAGCATCACATAAAGTCCTAAGGCGACTTCTGTTTAGATGTAGATGTGGTCCAGATCTTTTTCTGTAAAAGTTCGGGAACTTTTTAGAGTGATATAGCAACTCCATGTTGCTCCAGTATTCTTGCTTGCGATTTTGAATCCAGTTGGGCAACTCCCATTAGAATTTGACTCTCTACACTATTCCAAAATGTATTCCCGAAATGTTTAGTATGGTCTTATAAGACACGTTATGGTAGCCTTCCAGCCAACTGGGAACTGTCACTGTAAATCTGTATGAGTTCACGTATTCGGCACATCACTTCATCACGCAGGCAGAGTTTCAGGCTGCGGATTGAGGCCTTTGGCAGCAGTCATGGCCAAAGCGACATCGCCTCAAAACACAGACCCACACGCACAAAAGCACAACAGCCACTCTCACTACCGATACCCACCCATGTACCCACATATACATACATAAGTATATATATTCGTATTGTGTGTGTGTTTGCGTGTGTGCTTATGTCCTTCGCCGCACACCCGTCCATTGCGGCACGTAATTGCGGTATTTAAACTTTGCAAATCTGCCAGCAAAAGGCACATAAATTTGTAGCATAATGCCAAAGCTCGCCCACCGCAAATCGCAGCTTTGGCTGCCGCTGCGTTGAGCTTACGTGTTGCTGCTGCTCGAACAACAAACCGCAGAGGCCAAAAAATTCGCTTCGGAAACGCAGCAAATGGCTGAAAGCATCAGCGGCATCAGAGCTCAGATCCGAAAGGCTGGCGGGCTGGTTGCAACCCGCTTAGCTCACCGGCACCAACACTCAGCGCTACCGTCAAAGTGATAATAAACAATTTTTTTCTTAGTGTTGGAAAATTGTGTTCAGCTGTGTTTTTTTTTTTTTTTTTTTTTTTTTTTTTTTTTTTTTTTTTTTATTTTAAAGAAGGGAAAAGCATTGAAAGCCGGAGTGTGAGACTTTCACCCACTAAAAACCCTTCTATCTCCTACACTGATACCAGGGAACGTCCTGCAAGGAATTACTTCCTGGTATCAGTAGGGTGCGGCACCGTGCCCACCACCTCGGACTATCTATGTTCCCTACGTTGGCGTTCTAAAACGCGCAGTGTTCTTATAATGCTGGCTGCAGCCGAGCATACAGCTTCCCACTTGCGTGGGGTGTCACACATGTGTGCAGTCAGGTTTATAACGGACGGATGCTCCCCAAGAGCTAACGCTAATTCCCTTCGGACGGACTCGAACCGCGGGCACTCCAACAGGATATGCTCTGCGGTCTCGTGCTTCGCCGGGCATTGCGGGCAGAAGGGGTCGTCATCATGCTTGAATCTGTGGAGGTACTGCTTGAAGCAGCCGTGCCCACTCAGCAGCTGCGTTATGTTGTGGTCTAACTCACCATGCTTGCGCTCTACCCACCGCGCGATGTCCGGGATCAACGCAAAAGTCCAACGCCCCTTGGTGTGTTCAGCTGTGTGTGTGTGTGTGTGGGTGTGGTTCATATTTTTCATATATGTGTGTATGTGTGTGTGTGTGGTAGTTGTTAGGCAAAACATGAAATTACCTTTTCTAGTTAATTAATACTTGATCAATAATTTACGGCATAGTTTTGGGCCTTTTAATGAAGAGTTTATGAAAATTGCGTTTCGGCATGAAAGCGTGAAATTGTAAAATCGTTACGGCGTTTGATTGCCACTTTTCATGTTCGTCCCCTTGGCGCTGCTTGTCGCTGCCAGTCGCTGCCGGCTAAGTGCTAATGCCGAACGGAAGCGAAATGGTTTGCAGTCGGCTGCGTTGAGGTTACTAGGAAATTGAAAATTGGTTGGGTAAAATTTGCAATTTCAATTTTCCTGCCGGCAGCTGTGTAATTGTCAACGTTAGACTTACGAGTTGCTTTAGCCAGTTAACGGCATAATTTGCCATTAATTTACGTGTAAATTATGTTGATTTAATGTGATGTTGTTGCTGTTGCGTTGGATTTTTAATTTGAAGCGTAGTTCACGGTTTGCAGATTTTGAAAGCCTAAATGTATGCAACAGCTTTATGTGAGTGAATAGAAAATGTCAAATAATTGACCAAGTTTGCTGTTGAATAGTGTTTATTTTGGACTGGACAACTGAGTAGTTGAATGGGACAATGCTTGATGAAAATGGAGAGCAGGATTTCATTTTGGGGTAGGTTTTTTCTACAACTTTTGAGCCCAATTCCATTTTAAACCATATTTTTCATCAGCAATTTTTATGTTTGGAGGATTTGAACCCCCAAACCACTGCCATTGAGGCACTTCCAAAGGCCTTCCTTGACGACTTTCAACAAAAAAAATAAAATTTTGACCATTTGTTGTTGTTGTGTGCACTTAATTTTTCTTTTATCATCATGACAAACATAGTTTGTGAGTACCACCAATATTTTCTCCATGGCCACTTTCTGTGCATGATAGATGCAATTGAGCGACGTCGTTCGTTGGCAACATTAGGCCACACTTTTTGCATTCAAATGCGCAGCTGCGGCGCCAAGAAACTCTACCTAGAACCATGATATACTATTTTGCATGGCTTGTTACGGGCACCAACTAAGCGCAGCTGCAATTTCGACTGAATTTAATTAAAATCGGGTATAAATAATACACAGACGCTGGCAATGGTGCAGAAAGCCGCGTCGACGCTGGCAAAACGAAATTGCATTGCATTCGTACCGCAGCAGCGCATTGCTCAGCGGTTACGGTCACATGTGTGCCAGTGCTGCAACCATAGCTGCAGTAATCTGCCAACTCAAACACACACACATACATATACATTCATATAGACATTGCAAAGACAGCGACCCTCTTCGAAAGCAGAAATTTTGGAATTTGCCAGCAGTTGCAGCCGCTGCCGATTCCACTTGCCAGCTGCAGCTGCTAACCGCAAAATCCACTGGTCTGCCACTTAAAAAAAATTGAATTGTTATTGTAGCGCCTTGCGTCCTTGTCCGAACGAAATGTTGCGCCATTACAACGAGAAATGTCCTTGCATCAAATTACTTACAATTAATTAATTTTTGGAACATTTTACAGTTAAATTTTTTGTGTGCCCGAGCCAGTGTGACCGCTTTTTACATACACATACACATATATACATACATATACACATATATACATACATATATAGCAAGCAGCTGAACCTACAAATGTCATTTCGCTTTTTGTTCTCCTCTTCGCTGCCACTTTGTACAATGTGAACGAATGTTAGGCGAACTGAATTATTTTGCGGGCAGCGGCCAGCTTGGCGACAACAATGCGCTCAGCTACCAGCTACATCTGGCATCAGTTGTCTAACATAGTGAGGCGGCCAAATTTGGAATTGCATTACTCGACAGCCAGCAGCGGTTGCATGAGGCACAAAGTGCAACAGCAGCGATGGCCGAGCGGCAGCTTCAGTCAAGCAAAACGAAACGCAGCTGAGAAGATGGCCTCAGCGATGCCGCTACAGCGGTTACAGTGTTGAATGAAGTCAAATTACGCCAGCAGTCAAAGAAAAATTAGACCTGCCACATGCCCAACACTTCGTGTTGTTGGTACAATGGAACTGACACAATTAACTTTTCATTGACGGCTGGGTATTCATGTACCTAGAAGACAGGGTTTGCGGTGGAGGTTATTTCCTGGCACTGCTAGAAATAGGTCGATACAGTGGTGCACACAAGATTTCATTTGGGAGGGGATTTGCGTACAACTTTTGAGCCGAATACCATTTGAAACCATATTTTGTACCAGCAATTTTTGTGTTTGGAGGTTTGAACCCCCCATAGGTTAAGAGGTCACCTCGAGGACATCACGTAGGCCATGTGGCCCATTGT
Organism: Melieria crassipennis; assembly: GCA_963668005.1. Taxonomy (NCBI): domain Eukaryota; kingdom Metazoa; phylum Arthropoda; class Insecta; order Diptera; family Ulidiidae; genus Melieria; species Melieria crassipennis. The sequence continues at coordinate 29,777,890 of OY764962.1, read as the reverse complement.
GTTACCACTCTGCCCATACAGTTCCCATAGATTTCGCATAGATGAGAGTCACTTGGCTCTGATGAATTTATCAATGTGACCTGGGTGGGTTTTTTTTAACCCGGCATCGGTGTGGTGGGGTATACCATACCCCAGAGGTTGTATTTTTGTAAATAATACGGATATCAGTTTTATGTGGGCACTATTGCTTCTAGTAGCTGTTTATAACAGTCCAACCATACACATTTGCTGTCTAAAAACAACTTAAGTGTGACCAGATTTGAGTCACATCCCGCTAAAGTCCATTGGGGTATGACATACCCCACCACACCAATAACGTAACTTTTTGTGTAAATGATTTTGAATTAAAATTGTTATTTTCGATGGTCTAGTAGTCATCGATTTGTTAAAAAATTCACCGTACTGAAAAATAAGAGGCAAATACCAACTGCCCAACTGCTACGTGCAAGAAAAGCTCCCAGTTCAGTATTCGCATTCGTCGCCGTAGAAAACGAATGTCGTATGTTCCATTGAATTCAATAGCACATACGACAATCGTTTTCATCGTATCATATGTTCCAAAAAATATCATTAATACACAAAAATATCATGATTCTGTAAATCCTTGAAATAAGGCGAAGCTGTACCAAAACGTCGTCAGTACAGCACTCGATGTTCGGTTTGTCCGAGAGCAAAAACCTTATACGACTTGCGAAAAATGTGCTAATTTTGACACCCTGTAATTCGCTCCTCTTTCAGGTTACCTACAAAAAATTTAATGTCACATAACTATATGTATTTAATTTTTAAAACAGACTATGTTTTTTGGAAAATTATATACAGACATTTTTTTAAACCCCATTATATGAGGTCAACTTATAAATATCGGTACTTTTCGTTTATTTTTGTTGTATTTGATATTTTCTTTTACAAATTGCTTGCACATGAAGTGCTTTTGTATTTTCTTGCGTAAAAGTAAATAAAGAATAATATAAAATTGCTATATTTTATATTTGTGTTGTTTCGTGAGGTTGCGGCTATATCATGTCTTGGGGTATGTCATACCCCACCACACCAATAACGTAACTTTTTTCCACCACACCAACGCCGGGTTAAGCCCGCTACACATCTGAGAAAGTCCTGACCCAAGAATCCGAAGCGTATTCTTGCAGGCGCCAAACATTTTCTGAGGAGATGCTCGACGATTTTCTCGCATTCCTGTAGATTACGCAGAAGTCATTGAACAGCAGACCCAATCTTTTGGTATATTGGCCGATGAGACAGTGTCCAGTTATGATTTCCACTTATAATCCCTATGGAGTGTTTACTGACTATAGTAGAATCAATTTCCCGCTCTGGTCAGTTGAAGGACTGATTTATTCATGGAACCATCTGGTGATTGCTTTGTCTTGGTATTCGTTCTTCAGATAAAGTCTGCAAATAGAGAGTGGTATACCAACCTTTCCTGCGGTATTAATGTATAGCAGTTCCGTGCCTGCTCTTGCCAGTTCTTCGGCTGTAGAGATTCTCTCTATATGTTTGTGACCAGGCACCCAACAGAGGTGTTAATGGATTTAAAACTGATGGAAAAAAACAACGTCACTCAATATTTATATTACGAAAATTAGTTTTTCTGGCCCAAGCACGCGTAATTCGTATCGCTGGATTGTGCCCAATTAAAACACACTGAAATTCTTTAACGCAGTTCACTACTAGCAGTCACTTTATTTAAATTTTTTCCGAGTCAATAAAAGATCTAACTTATGTTTTCAATTACAGGCCGACAACAACTTTTATAGCCTACAAAATTTTCTAATTAATTGAAAAAATTTATAAAGTGCAATCAATGGACTGGTATTAGTGTCGTAATTAAAGAATCTTTACCGATCTATCTGTCAGACCTTTGACTTTCCAAAAGTGCCTTCACGGCAATTATTTACTAGCAAATCGGTAGGAAATTATAGAAATTCATAATGAATTAAAAAGAAATTATTTATTAGAATTTATTGGCTTTTATTAAAACATTATTGAGACAATCTTTACACCCCCTAACTGCTGTTACTGGCAAATGAAAAGAAAATAATTTAAAAAAATTTGTATGATCAAAACTTAGCCTGGCAACAGGTGTTTATCGAAGAAATAAAAATCTGTCTCAACAATAAAGGTTGCACGTTAAAAAAATAAATGATGATATTTATAAAAAATTTGTATAACAAATGTTTTTCCGCTTAAAACTTTTTATTATTACGTACTACGTATCTAATGTTGCACATCAAAAGAAAGGTATGACAAATACCTTTTGTTTGATATCCATATCGTGTAAATCAGTTGGAGATTATTTGAGTTTTTTTGATAAAAACTTTGAACTTTGACGCCGAGCCATGTCTTTTATGGGCATTTCCCCAGGCAAAATTTTTAGTTTGTTAGATGCAGAAGCCAATCCTCTATATAAACTCATACTCATTTATTTTTTCCACGAGGGTTCGCTATACTGTTTTTATGCCTCCACGAAAGTGGGGTTTTTGGGACATTTTTGTCGAAAACACAGTTTGAATGTATTTTTTATGGATTGGTGTCTTAAGCAAATTTCTTGGTCGTTAAAATATCTAAAAACTTGCCGAAGACAGTAAAGCGATATTGGGAACGATTTAGGACCTATTAGCATTTAAACGTTCGAAGACTTAAGCGACGAACTCGACTAAAATGAGTAAACTTCAAAGTCGGATTTCTCTTAAACTAGAGCCAATCCAACCAAACGGCTGGTGGATCTCAACTCAGTATACCTATAGAAAAGTCCTCTGTATGAATTTTTCCTTTGAATTT
>OY764962.1:29667588-29770088 GCA_963668005.1 Melieria crassipennis | reverse complement strand
TTCCATTTTTGCACCAACAGCCGCAGCAGCGCGCCGGTGTTGCTTCCAGCGGTTATCGCATTATTGCCCTGTACCCAATTTTTTGTGTTCTCATTCATTCTCCCATTCATGATGTTCTTTTTTTTGGCATGTCAAAGCTGTGCGCCAACGTAAAAATCGCGCTGCCATTTTAAATTATGGCGTATTGCACTCAGCGTAAAAAACACACACACACACACACACTTGGGCGTGTAAATATGTCTGCTACGATGCCGCCGTCGCTGCAATAATTACTTAAAAACGCGTGATTTATTTGAATAGTTTGGAAAATGTTTCGCAAAAACGTTGAACATCAGACGTCGGTCGGCGCGCTCAACTATGCCGACCAACGTGCCTCTGTTGGCTGCTGGCTGCGTGTGGCAGGTCGGAACGCGGCGCAATGCATTCTGATGTTGTAATTGCACAACGAGTGTTGCTGCATTCCCACGATCGGCTGACGCCTGGGTCAGTGTGTTAGACTGTCGTGGTAATTAATTTCAAATTTTGCAAAATGCCAAAAGTGGCGAATGTGTTGTTATTGTTGTTGTTGTTGTTTGCGACAAATTGGCCGCACTAATTGTTTGGTGACTGACCCATAATTGCCAGATTGCGGTGCGGTTTTACCTTTCAAATCAATGAACATTAGTGCCGCAGTAAATTTAATAAATTTGAGGTTACTTCATGCAAGGTTGTCTGGTCTGATTTAAACCCATTTTTGGCCGTTAGTTGATTTTTCGATTAGAAAGATTGAAGTGCTAGAAGTGGTCTTTCAGCTGTTGATGGGTAATGTAGCTTTGTACTTTTGATATAGAAAATGTTAAAAAAACGGGTAATTGTAATTTTTTTAATATATCTTTTTTTTTACATTTGAGCAAATGCGCAGAGTATAATCCCTATTAATCCGAGGCATTGCGTTGGTTCCGGAATGATATATATTAGGTTAGGAGACATAGATAGATAGTCTGTTCATCCTTTCGCTCCAGGTTTTTATTGGGGAAAGTCTAAATTTTTAATTTATCCATTTAGACTTCTGTGTGATTATAGCAGCAATATTCCATAATAATTTTTAAAATTTTTTTAAAGGACCCTCTTTTTTACAGTGTTGTCATATGACAGCAACGATATCGTTATGGCTGCAATAGTTTCGTATACAAACCATTTTGTACGCATTACTAAAAATCGAATATATCTTCATTTATTTCAGCTAAAAATACTACAAAATCTTTCTGAATCGAATATTTCTTCATTTATTTCAGCTAAAAATATTTAAAAATTTAACTGAATTGAATATTTCTTCATTTATTTTACCCAAAAATAATAAAAAATTTATTTCAATGGAATGGATGAATAAATATTCATTTATTTTTCATCAAAATACTATAAAATGTATCTGAGTTGAATATTTCTTCATTTATTTCAGCTAAAAATATTTAAAAATGTATCTGAATTGAATATTTCTTCATTTATTTCATCCAAAAATAATAAAAAATTTATCCGAATTGAATTTTTATTCATTTATTTTTGATCAAAGTAAAATTTTGAAAAATGTATCTGAGTTGAATATTTCTTCATTTATTTCAGCTAAAAATATTAAAAAATCTATCTGAATCGAATATTTCTTCATTTATTTCAGCTAAAAATATTGAAACATTTATCTGAATCGAATACTTCTTCATTTATTTCAGCTAAAAATATTAAAAAATCTATCTGAATCGAATATTTCTTCATTTATTTCAGCTAGAAGTATTTAAAAATTTATCTGAATCGAATATTTTTTCGTTTATTTCAACTAAAAATATTTAAAAATATATCTGAATTGAATATTTCTTAATTTATTTTACCCAAAAATAATAAAAAATTTATTTGAATGGAATATTTATTCATTTCTTTTTGATCAAAATATTAAAAAGTGTATCTGAGTTGAATATTTCTTCATTTATTTCATCCAAAAATAATAAAAAATGTATCTGAATCGAATATTTCTTCATTTATTTCAGCTAAAAATATTAAACAATCTATCTGAATCGAATATTTCTTCATTTATTTCGGCAAAATTATTAAAAAATTTAATTGATTTATAGCAAAAAAATTAAAAAAATTTCTCTTGTTCTTCTCTTTTCTGCTTCTTCTTTTTTACTATATAAAGATATAACATTAAAAAAACGTGTATACTTATATTCCTAAAACTCCAAAGTATTCTAAAGGCCAACAAAATATATATACTCTTGGAACCATAGAGAGTTCCGACGTCCACAAACTATATTAATATGTTGCCATAGCGCAATAAAATAGCGAAGGAGTTAAAAATTAATAAAAATTGTTTAAAAAGTATTAAAATTGAATCATTAGGACTCGTGTTAATCTTAATGTAAAAATCGGGTATACTTATTTTTGTAACTTTAATATTCAGTTGTTTAATTTTGTATTATTACTAAAACTCCAAAGTACTGTAAGGCCCAAACAAATATATATATTTTTAAAACCATAGAGAGTTCCGACGACCACGAAATAGCATGTTGCCATATGGCAATCAAAAAGCAAAAGGATTAAAAATTAACAAAAATAGTTTAAAACATATTAAAATTTAATCAATATAACTCGCTGAATTCTTGCGTTAATATTCAGTATGGAAAGCGTGAAGAGCGCTGACATGTGTCATGAGCCAGGAAACGATGTCTTCTGCTCTCAAGTCCTATCCAAGTCTATCTTTTTTAAGCAAACTAAGTAGGTGGCAAATCTTCGTTTTCCGTTCTTATCAATCTGCCGAATTTTTGCCTACTCATCCCCTAAGAAGTCCGCCTCGACAAATGATTACAAAAATCTATAACATCTACTTGTTGAACTGTAAAGAGTTAAAGCCGAAGAAGAAGCACTCAAGTTCAAGACAATAAATTAGTCACTTCTATTGACAGTTTTGCAACCCCTTCTCAAGTAATTCAATTCAATCTTGACAAAACAACAATTAACATAGAACGCAGTGGCATTCAATTGTTTTAATTGCTAAATCTATTCAAGCGGGCTGGATTTAATTCAACGACACAATATTCATTCAAAAAAATTAGCTAAAAATTTTGGCAAATCGCGAGTGGCGCATTTTTTGCACTCAGCTCTGCAAGTGTGTGTGTTTTCGTATTCTTGTGTGTGTCGGTGTACAGTGAACCTTACTCGTGAATTTTCAGAAGAAGCTAAACGCTAAATCTGCGCTGCAGTATTGGCAAATCAACTTTGCCACACTTTGACGTCTTGCTGCCAAAAATACCAAAATACAAACAACAAACACACTGACACATTTTAATGTATTTAAAGCAGCAATTGGCGGCGGCCGGTAAACTGTGATAGCGCAACCACAGCGCAGAGTAGTACACGGTGAGACAGCAAAGCGTCAATAAACAAAGTCGGACAGTTGCAGAAACAAAAGAGGAAAGCGAAATCGAAATCGATACAATTGCAAGTAGTTGCCGAGAATTTGGAGCATCAACGCTTCAGGAGGCCGTCATGTCTGTCGTTTTTCGTCTGCTCTGCGACGAGCTGCGAAAGGCCAATGCAGCCTTTTATAGAGGTTTGTTCGTTTGCAATCGAAATGAAGCACTTTCGTCCTGATGCGTTCGTCCTTTTCGCGCAGATCCACGCACCTCACACCTGCCGCTCTTGGGTCCGCCCTGGCAGATGTTCGTCGTGCTGTCGCTGTATCTGCTGGTCATCACGCGCTGGGGCCCGCGCTTCATGCAGGACCGCAAGCCGTTCAACGTCAAAGTGCCCATGCAGATCTACAATGTGCTGCAGGTGCTGCTCAATCTCTACGTATTCGTTGAGGTGAGTAGCGTTGTCGGCCGCGCCAAAAAGTGCCTAACGAATCTCGTTTGCAGTCGGTTCGCCTCACGTACACGCAGCCGAACTTTAAATTCTCCTGCCAGCGATACGATCCGCTCGACATGCGCGAATCGTACATGCTGATGCGCTATGCTGGCTACGTCTACTACATCACCAAATATCTGGATCTCTTCGATACGGTAACACACACACACACACACACACATGCACACATCAAAACTGCCTCTAACAATGGACAACTTTTAGGTGTTCTTTCTGCTGCGCAAAAACTATCGGCAAATCACATTCCTGCATCTGTACCATCACACCTTAATGGTGTACGCCGTCTGGGTGTACATGACACTACTTTTTGGTAAACCTCCGCTCCGCTTTATCCAGCCACCATATTAACCGCTTTGCTTGCAGCGTCCCACTACACGGCCACCGGCGTAATCAACTCCTTCGTCCATGTCTGCATGTACTCGTATTACTTTTTGTCGGCGCTGCAGCTGCGCGCCGATCTGACGCACTTCAAGCGGCTGCTCACGCAAATGCAAATTGTCCAGTTCTGCTGCCTGGCGATGCACCTCTCGCTGCCGCTGTTCAACAACTGGTGCGGCTTGGATCTGTTCTGGACCTGGGTTGGCTTCCTGCAGAACGTTTTCATGCTGCTGCTCTTCGCCGACTTCTACTACAAGACTTATGTGCTGAAGGCGCGCACCGTCAGTGCCAATGGCCATGCAAATGGCAGCACAAACGGCATTGTGACGAATGGCAAGAAAGCACTAAAAGTGCACTGAATGGTGGCTGCCACGTACAGCTTTAATTTGAAGTTCAAGTTTTGTTGATTTGGCGTGTATCTACGCATAGTTGGCTAATTGCTATTATTAGCATAGAACTAAATAAGTCTTATAGAAGCAAGACAAGTATTTCAAATATCATTGTATCAGCCTGTTCTAAATTTTGTATTTTAAAGGAATTAGTAGGCAGCAGACGCCAACTGAACTACATTGTACTGTACTAAGCAATGGACACTGCAAACTAACGACCATAAAATTGGGTCAATACAATTTTAACACTAGAATGCCCGACAATCTGACCCACCTAAAATGCCCATTTGTAGTAATTTTGACTACAATATTGTTTACTGATTTTTATTTTATTTTATTGGTTTTTAAGTAGCAAATATGAATAAATGTACACGAGATTAAAAAAATAAGTATTTAGTTTTTATTTTTTTATAGTTTACAAAGTAAATTCATATAAATATAATGACATACTTTACACATAAATGGGATAAAATGTAATGAAATTTGGAATTTGTGAATGAATTTTGTGAGTGAATTTTGGATTGAAAAATTTGGGAATTGTCACAGCCAACTATGATATTTTTTTTAAAAGTTTGCAATTATTTGAAATTTTCATATTTTGCAATTCAATTTGTCTATTTATCAGTAAGAAATTCACTTTTGCTGAAAATTTTATATTAGTTAGTTAGTCAAAATGACTCCTTCTGGGCATTTAAGCTAAATCTTGCAAAATTTGGTTAAAAAAAAAATGTTAACAATATTTTTAATTTATTTATTCCATTTAGCTCTAAAAATTAATAAAAGTCACGGACCACATTTTTTTAAAAGCGATGCATTAAAAGTTATTTACAATAAAAGACCTCAATGTAGTCAATATGACTACCTTTCTACCATTCTAGTGTTAAGTGTTGATATTTTTGATGATATCACATCCATAAATATGATTAAAAACTAACATATTAAATTGAACAATAAAAAATATATTAGTGGTTATGAATGTTGTATTTAGTGTCGTGTCTAAGTCGGTCCTTTAACACTAGAATGCCCAAGGGAGTCATTTTGACTACTTTGAGGTCTTTTATTGTAAATAACTTTTGTTGCATCGCTTTCCAAAAAAAAAATCTTACGTGACTTTTATTAGTTTTTAAAGCTAAATGGAATCAATAAATTAAAAATATTATAAAAAAATTGTTTACCCCAATTTTGCAAAATTTACCTTAAATGCCCAAAGGTAGTCATTTTGACTACCTATATATCGGGTGTTTTTTTTAGAGGTTTGTTTTTCGAATAGAGATAAAACTGGCATTTTGTGGTCAAATCTGGCAACTCTAATGTCATTTATGTTCAGTTTGGTTTGCCATTTCATCATGAACAGGTTGACAAAAGAACAACGCTTGCAAATCGTGCAAATTTATTTCGAAAATAATGGTGCAGTTCGCGAAGTTTACCGCAAGCTCCGTCCATTTTATGGTCGACATAATCGTCCATCAGAGCAATTAATTCGGTTAACCATGGGTCGTTTTCGCACTACGTTTACTCTATGTGATAATACGCATCCGCAGAGACGTCGAACAGTGCGCACCGAAGAAACAATTGCCGCTGTAGAGCAAAATGTTGAAGAGGACCCAGTCAGAAGAGGAGTCAGTTACCGTTAATGGAGACCGGTATAGAGCCATGATAACCGACTATTTTGTTCCCGAATTGGATGGAATGAATGTGGATGAGTTGTGGTTCCAACAATACGGCGCTACATGCCACACAGCGCACGTCACAATCGATTTATTGAAGGAAACATTCGATGAGCGCATAATTTCGCGGAATGGACCTGTCAATTGGCCACCAAGATCGTGTGATTTGACACCATTGGATTATTTTCTTTGGGGATATGTGAAGTCGCTCGTCTACGCCAACAAACCAGAAACGTTAGGGGACTTGGAAGCCAACATTCGTGGCGTTATTGCCGACATACGGCCCCAAATGCTCGAAAAAGTGGTTGAAAATTTGACCTGTAGAATTGGCTTTATTCGAGCCAGCCGCGGCGGCCCCATGCCCGAAATCATATTTAGACATTAATGGCATAAAATTATCCTTCCAATAAAGCCAAATTGATGGACATTAAAACGATTTTCTTGTGTTTTATTTCAATTCGAAGTTCTATACCTCTAAAAACAACACCCGATACAATTTTCAGCAAATCTTACTGATAAAAAGACAAATATGCATCTTCAATTGCGAAATATGAAAATTTCAAATAATTGCAAATATTAAAAAAAAAATATCATAGTAGGCTGTGACAATTCCCAAGTTTTTCAATCAAAAATTCACACACAAAATTCATTCACAAATTCCAAATTCCAGGTTTCATTCCATTTTATTTATTTATTGATGTGTAAAGTACGCCATTATATTTTAGTGAGTTTTCTATGTAAACCATAAAAAATAAAAATGAAGTACTTATTTTAATTTAATCTAATGTGCATTTATTCATATTTGCTACTTGAAAACCAATAAAATTTAAAAAAAGTCAGTAAACAATATGGTAGTCAAAATGACTACCTATGGGCATTTTCGGTAGGTCAGATTTTCGGGCATTCTAGTGTTTAATTACTTTTCTAGTCTCCCCCTTCGTTTCGTTACCTTTGCTTTACTTTACTTTGCATTCCTTTTCTCTTCTTCTCCTTCCTTTTCTTTCCTTTCTGTACTTATCTTCTCCCCATTTCTGCGCTCAGGCTTCGATCGTCTGTCCATCCGTCTGATCGTTCTATGTTTAAGAAATAGGTTTTCTTTAAGGTTTCTATTATTGGTTTCTTTATTTATAGATTTTTAATTTAAATTGTAACAAATACATTGAATTGATTTTATATCAGGCAGCCTTTTTCAGAGTTTATATGTATGTAAGTTAATTTATTTAATCCCAGGTCAATGCCTAATGTGACATGTTGTGGAATTATGCTTCCCGACCGTCCTCCTTTGAGGAGGACAGTCCTCCTTGAACAGAAAATGTCCTCCGTCCTCCTCAAAGGCCAAAAAGTCCTCCTCAAGCTCAAATTAAATTTAAATTTTATTGTATTTAAATGTGGCAACTTAATCAATTAATGAGGAATATTTTTCCAATTTGTGTCCAATATTTCGATGCTGCTTTAGGCATTCAAAATAAAATTATAGACTTCGTTGAAAATCCGGATGAGTCAGCTGCTGGAATGTTCAACATGATTAAGACCGCATTGGAAAAATTAGGCTTAAAAATAAAAAATTTTGTGTGCCTGCTGATAATACGAATCTTATAATAATCTTAAGAATTCAAACCAAAATATATTAAAAGGCAATTGTCCCGCGCACATAATACAAATTGCATTAAAAAAAGCATTGTGTGATCTCGATGTTGATATTGAAAATATTGTTTGATATTGTTGATTACAGTCGCACAAATATGCGTTTTGTTTTATTTTTTAAAGTGGTTAAAAAGTTAAAATTTCTTGTGCTTTTAGGTTTTCTCTTTTTACACTTGCATTTTCTAAAAACATGGTGAAATATTGAAGAAATGTGATGTCCTCCTGAAACAAAGTAGTTCCCATATAAAGTCCTCCTCAAGCCAAATTTTGTCCTCCCTAAACCATTTTAATAGTAGAATACTCAGAATTAAATACACAAATTGGTATTTTTTTGCTATTTGGTTGTTCGCACATTTGGGCGCTGTTTTCTTTATTTGTTCACTGGCAGTCGATGGTTGTGTGTTTGGTGTTTCTCTGTCGCTGCATTTTACGAATTTTTCGTTGTTTCTAATGAACCGCCTTGCCTAATTCAAATTCCACAGCTAATTTGCATTTTATTGCCGACTTAATTAGAATTGTTTTTACATCAACTAATGTTTGGGTATCTAAACCATTGGTGACATCCAGCAGCAAAAAGCCAAGTGAAAACAATTTATGATGTGTTGAAATTATTTTAAATATAAGGAATTGTCAGAGGGAACTTGAAAACATGTGTATTTTGAATTTTCTCCTCAAATAAAAATTCTGAAATTTAATCAAAAATTAATTTAATTTTAATAATAACATTAATAATTTCAATTTCAAAAAATAGTTTTAATAATTTACCAATAATAGAGCATAGTAATGCATTGAAATAATGTTTGCACACTTTTCAGTTGGGTTCAACAGCTACAAGAACAAAAAAGTCTGTTGATACATTACTTTCATGTTGAAAAGTCTGGCAACGCAGCAAAGTTGATGAAAAGCAAAAGTTGTCTATCGCCGATGACGTGTGATGCAATTTGCTTCACTTTCGAAATAAATTGAAAATTTTAGCAAATAAATATGTACTCTCACAGGCTGTGAGTCACAGCACACAGCGCCGCATACCGCACACACACATAATAGCAACACACATGCATTACTCGTAGTTGTGTGTGTGCGTTTGTGTTGGTGCCGATTTTCGGTCGCGAGCGCATAAATAACTCGTTGGCACTGAAAATTACAATCGAAAATGTTGCGACATGTTGCTATAAATGCAGCCGGCGATAGGTGCAAAAGCTTTCACATTGTCACCGTTGATCGGTGAAGAAATTCCAGTCGGCAAATTTTGCCATATTACATAGACAGCAAATTTTTGTTGAGTTGAATTTGAATTGAATTTCGCTGAAAACAGGGATCATTTTCGAATATTGAAAAGTATCTACTGGCTGTTCAATGAAACAATATTCATCTGTGCCATAGAACGGATTTAGGAGCACTTGGCGTGCATGTCCTTTTAATTTCAGAAAAGTATACAAACATATTTAATATTTAAAAATTTAAATTTAATGAATGATTACGTTAAGAGTTATACTGGTGACGTTAATGATCCAACTAAGCAATCAAAGACACTAAACCAATTTGTGTTCATTTAACTTTGATTTTATTTTCTGAACCAAATGTCAGCGATTGAAATTGAACAACGAAAAGGATCATTGCACACTTTGCTGGAAAATTCTGCATGGACCCAAAGAAGAGTAACAAATCAAGTCGGTGTTGATGTTGCAATGTTGAAAAGGGCAACTAAATCGTTAAACCTTTTGGGACTGTTGTTTTTAATATCACTCAAAACAATTATTTAGAGCTTATAACTAAAAGCATGATTTGTAGGTATGCAACATATTTTTCTAGCCCCAAATTTCATAGCATGGAGACATTTCTACTAAGAATATTTTGGTTTTCAAACTTAAACTCCGTCCCGAAAGAGTTAAAGAAGAATCTTTCCTTCGAGAGAGTTGAAGGTTTTGCCAAAAAAGTTGAACCTTCAAATAATAAAACTCGCTGGTTCAGTAAAAGCTCAATTGAAAAGGAAAAGGGGGTTTCAAAAAGTTATGTCTAAAACAATTTAACGCTATTCAACTCACGCAGTGACTTTGAGTCTCTATTGTAAATATAGTGGCTATATTTTTCAGTCAGATTTTTATAAAAAACAATACTTTTCTAATTATTTTTTATTTGAAGTGCTTTCACAATATTTGTCAATTAGCGCATTAAGTCATGTTTCCCCACACAAACTCTTAACCCATCGTTGATCCAGTCCAATTTCGATTAAAAAAAAATCAAATGTTTTCACCAAATTGAAGTCGAAAACCCCTTAAAACATGTGTTCTCACAGCTTCTTTAAAAAAAATTTAACCCATCGTTGACCTTGTGTTATTTTTATTTTCGAAAAAAGCAAAAACATGTTTCTATATTAAATAATTTTTTTCAAGTGTTTTCACAAATTTTCAAGCCATTAGGCCCATCGGTTCCTCTTTTTTTCATAGCTTTCTCGTACACGGACCTTAACCCATTGTTGAGCCCGTTACATTTTGATTTCCTAAAACCTGATAAATAAGTGAGTTGGAATGATTAAATGATTCACAAAGCTTGAATTAATCAATAGACTTTTTAAATCTCGTTTCTTCTCACAAAACCTTAACCCATGTTTTGCCCCTTGACCCTGCTGAATTTTTATTTTCGAAAAAAATCGAATTTTTGATGTCAAACTGAAGTCAAAAGGCACATTAAATCATGTGTTCTCACAGTTTCTGTGCACAAACCTTTAACCCATCGTTGACCTGGTTTTATTTTCTAAATATTTTTTATTTCAAGTGTTTTCTCCAATTTAGAAGTCAACAGGTCTATCGGTTTATGTTTTTTTCATAGCCTTCCCGTACTCAAACCTTAACCCATTGTTGAGCCCGTTACATTTTGATTTTCGAAAAACTTATAAATGAGCTTTAATGATTAGCCCTTTCAGTCACAATGTCCAATATATTGGACTACAGCCCATACAATTCATACAGAACGGGTTTATTTTCATGTCGGAAAGGGTTAAATGATTCACAAAGTTTAAATTAATCAATAGACTTTTTAAATCTCGTTTCTTCTCACAAGACCTTAACCCATTGCTGCCTAATGGGTAAAATTTTACCCATGAAAATTTGTTTTTTTTTAACCCTCATCCGACGTTCAAAAAAACTCACACATAAGATGTTCGGGTGAAATTTCACCCATATGGTACTTTGTATGTTTTAATGCATTTTTTTACCAATTTTAATAAAAAACTTTTGTTATCTTTAATCTTTATTATCTTTGTTATCTTACAGATAAATAAATTAACAAAATTTTCTATATTTTTCTGCAATTTGTTAAGTTAGGTTATTGTGGCTGCCTGTGTAAGAGACACACTCGGAGGCCTATTATGAGACCCGTTGTGCTACCACATATTTCACCTGTTTTTTAAATGTGTATGTTACACTGTTTTTTCCAACATATGTTACAGCACACATTTCAAGCGGATGGGGAAAGGGGGGAAGAATGGGCAGTAGTTAACTAAAACTTTGTGTTCACCACATGTATAGTTTTTTCAAGATTTGCAAGCAGAATATGCCTTTTGATCGTTTTTGATACCAAATTGGCACCGTGTTTCAATAGTTTTTCACTTTTTTACACTCTGATTTTCTGACAAGGTTTGGGAAATTGGCTGTATTGAGATAAGAAGTCAGCATGAAGATTGTCCTTTCGGTAACGTTGTTCTACGTAAAATCTTTAGCTTTCCTAAACTCAAATCTATGTCTTCAAGAAAAATTCGCCGCTTGTACTTTTTGTTGTGATTCCAGCTGGGATCGACAGCGATTAGTTTTTACTTGACGATATAGTTAGTGAACAACCAATTGGTCTAAAGTGTCAACTACGGCTTTTGACTTATTGTAAAACGATGTAATTTCGGATAATTTTTTGTCACCCACATTTCCTGGTTATGATGAAAAGTGCTCAAAGGGGCATCTTCCGCGAAAAGCCGGCAATTGTTTACTTAGTGTGTCCTTTTCATAGGACGTACATAGCAGTTGTCGCTAAACCCACTTTTCTCATATATGTGTTATGGGTGTTAACGAGCTTCATTCTTGATTACAATCGTTACATTTCTGGCGAGTGGTTTTGTCACCGACAGAACGAAAAATTGGTCTGCCTGTTGTGTAACTCTACAGATTATCAAGAGATTCCCCATTCGATAAACACCACTCAAAATTGAAATACCAAAATATGCCTGAATATCACCAACGCTGATCCATGCACCGCCAAAAACTCGCAAACTAATGTTGAATAGTTTTGTCAGTTACTATCTTTAACATTGGTGTTCATTGGCATTTTGTATTGCTGACACACGACTTCAAGCATAGCGAGTTATACCAACTTTAGTTCAAAAAATATAATTGGCTCTTACTTTTCCGTTGAGTTCAGGAGCCCCATTGATCCATAAAAAGGTTTCGCCTATAAAAGCAGTTCAAAACTTTCACTCCAGTGACGTAATTTTAGGGCATTTTCTGTATGTGTTGTGTTGAATTTCCATACAATTTGTATATGGGTGAAATATCACCCGAACGTCGCCCACGTAACTTTTTTTGTAATCACCGTTATAATGAAATAATCATTATGTTGTAGATAATTTCTAAAACTTATATTGGTTTGCCACAAATACAAGAAACCTTAATAATTTTGATAAATATATAGGAAAGTTATAGCATCCCAAAGTTGAAAATGGGTGAAAAATCACCCGAACGACGGATTAGGGTTAAAATCACAAAAAAGTCAATGTTTGAGATCTCTCAAAACCATTGATAGGGATAGTTAGGGTAAAGATGGAGCTACCTTAACCTACTGAAGGTCACCCTAAAATTTCGCCATCTGGCTAGAGTTACCAGACTCCAAAAATCGTGATTTTTCCGGAGGTGGAAAATGTGGCGAAACGTAGTGGCCCTAGAACTTCACAAAAATCTGCCTCCTAGCTCACTCAATATTAGGGTCGACTTTAAAACTGCATACAAATTAAAAGGCATATACATAAATATTAAAGAATTACTTTTTGAAATCTCCCCCCAAAATATTTTTCTGAATCCGCCCCTGGCAGGCTTTGTGCCAGTTCCATGCTTGTAAACTTACAAACATAACAATTAGGCTGTAGGTCCACTTTAGAAAAATAACTTCCGCTAAGACGTGATTTTTTGAAATTTAGTGATCTAAAGGGGCACAACATGGGTTAACCCATTGCTGCCGGGTACCAGTTCCGCCCATACGATTTTGGTAAAATTTCGTATACGACCTAAAAGTGACCAAAAATTATCAGAAACAAAATTTCAGCTTTATATCTCTGCATGTTGCTGAGATATTCATTAGGTATTTTGTACCCATTACCCAGCAATGGTAGCTTATTTCCATACTTTGTGAAGTGATCAGCTAAACACGTGAACAAAAAGTTTAATTGTTTACAGGTGAGTTAAGAGGCAGATCTTTGTGAAGTTCTAAGGCCACTACGTTTCGCCACATTTTCCACCTCCGGAAAATTCACGATTTTTGGAGTCTGGTAACTCTAGCTAGATGGCGAAATTTCAGGGTGACCTTCACTAGGTTAAGGTAGTTCCATCTTTACTCTAACTATCCCTATCAATGGTTTTGAGAGATCTCAAACATTGACTTTTTTGTCAACATACATTTTTTTTGTCATACAAACATTTTTGTTACATACTAACATACTTTAACCCTCTACTGCCCATACGGCCTTAAGGCACGGTCCACAAAAACCTAGAAAAGTCCACATAAATATTCATTTTTTTTAATGAAATTTTTAGGGCATGTTTTAGATAAATTAAGTTGTAATTTCTTTAATGTTGCAAGGCTGTAAGCATCACATGTTTCCCAATATTATCATTTGAAAGTGGACCGTGCCTTAAGGCCGTATGGGGCAGTAGAGGGTTAAAATTACACGGTTAATTACATATGATCACTAAACACCATACTTGGCCGCCACTTCCCAGACTGGAGTTTCTTCAGTTCCACCACAACTGCCAAATCCACCAGTGTTGTTGCCAAGCTGAACTACTGCGTGTACTCTCCAAGTGTAGCGCAAAGAGTCTACATATGCAAATGCGAGAATCACCTACATTTGCATAGGTCGGTCAAGCACTTTCATTCCAATTTCTACACCACACACACTGCACATAAGAAATCAAGTTCAATAAAGCACAAAGTAAATATAAAAAATCAAATCATTATATATGAAATGGAATAGTGGGCAAAGTACCCAACGCGCTTTCTCTTCACTTTGTAATAAGAATTGTTAGAGAAATTCGGCAAAAAAAATACACTAAAAGAATTGAGAAACATTGATTGGTGGATATAAAAATAATTAAAAGGAGGGGCACAAATTGCCAAGTATTGTGTAATCGAAAAGTTGTATTTGAAAATTGTGGTTCTGAGAAGCATTATTGCGCCGAGGTCGGTCGTTGGGCGTCGCAGCGAACGAAAGCTGCCCGCGAAAGCTTTCATGTTTATTGGGTTATTTGCGTATAATTATATACACGCGCGATTTGCGTACAGAATATTGAACTTAAAGCGAAAATAAACGGAAAATCAGAACTTGACTTGCACCGCACAAAGGCTCACTTACAAAGCAGACTTTGTGTGGTGCACAGCGAGCACGCGGCACGTCTCTACAGTTTCGGATACTTAACTGTGCGCTTCAAGCAATTACAATTACAACAATTTAGAAAATATAAAATTTTTGAACTGAAAACTATTGTCAAAAAACTATAAAACAGCGCAAAGGAAGTTGTTTGCGTAAAAGTGATATTTTGCCGCAGTTGGAGTGGAACCATTGAAATCATCAATCAGCAATCAGCAGTGATGGCTTACATAATCTCATATTTGTATCGCACACTGGAGGTTCTTTACGAGGAGCACAAGGGTACGTTTGGGGCGAGGCAATTCTCTCAAGGACATGTCATCTCATTAGGGCCGCTTCACTGCTTCACAGATCCGCGCGTGCTGCACCTGCCGCTGGTCGGTTCGCCGTGGCCCGTCTTCGCCATACTGATCGCCTACCTGAGCTTCGTGCTGCACTACGGCCCCAAGTGGATGGAGAACCGCAAGCCGTTCAATCTCAAGCACATTATGCGCCTGTACAACGCCATCCAAGTGGTCGCCAATCTGTTTCTGTTCGTCTACGTGAGTATCGAGCCGCTTTGTGTCGCATTTCATTTTCATTTCGTTAATGGCTGCAAAATTATTTACATTCGCCTCGTTCTAACTACACACACATTCTCCGCTCTCGCAGGGCATACCGAACTCCTACATGCGCAAAGAGTTCAGCTTAACCTGTCAGCCCATCGACCACACCAACACCGAGCCCTGGATGCAGAAGCTCATTTACATCTCCTATGGTTATTACATTACCAAGTACTTGGATCTACTCGACACGGTAAGCCAATTGTCAATAGCGCTCGTGTGCGTCTAGTTTGTGCGCGGCGAGGTGCCAGAAGTGCACAGTGGCTCTGTGATCGCATGTGTGTGTGTGTTTGTGGCGTTGTTGTTTGCGTTTTCGCCTCGTGCTGTCGAGTGCAATGCTTCGGCTTAGAATTTCCATTCGAAATTCAATTTCATATACAGCAAAGCTTAAAAATTTTTATTTTTTGTGAAAGTAACCAATAAGCAGTTTAACATTTTATATAGAAAAATCTAAGCATGTCAAAGAACATGCGAGCTATTCTCGCACAAGACAAATTGCTAGAAAATCCCTTTGAAATCCTTGCGGCGCAGTTTTGTTTTTTCGTGTAGACAAAACTTGGAGGCATTAAAGCAGGAAATTAAATCGTTCTACATAACTTTCGCTGGGGTCCGGGGGCAAAGTTTTCAGGCCGCATTTTTCCATGACACATTCACTTTGGTCAGGTTCATTGACGTCGTTGTGCACTGATACTCGGCAATAAATATTCATTACATATTTCTTCGTAAATAAACAAGACGCAATGTATGAAAAGTTGTGGTTATATGATTATGACTGTTTACATATTTGTTGGCAGAGGTTTTTTTCTTGGTTTTCGTAAACCGCAGAAAACCACATATAATTTAATGGCACTGGATGCCTGATTTATTCACTCTATATGGAAATTGCAGCGCCCAATGGGAGTTGTGGTCTGTACAGAACAGAACAGTCATGGAAGGTTTGCTTTGAGAAAGCCAGAAAATAATAAATATTAATTTTGTATCTATTGGATATGTCCATTCGTCCATGTTTTAACCAAACCCCAATTTTGTTGGAATTAGGTTATGGAAAATCCCCCTTTCCCAAAATGGAATCCTGTGTACGCCACTGCAAACCATTGACTCATTCTAAACTTTCAACTTCTCTTTCACAATACACATAAAAAGTATAATAAATCATGATAACTGCTTGGAAGTGCTTTTAACCTTAGAAATTGCTGAGGATTGAATGATCCAAAAATTTTGAATTTTTGTATTATTTTGTACACCTTTTGGTACAAAGTTTTCGAGTTATTTCGAGTTAATTTTGAGAGTTGTGCCATCACGTGCTTCAAAATGCAGACCACAGACCCATTCCACATTTTCAAACTCTCTCGAAATAAATTTTAAATTAATAATAATAACAATCGCCGCTTATGCTGTGTAACTGTTTTTGTAAGAGCTTAAAAATTTCAAATTAATTAAAAATGAAACAAAAACTAATTAATTTATTTAAAAAATTACAAAATTTTTTGAGTATCAAATTGTTTACAAACTTTTGAGCCCCGTTTTCAGAGTGGCGAGTTAAATGTACATTAACTTTTACTGAGATTGGAAAGTAAACTGCCAATCAAAAGGTTTTCGATGTCGATTTAATTTCTTTTTTTAAATACTTTTTGTTGTTGTTGTTTTTCTCGCTTTGCAGCTATTTGAACTGTAAAACTGTTTGAACTGTTGGAAAAAATCATTGATTTTTGCTTGTTTGAAAAATCTCTCGATAATTCATCAATAATGTGTAATTAAATTCTAGAAAAATTTGGAACTATGAAATAAAAAAACATCAGAAAAATTGTGTCTGTAAAAAAGGCCATTTTGACTATTTTGACTAATTATTTTTATGTAGCAAATCGATTGATGATCAATAAAAATGTAATTGTGTGTTTGAGCATATTTTTAGTTTGGAAAAATTAACGAAAGATTAAGTGAACAAATTCCGTTTTAATTAATTAAAAACTCATGTTTTTCATACCAATGAAAAAGGGGTCTCTGAAGTGATCGCATTTAAAGATGTTTTTTCTACTCTAGAAAAATATTTTTAGGACTAGTGTTAATGTGCCTTTTTCAGAAGCAGAATTAAAACAAAATCATATTAAAAAAATCGGTTACTTTAAATCTGATATCTGAGATTTTATATTTTTGTGTTAATTTTTATGACCCGAAAATTAGAAAAAATAAATTTGTTTGAGCTTGTTTGATTTTGCTATGTGATATATAGACATATGCACTGTCAATCGATTTAGAAGATCTAAAGAAGATTAGGTTAGGTTAGTTATGATAAGGTTAGGTAGGAAAGGGTGTGTGCCGCTTTTCCAATCGTAGACCATAATGGCCCATTGTAAGGTCCTTCTTGTTTCTCTCTGGAACTGATCAACAGCCTCAATCCAAGGCCATTCAGTTCGACCTTAACGCTTTCGCTACGACTTCTGCATTGTGTATGCGCAAAGCTTAAGATTTTCGAGCCTGTTTTTCAAAATGTATTACGAAGGAACGAAAAAAGATATTCACTCACTTTTTTTGGTTTTTGTTTATTTAATCGTAATATTTCAAGAGGCAAGGTCATAAAAATTTTATTTCTACATATTCGAGTGCAGGATGGCCTTGAACGTGCCCTCATCAGAATTTTGGTATAAATTTTCCGGCAAGATTTTGGGCCAACCACGTAACCTACAACAAAAAATTAAACTAATCTATAATTCATATTACATTAGCTATGCTCAGACACGAGCTTTTGACAAAATATTGTTTTTTTTTATTATAACAGGCAATAATCATTTGAAAAAAAGGGAAAAATTACTTTTCTTTCAGAAATGTCCACCATTTCGAGAGATTTTAGAATTTTTTTTAATGTCTGTGTGGCAAAATTTTTCAATATCCTAGAACTTTGTCAATTTTCGAAATTCTAAATAACAAAAATATTTATGATTTACTTTTTGAAAATTATTCTTTTGATTCTTGATTTGATTTTTGTTGAATTCGTTTTTGATTCCTTTTTCATTCTTTTTAATTCTGTACTAAATATCCCCTTTGAGGAAGACCCAACTACTAGAAACTGCACAGTGAAGTTTCTCTCTTTAGTCACATAAAAATATTGTATCCACCAACACCTGGACCTCAAACAGATTTTGACTGATAGATAGAAAGAAAGAGAAATTGACTGGAAATTGGCTGAAGTTAGCTGACTGAGTGAATGCGTATAAATTTTACAATCAAGAAGTTTGTTTTCAATTTTGCCATTAATGGTTGCACATATTGCAGTTTTTTTTGTTTTGAGTAAATTATATGTGTTTTCCGCTGGCTGAAATGTCAGCAACATATTTCAATTTAACTTTAGTAGTTCGAAAGAAGAAAACAAAAACTTTAATAGATTCAGTGGAAAAAGTTTGCGCTGCGCACACAAAGCGAAAACGACAAGCGGCAACTGTTGCCAGCACAACGACGTCAACCCATCAAACTAAAATTAAATTTCCAATTGACTTTTACACAAGCGTGACTCTGGCTTTTTCTCACGGTGCTTTTTTGTGTTGTTGTTTTTGTGTCTACTCCACTTTGCAGGTTTTCTTTGTGCTGCGCAAGAAAAACAATCAGATCAGCTTCCTGCATGTCTACCATCACTCGGGCATGGTTTTCGGTGTTTACGTGTTCATGACATTCATGGCAGGTAAGTGGGCACAACAACACCAACCATAGAGCAGCAAAACGGCAGACAATAATCTGCGGGTCGGTGCTTACTTGCAGGTAGCCACTGCACCATGCTGGGCCTCATCAACCTCTTCATTCACACCGTCATGTACGCGTACTACTTCATGACGTCGCTGCGGCCGGTGAAGGAGGCGCTGTGGTGGAAGCGCCACATCACGCAGCTGCAGCTGATGCAGTTCGGCTACCTGATGCTGCACTTCCTGTTGGTGATCGTGCGCAACGACTGCCACTACCCGCTGGCCGTCTCGATGGTCGGCCTCATCCAGAACCTGTTCATGTTTGCGCTCTTCTTCGACTTCTACTACAAGGCGTACATGCGCAAGCCGCGCCAGCAGTCACCGGCCGAGGAGGACAAGCGGCTGCAGCTGGTGTCCCACTGCATGACGCAGCAGCCAGCCGAGCTGAACGAACAGCCAGCGGCGAGCAATCACATTTCCAACAGCAACAACGCCATCAACAAACGCAACAACACAACGGCAACAGTGGCGTCGGCCAATTGCGGATGAAGCGCAACGCAACAATTTACACTTAAATTTTAAATTGTAATTTCGTGCTTTATTTTATACAACTATTGCATAGTTTCGCCTAAGTTAAGCCTTCTATTGCCTAATAAACGACAGCGACTAAGTATTAGAAATATTGGACAGCCATGCCATTTGTGCGCGCATGTCAACAACATTACGAATTTTGAATTCATGAGTATCCGCACACCCAGAAAACCCAATGCATACATATGTGTGTGTGTGTTTGCGTGTGTGTGCATTAAAACAATTGCAGCACCGCAGCTCAGAGCAGAGCAGCCAACGGCAGTTGCCTTGAACCGCCTAAACCGGCAAAAGGCAAACGCTTTGCTTGGTGCAATAATTAAAAAGAATGTGCAAGAGTTGTGCTTGTTGTTGTTGCGTGGTTCACAAATGCCCCTAAATTATTAATGAAGGGGCAAATTTGCATTCCCGCCACATGCAAATCGGGCCATTTCGACTTGCAGTGGACACGGACATTAGCATTTGGGTGGGGAAAGCAATGCTGCCGAACAACTTGACATACTCGTATATTTGTGTACGAGTATGTATATAAGTACATACGAATACATAAGGCACATATGGACGAGTACTCGTATGTGGATGTGACATTTTAGATATGAAAAGTGCTTAGAATGGGCGTAGAAAGTGCCCATAGTATCAACTGCTTGGCCAGACAAACTTCTTATATGCATATTGTAGAAAGATATATACTCATATATAGACAGATTAATTGCTTTAAAAAGCACCAACAAAGCCTTATGCTCAAACTGAACAGATTCAATTGTACAGTATTGGTGCCAGCGACCCGGCCATGGTCAAATCATAGGAACGAATCCTCTAAGTACTCTTCGAATGTATAGGTCGGTAGGCCCCAGAACCATTCATAAAAAAATACCGACCGTAAATGGATTCAAGCCATTGTTGCCAGAGCTTCATTCATGGTCAAATCATGAGAACGAGTCCTCTAAGCACTGTTCGAGTATATTCCCGGTTGGCCCCAGAACCGTTCATAAATAAATTCCGACCGTAAATAGATTCAAGCCATTGTTGTCAGAAGTTCATTCATGGTCAAATCATGAGAACGAGCCCTCTAAGCATTCTTCGAGTGTATTCCCGGTTGGCCCCAGAATCGTTCATAAATAAATACCGACCGTAAATAGATTCAAGCCATTGTTGACAGAAGTTCATTCACGGTCAAATCATGAGAACGAGACGGTACACAGTTCGAGTATATTCCCGGTTGGCCCCAGAACCGTTCATAGATAAATTTCGACCGTAAATCGATTCAAGGCATTGTTACTAGAAGCCCATTCATGCTCAAATACTGAGAACGAGCTCGGTAGACACTTCGCGTATATTAACGGTTGGCCCCAGTACCATAAAATATTCTGGTTCTGGTGTCTTCGTCACATCCAATGGGACTCGACTGTCATTTGCCCTCAGTATGCATGAATCGTTGCTTCAAGATGAGGCATTGAAATACTTGAAGCTGTGAACTATGTTGTGCCATTTGTGTCTGTAGTGGCAGCCAAGCTGCGCCTGTGGCACTGGACAGCTCTCCAATCATTACAATAGCCAAATTCATGCTAAACTATATAAGAACTATGATGGGTCCCGGGACATGTAGGAATTATACGCTGTGAACCTGTTCTGCTACTCCCTTCTGCTGCTATCAAAGCCACTTTTAACAATTGCGTTCCTTGAACCCACAAGTAAGCATGACAGGCTGAGCAAGGCTGCAATTGAACAAAACTATTCATCAGTTCAGCACAACTCTCTCTCTTCTGTCTCTATACAGAAGTGACTGCAGGCAGCTGATTCACCTATTGACGGGATATGTTCTATGGGCAAAGTTCATGAAAATGGATAGGAAAGACATATTAGACACACAGTCCTGCCTGTAAGCAGGCCCGGATTTACCATACAGGCATTGTAGGCAGTTGCCTAGAGCGGCAAGAATTGAGGGGCGGCAAATTTTAGCGGAAACTTTGAAAAATTTCCCGCCTGGTTTGTTGGCACGCAAGCAACGAAAATAAACATACAGAATGCGCAAGCAAAAAAAAAAAAAAAAAAAAAAATATCCAACTATTCGTACCAAACTAATTTCACGATTCAAGAAATTTAATAGGGGGGGGGGGGGGGGGGCGGTAATTTTAGCAACTGCCTAGGGGCGGCAAAGTTCTAAATCCGGGCCTGCCTGTAAGGAAGATCATGGCAGAACGCATCAATTTTTTTGTGTCCGTCTCTTGTACGCACTAACACTTTGATGAGAAGCAATCACCTTGGCTTCTTGGCACTACAGGATCTACAAGGTGCAACCCAAAGTAAACAGGACTTTTATAAAATAAAGAAAACGGATGATTATTTTGGTATATGTAATTCTTTTTATTTATTCAAAATACTCTCCTTCTGCTTCGATACAACGTTTTGCACGGTCCAAAAGCATTTGGAATGAGTGTTTTAGGTCATCGGCCGGCATCGCCTTCAGAATGTTGGTACAAGCCTTTTGGATGTCCTCAACGTCCTTATAACGGTTTCCTTTCATCGGCAAATGCAACTGACCGAATAAGTAGAAGTCACAGGGAGCCATATCAGGCGAATACGGTGAATGATTGATGGTAAATATGCGATTTTTGGTCAAATAATCGGTCGTAACTAGGGCTCTGTGAGCCGGTGCATTATCATGCAATAAACGCCAACTTCCTTCCTCGCGATATTCTGGCCGAATACGACGAATGCGATGCACCAAACGCTTCAAAACTTCAACATAAAACAAAGCGTTAATTGTTTTTCCCGGTGGAACAAACTCTCGATGAATTATTCCCTTTGAATCGTAGAAACAAATGAGATGAGTTTTGATTTTTGACTTCTCACGGCGGGTTTTTTTCGGATTTGGCTCATCTGGGTGCTTCCATTCGGCACTTTGACGCTTTGTTTCGGGATCATATTGAAAGCACCACGTTTCGTCACCGGTTACGATGTTGAACAAGAAATTTGGATCACGTCTGGCTTCCCGAACGATGTCTTTTGCGTGCTCAATTCTCTGCGCTTTTTGGTCGTCGGTTAAAGTGTGCGGAATGAAGCGAGAACACACTTTACGGAGACCCAAATGTTCGGTTAAAATGCGATCAATTGATGTTTTGGAGATGTTCAATTCCATTTCCATCAATTCCAATGATGATTTTGGCTGCATTGATGGCATCGTCAGTAATCACAAATTTCGACTGGCCGACGTGTTCGTCGTCATTCAAGTCTTCACGACCATTCTTGAATCGATTCAACCACTCATTAACACGGCCACGGGATAAACAATCATCACCATAAACTTGCTTTAACAATTTAAACTTTTCGGTAAAAGTTTTACCAAGTTTAAAACAGAACTTAATATTAGCTCTTTGTTCGATCGACATTCTCGTACCAAAGTTAAAAACATACTGTCACATTGAGCGGGATATTTCGGCGTCTACTAGACCAAATGCCATGAAATTTAGACAGTATGTGAATGAAAGATGTACCTTTCCAACGCATGTCCTCACACATAGATGGCGCCACCAGAAACGTCCCTATTGCAAAAGTCCTGTTTACTTTGGGACGCACCTTGTATTTAGAATTCTCTGTTCGGGTAGATTCAAAGAACAGTACAAAGGATCCTCAAGTTGCAGTGTAATGTACGTTCATATCTCTGTCTGAGTGTTAGACTGTTTTGAAAAAACAATTTATGGATTATAAATTAATGTGTAGACTCACAAATGAATTCAAGTGGTAAGTACTCGTTGAGGGAAACAAAGGATGGCATAAAGTGACTGTTTAATTACAGAAATGGTCAAAAGGCACACATACTTAGTTCAGCAATCAGATATATTCTAATACTGCCAGTAAAAAGCAGAGATGTAAGACAAGATGAGATGAGATGAGAGGAAAAGAGACGAGATGAGATGAGGTGAGATGAGATGAGATGATATGAGATGAGATGAGGTGATATGAGATGAAATGATATGAGTTAAGGTAAGATGAGATGATATGAGTTAAGATGAGTTAAGATGAGATGAGATGAGATCAGATGAGATCAGATGAGATCAGATGAGATGAGATCAGATCAGATCAGATCAGATCAGATCAGATCAGACTAGACCAGACCAGACCAGACTAAACCAGACCAGACTGGACAAGTCCCGACCAGATCAGATGAAGTTAAATAAATTGAGATGAGATGTGGAAGACTTGAGATGTTCTGCAAAATCATTGGGGAGTTTTTGTTAAATAAATTCAGTTTTTGCAAAAATCTTACAGAGTGTTTGCTCCATTCAGATCACTTAAAAAGCCTTAATGCTTTATTGAGTCAGAAAGATCTACCTTTCCCTGTCTTAGGTTATTCAAGTGACTTTAAGTCAATACATATGTTTGTACACATATTATACTAAGTAAGATGAAATATGAAATGAATTTGAGCAGAAATCACATGATGTATGGAACTTTCAAAATGCCTTTGAAGTCCATGGAATATTCAGGATATTTATGAAAACGTTCGCTTAAGCGAGATGTAGATAGAGATTTCTTAATGCCTTTGCGCAGCTCTTTCGGGTGTTTCTTATAAAACATTCCTCATGAAGAAAGAGTCAGTTAAAGGATGGGGGGAATAATAATAAAAGGGATTCGTTAAAGGAATAGAAATATCAATGCTTGAAAGCACAGGAAATGAAATGGTCAGTCAAAAGAAAAGACCAACAAGACAAGCTCAAGAAGACCAATAAATTGCTAAATCCATCCAAGTGAACGCATCTGCTTGCGTGTTGTGTTGAATGTTCGACACAAAATCTCTAAGAAAAAAGATGACGACAATGAAACCAGCTGTGAACAATATTGCGATTACTTAGGTTAGGTTCTGTCAGTGTACTTGGTTAGCAAAAAATTGACCTTTATCACCAAAAACAGTATGAAGTTTTGAAGTTTTACTTGGTTAGCCAAAAACTGCCCTTTATTACTAACAACAGTATGAAGTTGTAAAGTTTTTATCTGACGATTAGTTTTGTATAAGTAATGTAATGTGCATCATAGATCGACAAGTCATATTGCCAGTTTATTGCTTCGTCCTTATGTTCTTTTTGTGGTTTAGAATTGCACAAATAGACATGGCAAGCCATCACTAGTTTGTCGGTTCCTCACTTTGTTTTCTGGCAGTAATTCCTGCATTGGTTTATGTATTGTTTCAAGCACTTGCGGCAGTGGGATATCCGATCTATTGCTGACTAGTTCATCGGCTTTTATGTACGATGCCCAAATGCCACAGTGGCCACACACGTTTTGTTTACTTGTCAGAATGCAATTTTTGTACTTATTCTTGTATAGCTGTCGTTCGTGTTTGATTCGAAAGGGGGAAAATAATCGTATGTAACAAGATAGAAATATTTGCCCTTAAGTCCAACACAAATTTGTTGATTCTGGACAATTAATTAAGTGAACTTTAGGTAGTCGATTTACAGAGAATAATAACTCAATATTTACTTGAAGCCAATTACAGATCATCAACAAGAAAAACAGTGCATAAGAACGCATATGTAAGTATAAATGTGTGTGTGTGTGTGTGACACACTAATTCAATTAGCAAGCCAAACAAAGCTCGACCCATTGCTGAGTGCTGATGTTCTTGTTGAATGCGTGAATGATTTGCATTAAATGCAGCAAACAAATACGATTTACTTGGCTTCAAAGTGCTGGCCAGTGATTGGCAAACAATCGAATAAATAAATACGAATACACCGTCATAACTTGGTGGTAATAATAATAATGCTGCCAACAACAAAGAAATCAACTCTCGTTGCATTTGGCTATGTCTTGTTTTAATTGGCACACACACACACATACAAACGCACACAGCTACCGACGTATAGCAACGTCAGCCGATACGAGCGGATAGAATTTAATTGCAATTAAATAATTGAGAGACTAAAACCATTGATTGCCCTGTTTGGCTGCTTAGTCAGTGCAGTTTGTCAGTTGGTCAATGGATGGGCAGCTCGTTTGGTTGAGTGAATGCGTTTGTTTGTTGGTGCTGTGTGTTATTAGTTGGTGCAATTAATTGCAACTGTAGATAAGTGAGCGTTCGGTTTGGGTGAGCCAATGCATGGATTTCGAGATTCTGGTTTTAATATTAAAGAATTTAAATATTAGAAGCCAAATAGGGGATTTCAAATATAGGGGAGAGTGGGGAGTTTTGAAGCATGCTTTTTTGGGGGTTAAAACTACCACAAAAATAATTTTTTTCACGTTCTCTCAAACAGAATCTCTAGAGCGTCTAAAAATACACTTCCTAGTTGATGGATATGCATAAAATCAAAAATAATCGACAATTTTTGTATGTTGGCCCAAAAAACTGGTTTTCGGAGTATTCAGAAATCGTGGGGAGTTTTGAAGCACGACTAAAAATCGCAGAAAATTACATTTTTTGGTGAAAAATCTTTATTGGGATCGGAGAAAATGACAAATAATTAGGTTTCTTATGTATTAGAGTTGAGAAAATGGAACAAAAATTAAACTTTTGTTTAAAAAATGTGAAAAATGGCAAGTTGCTCAATCATTCCGATTCGCAATGAACGCAAGTATAACCGTCGGCCAATATACGAGCACACTTCAAATGGACCGTTCTTCCACGAGTCACGCTAGATTTTTTGGTTACAAAATCGGCCAATTGTTCATTCGTGACGTTTGTGGGATCTATGTTTTTACTTTTCAGCTCGAAAATGTAGCGATGCAGTTTGGTATCATTGATGTTGTACGCTTTGGCAACGGAACGTTGCGATTTCCTGTCAATCATCACCTCTTTGATGGCAGCCACCATGGCATCAACATCAATCGCTGGCTTATTTTTCACACTATACTTATAACGGGGCATATTGACTGAAAAAACACAAAAAATCGTTCGAAAACGCGATGCAAAAAACAATACGAGAAATGAAGATACGCAAAATTGTTGCGAAAAACAATACGAGAAATATAAATAACGCAATTCGTTGAAAAAAATCCTTAGAATTGTACTAAACATTCGAATTTTTTTACAAATAATGCGCATTCGCATGTAAAATAGATTTCAGGTTGACATCTGTAATATTTGACGTGCTTCACATCTCCCCGCTAGATGTGCTTCAATTCTCCCCATTCGCTACTATTTTAAAAATGACACCGCGTCAGTAACACATCGAATGTTTTTGCATAAATCCTTTCGAACTTTAAAAGCCTAATCATTGTTCATTATTTTGTTAGTACTCACCTTTTCGATTCGCTTGAAAATGTTACGAAAATTCCACTAACACGAATGCTCAAAAAAACTTTTCGAACAAAATGTTCAACACACTGTCTGGATAGATACAAAAAAGTGTGCTATCGAGACGAGTGCTAGTACAAAACTGAGATTTTAGGTTAAAAAATGTTGACAGTAGGCAAGAGCTATCAAAACCACTACTAAGCGACATCTATGGCCGTGCTTCAAAACTCCCCACTGTCCCCTAATATTTAAGATTTTCTGAGATTTTACATAAGTTCACAGAGTTTATTGGTTGGAAAAATAAATAAATACCCACATTACTCTATGGACAACACGAGGCCGGACTTAGGCATTGACTTCCACTAACCCGGCATCGCCTAGAAGCGTGAAAGTTGACATCCCTACTAACGTTTATAGGTAAAGAAATACGAGTATATGTATTCAGTCAGTATGGCAGCAGTGGCGCCCACGGGATTTCATTTTGGGGCCGGTTCCGCCCACAACTTTGAACCCAATACCAGTTGGAAATTGTATTTGCCACTTGAAATAAAAATATTTGGAAGCGGTTTTCGACCCCTAGGCCCATTGCGTGCGCCACTGTATGGCAGTTTCTAGTAGAAAGTTTTATTAAACATTTAGCACTATTAAACTCTTAGTCAACGTTTCTAGTTGCATTTTCAAGTGCTTGGACAGCTTTCTTAATTTTAGCAAATTGCACTGCCAGCGTGTGCATGTGTGTGTGTGTGTTCCAATGAGCAGAAAATTACAAGGAAGT
Source organism: Melieria crassipennis (assembly GCA_963668005.1). Taxonomy (NCBI): domain Eukaryota; kingdom Metazoa; phylum Arthropoda; class Insecta; order Diptera; family Ulidiidae; genus Melieria; species Melieria crassipennis. Next base: position 29,742,621 of record OY764962.1, on the reverse strand, counting down.
ACTTATTAAATGCCATAAAATGTTGCAGTTATTACTCATATTTCCACTGGCCGTAAGGTTTCTAATGAATGTCTATGCAGTTTTGGCTTTCGTGATTCTCTTTCATTAATTTCTCCTGTACAACTTGCGCCGTTGGCTAATTGGGCGTTTGTGTAATTTGAGTGTTTTCAGTTGTAATTTTCAGGCAGTGAATTGCAGTTGATGTGGCAATAAGTTGTTATTGATTCAAGTTATTGATTTAATGACAGCCGTGTATCATATTAATAATTTTCCTAGAATTGTTACAACGTGACATTTGTGATTACAAAGTGTAAATTTTTAATGATGGACTTTTACAGATTTAATTCACTAATTAAAGGTTTGAAAGTTTCTAATAAAAGGATGCCTTTAAAAATTTAAAAAGTTTGTGTTTGTATGGGATTATGGATGGACGTCGTGGCCCAACTGGTTTGTGGGTTGAAACGTGAGTAAACAGCGATCATCGAGCGCAGGTGCGATTCTTCATTGTATTCGATATTAAAATTGAAAAATCACTATTTTTTTGTGGCAAATTTAGAGGAGGAGACCTAACAGAGTAAAATTGCGTGTAAAAAAACTTCCAAAGCGCAGCCCAGATGGCATGAGACATTACAGTTAAGAGCCTAGCAAACTTAAATGAGGTCAAAAATAATCCAGGGTTTTCTTAAAATTTAGGCGACATAAGAACATATCAATAGACTTAACTCAAATATAACGAGCTACATATTTACATTTACTACATGTAAAACGTTAAGACGCTTTCATGTATTTTAGGGTATCGGTTAACCATTTCGCTACAGGTTTTTACTGGGGAAAATTAAAATTTTAAATTTTACATCTTAGGCTTCTATGTGGTTATATTAGCAACATTCCATAAGATATTTTTTAACTGTTATACTCGGACCCTCGACAGCTCAGCGGGTAGCGCGCTGGCTTCTCATACCGAGCGCCCCGGGTTCGATTCCTAGCTTGGGCTGAAAAAAACACTCATCTACTTCTGTCGCTATCCACATGAAGGGAATGAGAATTACAGGAACCTCAAAACTATTCTAAAGACCAATAAAAAAATGTATTCTTGCAACCATAGAGGATGCAGACGTCTACAAAGAAGCATTTTGCTATATGGCAACAAAATAGCGAAAGGGTTAACAAATTAAATATTTCAGGGCATCGGTTAATAAATTTTAAGCACAGTTAACACAGCACCCTTATAACGGTATGATACTATCTACATATAGTATGCTTGGCATATCTGGGCAAAGGGAAGAGAAGTGAACTCAGCCATAAATCTTACAATGGGTTCATGGACAGACATAGTCTGAGCTCCCAGCGCTGATAGAAAACCAATTATGCTGTCAAGGGATTCCTGTTGGAAAGTCAAAAATCAAAAGACCTAATGAAAAGGTACAGTCAATGAAACTACAAATTATACATTATCGAAAGGAAAAGCAATGAAGAAAATTATCCCTCGACTTATCATAGAATTCAACATAATTTTGATAGTTTTATTAGTTTATTTTATTAGTTTCTTTCTTTAAAAAGAAAACACTCCTCCTTTTTATGAAAACGGATTTTTTTCTCAAACAAATTTTTAACTAACCATATTTAAAAATGCATTACTTAAAAAGATCATACAAATATCTTTAATTTGATATACTTTGTTACAAGAAATACTTTAAGACATGGACTTGAATGCAGATAGTTGCTCCTCATAGGCTTATTTTTTATAAGCCCGGCCGGAGGTCGTCTAATTTTTGGTGAAAATCTTTAGAAAGATGCAATCCTATTTAGTAATGAATATTAGTAATGAAGGATTCCCGCCAGTAAAAATCCTTTCCCTCCGATAGCGAATTTGCCGAAATAGGCAACTTAATGGGCTCTCTTTGTTTCCTATATGAAAAGAATCGTCCAGAGCTCTGCCATAGTAATTGACCTCCCTCCCTGACTATATTTGTCGTCAGCTCGGGTAGATTCTGGTGCTTAATGGTCCAGAACTCATCCTTCTGTATGGATGTTTGTCCCGAAATTCAACTTTTTCTGCTTGTCAAAGGTGGACAACTGGGCTGTTTCAACATCTTTGAGCATATCCCACAAGTTTCATTTTCAACGAGTTTTAATCGTGTGAGGTGACGCCTGAAGTCCTCATAACTCGTTTTATTTGCAGTCAGCCATCTTAGGTGTTTTCGGTCTGAGCTAAGATCCTTCTTGACTTTGCTGAATATCGGATTTAATTGGATAAGATTAACACAAGAAGATTAGTTGCCTCCTCCCATCATCTCAGATGGACTGAATCTATTCAGTTGTTGGCATCTTTTTCACAGTGCACTGCTGACTGTTGACATTATTCTTCCCACAGTGCAACTACTGACACCGATCCTAGGTTTCAGTTCTGTAGACACCATCCACAGTGCAACTGCTGACACCAATCCTAGATTCCAGTTTTGATTGCTGACACCATTTTTCCTATAGTTGAACTAGTAACCCTGATTACAAATATCAAAAATATGCCAATGCCAAATATATGTTGGCAACTTATTACATAGTTTCGACCAACTACCATCTAACCAACCGTTACAACAACAACAACAGTAAAGAATTGTGTCTTGTCTTTCAGTTAATGGATTTTTGGCCTCAATTTTCAAGGATCTCTCCTTCACATTGCTCACTTTTAAAATGCATAAATTCTTGTTATTTTTGCTTTATATTTTCCCAACACAAATGTTGACCATTAGGTGTTCAAATTTGCACCAAAAATAAATCTCAATATTTACGAAGCCAACAATAAGTTTTCTTATCAGCCGACCGAGCGCAGCAACAGCCAGCCGACCATTTCCGCAACACTTTTAGCTTTTCTTGTAACATTGTCGATGCTTTGCGGCCGCTGCTCTCCACCGCAGACTAAAAAATGCTAATAAATTTTCGACTGCATGCGACTTTCAAGGCAACTAAACGGCGCATAGCCGCACTGACGTCAGCGCACAAAGAGTGGCACAGCAACAACAACAACAACAACAATAACAGCGACAGCAATTGATTTATGATAAATGCTAATAAACAAACAAAGGCACACAGCGGCCCACACGACATTAGCGAAAATGCAAAACGCCAAGGACGAACGATGGGACGGACGAACTGATGGTGAGGCGCAGTGCAACGAGGGCGGCAGGTGGCAGGCAGCAAGCGGTGCGCGAAATGATGAGCGCGACCAGATTGAAATTATCAGCGCTCAAAGGCCGCTCGGGCTGGTTGTGTATTGGACTATTGTTGTTGTTGTTGTTGTTGTGTTTTTAGGTTGTATGCCAAAAAATTGAAGTATACAAGTTTTTTTTTTCTGTTTGCAGCTGGCAAACTTTTACATTTGTTTTTCATTAAAAAAAACATAAAAAAGAAGATACGAAAGTAAAGATTTGTTTTATGAGTTTTCTTACATTTTCTGTGGCCCTTTGTTGTGGTTGGTGGTTTTGATGAAGCGTGTTAATGTTTTCCCAGCTGCCTGTTGATGTTTGTTGAAATTTCAACGCTGTGTTTTGAATTTTCGGCATATTTGAACATACAACCACAGCGTCATTAATCGACGTTGCTATGTTGGACAAACGAAGAAGAAGCAGCATCATACATCTCTACCTGTTGTTGACGCGCGGCATTGTTGCTGCCAAGTTTTGTGTGGCCAAACAGTTTCCGCTTCCGTTTCACGTGCCAACATCGACACTTTGTGATTATGTTTCGTTTCGCTGAAATTGCATGCTGCCAACTTGTTTGCTTCGGTTGCTCATTGTTATCGTTGTCGAAACGTTGTTTCGGTGTGAAAAAGAAAAATTAGAAATTGTGCGTGTCGCATCTTTTGTTCGTTCGCATTTTTCTTATTTCCAGCTTTTTTCCTTTTTTGCCACGTTTTTTTTTTTGTTCTGTACACTGCGTGCTGCCTGCTGGGCTTTTGTGGCCTTCATTGTTGGCATTGTTGTCGTTGGTTGCGTCGACGGTTGTTCACGTTTTGATGTTTGGTAATTAGACGAAATTCAGGCGTCATTAATCATTTTCGCTTAAGCAATGCCAAAGACGATGCTTTGCGACTTTCTTCCAGTCAATTGCGGTGAACGCTGCCACAGAAGACGGCCGTCGGTGAATGGCTGGTTGGTTGTATTGGTGCATAGTGGTGCCATGGGAATTGGGTTGTTTCAACTGGTTGCTCTGAAGCGTGAAAGTTGCTGTCTCTTTAAGTTCGTCGTTCTTGTTGTCAAATAAAAATGGTTGAATTTAATTGTGGCCACGAGATGAGAAGTTGGCTTGAGGGTGTAATCAAAGTTGCTTTTAATGTTGTTGTTGTCTTTAAAGTTCACTCGCACACAGCTTTTTTATTACGATTATTAGTTCTCATAGTTGTAGCCTAATTCTACTTGCATACTGGCTGTTGTTATTGTCATAGTTTTGTTGTTGTTTTCGGTCATTGTTGCTGTTGCGATAAGTGCTGCTTGCTGCAGTTGCCATTGTCATAGCTATCATCTGTCGTTGTTTTTGTTGTTGTTATAATTCTGGTTGTCATAGCACTATCACTGTTGTGCTTACAAATTGTTCTTGCTTGGAGCATTGCTGTCGCCTTTGTTGTTGTTATTGCGCACTTGACGCCTATGCTCGGTCTGTGATGCGGTGTCTTTATGCAGCTGCATGCATCTGACATGCGTATTTCCATTAACGACAACAACAGTAAATTTGCAACCGATGCACACACACACACGCATATACACACTAACGCACATACTTCAGTGTAGCCAGATGCCTGAAAGGAAATTCTCTGGAATATTGGAAAACAACAAAAATGTCTTCAAAAATGTTGTAAAATATTTTTCCAAATATATCTTTTTTAATATATCTTACTAAAATATTTTTTATAAATTGAATTAAAAACTATAAAAGTAAATCTATATACATATAACTCTTTGTCCTGATTGACTGACTGATTCATCATCTCCCAGCTCAAACTGCTGAAGCTACAAACATGAAATTTGTACTGTAGGTTCTTTTTAGAAAATTTAACTCCGTTGAAAAGGATTTTTTTTTAAATTCAGATTTGGAAATTCGTGATTTAAAAGGCCTTTTGACATCAAACATGGTGCAAATACTTTAAATCAAAAATAATTAAACAATTTTTAAAATCTGACGGGGTCAACGATGGGTTAAAAGTTTTTATAGAAAAACATGATTTAATATATTGTTTTGATTTCAAACTAAGTAAAAGCTCTTTAAATTAAAAATAGTTCGATACTTCTCTTTTTAATTTTTTCGAAAATCAAAACCTGAATTAAAAAAAAAAACAAAATATGAATTAATTAAGCATATTAACTTCGAACATGGTGAAAAACCTTTTGGTGAGAAATAGTTCCAAATGTTTTTAATTTTTGCATAATTCAAAATGTACGCTAAAAAATAAAAAAAAAATGAATTTAGGAGCCTATTGACTTCAAACGTGGGAAAATATTCTTTGGTGAGAAATAATTCGGCACGTGTTTTTCAGTTCTTCTAGATCGAAGGGGGTGAACCAAGGGTTAAAAATTTGTATCTGGTAATATGATTTAATGGGCTTTTTGACTTAAAATATGGTGAAGACATTTCAAGTGAGAAAAAAATTGGACACATACTTTTTTTCGAAAATCAAAATCTGACTGGGTCAACAATATGCTAAGGTTTGTGTACTGGAAAACTATGAAAAAACATGAACTGGACTGTTGACTACTGAATTGTGGAAAACACTTTAAATTGAAAATAATAACACAATTTTTTTTAACTTTTTCGAAATTAAATTCTAACTGGATCAACGATGGTTTAAAAGTTTGTTTGAAGAAGAAAGATTTAATGTGCCTATTGACTTTTTTTTGAAAGCATTTCAAATGCGAAATAATACATCACGCACTTTTCACTTTTTTTGAAAAGGAGTGAACAAAGGATTAAAATCTGTGAACAAAGGGTTAAACGTTTGCGTGAGCCTATTGACTTCAAACTTGAAAGCAATATTCTTATCTCCAGTGTCACTAATGTCTCACTAGTGTCTCCAGTGTCAAAATTTTTGACAGTGAAAAGTTTGGAAGTTACAATGCAGTTCAATGAATATTAGAACAATATGTGTACACCTCCAAAAAATCTACCCGAAGACCCAACATTATCATTCACCAATAGAAAATAAAAATATTTTTTTTACTTTTGTCTAAACAATCCTTTCTCCTAAGAGCCCGAGATTCTTTCAATTATATGTAGGAGTAAATCTCTCAATCTGGCAGCACTGTCAAACTCGCACGCACTCACTCACGCACACAGTTTCGCACGTATCGTGTCAATTTTGATAAATTTATGAATGTGTGCAAATTATGATTTGATGATGATAGCAATGCGTTTGTTGTTGTTGTTGTTGTTGCTTCCACGGCTACGGCTATTCTACTCGTTGTTGATGCCATTATGCTGCCTGTCACTCGGCTTGTTGTTGTTGGCGGTGTCCATTATGCAGCACTTGCCATGTGTCACCGGCAATAGAGCCAACCGAATGTAGCCGAGTTGTTGTTGCTACTACGGCTGGCGCTGAAATGTTGGCCGTCTGCCATGTGTTGCGCCGACTAACTCAACTCGACATTGTCACTGTCGTCGATGTCATTCGAGGAAATGAATGCATTAAATTAAGCAACCAACACAAAAAACACAACGTTTCACTTTTCCACTGAAGTTCTTTGAATTATGCAACATAAACGTTGCAGTTGACACTTCCGCTACTCGGAATTGCTGCAGCTGCTGCTGCTTAGTGGCAATTTTTAATTAATTTCCTGCAGCTAAAAGTGTTTGATGTACTGTTTGATGTTTATCAGAACATTTGTTTTTTACTTGAAAAAAAACTGAAAATTAGTCCTCACTGTTGACTGCACAATGTTGAAGTAATAAATTTGTGAAAAATTATATAAAATTGCATGGAAAAAGTCCACATTGAATAGCGGCCACTGTGTGCACTGTGAACGGTGCAATCAATTTAAGTTTGATTGATGCCAATCTTGATGCAACTTTTGTGCGCAACAAAATTTTTTCACTGAAACTTTTCGCGCACAAAGCGGTGTCGGCTTCATTGGGACGCCTGTATTTTGCATTCACCTACAACCGGCCAAGCAAAAACTGTTAACTGAAAAGCCTTTTAAATCAATTTGTGGAAATTGTTTGCCTTTGACGCAAAGCGCTGGCAGTGTAAAAATAAAAATCGGATCAGATCGCCGTGCGGCAACGCTAAAGTGACTGTTCCGGACTGCAATTATCAACGATTGCTTGTGAAGGCAGCAGCGCGATATTTTTTAATAATAAAAAGCGAATTAAAACATAAAAAATTGCTCTATGAAAATATCGAGAAAAACTGGCTGACATAAATTCTTTTTTATAAAATGCAGCTCACATCCAGCGCAGCTGCTGTGAATGGCTTTTCTGTGAATGCCTCAGAGTGTTGTTGGGTTTTTTTTCGGAACTCTGTTTGGCCAAATTTTCAGCGCTTAAGCTTTGCAGGCGTTAATTGAGCTCAATGTTTCGCAATAATCTAAGCAGTGCTTGTGTATAATTTAGGCTTATGCCGACCATTCAGGCTATTTGCAAGTTGAGCCTCAATTGCTGGAGAGTTCTTCATAATTTGTCTACAAATGCTAAATTATAGTCAAATTAAGTCAGCGAGGATTCTAATTATGAGTTTGCTGCTTGTTTGCATTGCTTGAAGATGTAAATTTAACTATTAGTTAGACAAGACTTGCGGGCAAGAAGGAGAGCAACAAACGGAATACAGGCTGAGTTGTTGAGAGAAAAGCAAGAAACAAATCACCTAACAGCTGCGTGCATAAAACGAATGGAGAAGGGGCACCAAGAGCAACAATTTTGTTATATATTTATAAGTTGTAATAAAAAGAAACCTATATAACTTTTACTTGAAATTAAAAGCTTTTATGATGTTCGGATTAAACGATTTCCATGATTTTATTTACAAGGCTGTTCAAGGCGTGGTGCTTTTTTGACATTCAAAATAGCAGAATGGAATAAAGAAAACCAAAATTGCCTGGAATTTTCTGTTACAGTATCAGAACCATAAAAACTGTTTAAATTTTCAGCCGCCTTTATCGAAGAAAAACTGTAAAATGTGTCATATTTTCTCTTGGCTGATGTTCAGTTTCGACACGTGAATACACAAAAATGAGTTAAGCAATCACAAAACTCTCTTAGAAGTGTTTTTAGTACGAAATCTTGACTTTCTATTACCGCTTATTGTAACCTGATCGCACTTATACAACACCAGATAAGGATTACTGAATTTATCCATTAAAACAATAATGAATTTCGTTTACAAAGTCTTTCAACTATGCAGTCGCACATCGATCCAAAACGTTCTAGCAGAAGCTGGAACTTTCCACTAGAAAAAACTATTAAAGCTGATGATTGGCTGATCCAGCTACCAAACTGAATTTCTGCTCAAACTCGCTTACCTAACAATTTACTTCTGTTCAGTTCCTTTTCAGCCATGAAAATTCCAATTTGGATATTTCAAACACCTTCAAATCCCTATTTGAAGCCGACTATGGCTCCGCATTTCTTTCATATTATTTACAATTAAAAAAATTAAAATTAAAATACAACAACACCAGCAAAATGAATTTGCAGCAAAAACCGCAAACAACGTAGAATTCTTAGAAGCCAAAGAAAAATCCCCATTGTGAAGCGCAGCAAAAAATTCGCCGCGTTGCGTTGCCACAATTTTCATGAAAATAATTATGCTTTCAAATCCGATTAAAGACATTAGCTATGCAAATAGTTGGGTGAAGCGACGAGCGAATAATTCCCGTAATAATTTTTCGCGCGCATAAAAAGCATGAAAGTCAGCGAATTTTATGTAATTACCGCACGACGCACAACGCACAACGCACAGCGCGAGCCGTTGGGCAAAAGTCGCAGCGCACAACGTGGCGGATGAGTAACCCAGGCGGGCGCAATGCGCATTACGCAGTTGCGTGCGGCGGCTGTAGTCTGTTTACACGAATTGCGGCCGTTGGGTGCGTTGGCGGCGAGGCGAGCGATTAGCCGAAAGGTATGCGCGCAAAGTTTTCGCCTCAGAATGCGCGCGCAAAATTGCAAATTGGAAAAGCAGCAAAGTGCAAAACGTGCAAATTTACGCCAAACGCTCATTGACGGTCGGCACTTTTTTGTCGCGCTGCTTGCGACAAACAAGAGGCGAAAAAAAATTGTGATAGCGGCTGCTAAGAATGTGCAGCGCTGTCAATGCTGCGCGAAAGCAAATCGCTCTGACGCTGAGATGGCAGTTTACTTAAGCATTTAATTGAGGTCTGTCCGTCGGCGCACTGCGGCGACGAAATCGTGGCTGTCGCCGCGCCGTAGCCGTCTACGGCTGCCCGGCTCAATTAGTTTCAATTTCAATTTAAATTTCGCGCTTTATCTCGGCCTGTGCAGTTGGCCAAATGCGAAAATTGCATACGCAAGTAGATTGGTGTGCGTACGCGACGCGCCGAGCTGGCAACGCGTCGTTATCGCTTTGCACTGGCATTGGGCAACAATTTCTTGGCGCTTAATTACGCTCGTGTATGTGTTTGTGTTTTTGGAGAAAGTGAATAAAATCAAGTCAACGGAAGCCTATAAAGTGTGGCAAGTAAGTATGGAGCCGAACTGTGTGAAACACATCGCAACGGAAGTGCACTAACAAAGTCTGTATTGTTGAAAAAAAGCATTGGCAATGTTAAGTTTGTTAATTGTGGAGGAATGGGGCGTGACAAGTAAATATAAGTAAGGCTTGAACATATTGTTTGTGCACTTATTAATGTTGTGCTTCTGGCACTGTAACTTAAAGAAATTAATCCATTAATGATTATAGATCCAAATGAAATTTTATTGTATAGGAAAGCTTATTCAGACTATAATGTTGCTGTAAAGAATCATGCACGATATTCTGTGCTTGTTTTCTGGCTATAGCAGCATGTTGCCTTACATATCTGGGAGCTATGTATTTTCATGGGTTGGCTGAGGTCCTTAAACATGATATCAAATCGTTGCTTAAATTCTCTAAAAACACAGGCATTCCAAGAAATCATTACTTCACCAGTTCTTAACGCAAATAAGTCCATCTGGTACCGCTTGGAATCCAATGGGGTCCCTTTGTAGCCAATTCGGCGAAACAGCTTAACCTAACCTAATCTTAGTCATGTCACGAGCAAAAGATGTGCAGAACTGTGTCAGATGAATGCAGAAAATGGTAAGAAAATGGTGTCAAGGAATCCTTGGAGCACATTCTTTGATTATGTACGGTTCTCTCAAAACTGTTGCTTTTGTGTTGGATGAGGTTTCCGAGCATGACAGAAAGTCATGCTCGGAAACCAGTCAGAAAGTCAGCTCACCGATTACTTTTACGTTGACAGTAAGAAGATCTAACTGGTAGCTGCTAGGGACCCAAGAGGGTCTATGCGTGACCCTTTCTTATAGCCTATTTCTACCGGGACTTAAATGCTCAAATTCGCATGCAATTTTTTGTGTGTCAAAGTGCGTTAACTCACTTTCAAAACTGAGTTAACTCAGTTTTGCCGTTTACAGATGTCCTAACAGAAAATGTTATGTTAACAGCGGGCGCCGTATTCAAAAATGTAAACATTTTGACAGCTTGCTCGCAGCCGCGCAAGAGTCTTACAAACACAAACAATAGAGGGATTTGAATTGGGTTTGGCGTGGTCGAATTTTTGTTTAGAACTTTTTATTGTATTTTTCGTATAAATATGTACATGTTTTCCGTCATAAACGAAGTAATACTTTTATCATTTGCAAACAACAAATGTTGAAAATGCAAATGAAAGACGTGGAACTTTTCATGAACCCCCTTGACATTAAAAATTCAGACAGTTCTGGTGTCGAATCAGCTGACAATTTTTATGATATGATATGATGACATGAGGAAGCACAGACCTTCGTAGACTGTTGGGAAAGAAAGCGGAATGGTTTTAATGCAGTGGAGGGGCTACAGGGAAACCACGAATACGTACACAAGGACTTGGCACCGATAAGCTTAGATGTGTCTGTCCAGGAAATCAATTTTAAAATGCAAAATTTTACTTTCAAATAAATAAGTATGTCAACAAAAATGGAGTTAACTCAGCTTCGGTGGAAACGCTTGACAGTTCTCAAACTTAACAGATCTCTTAAATGCAGTTAAGCGCTCACTGGAAATACAGTATTAGGTTCTATATATGTTTCAGATCTTTTTCTTGCCTAACTGAAGAAATAATTTTTCGCTGAGTGTAGGGAAATCACAGAAACATCCATACATGTTTCTTGTTCTTGAAGTTTGAACTCCCAGAATCTGCGTTATGCGCGCCACTGGAGTGGACAGTGCCCAGTTAGGTATCCTGTTCCATGCTGTTAGTCCATTTCTGGGAGACATTTTTGTCTGACCTTTTTCTTAGACATTTTTATAATAGCTCCCAGAATGGGTTTTGGGAGGCTGTCTTTTAGGGAGGCTTCTTTCACAACATTTAAGGCCATATCTGATAACTTAAATGTTTCAAAGACACAGATATTTAGTAGGGTTTGAACCCCCCAAAGCCCACTTGCGTGCGCCACTGGTTAAGGGGCCTGCAGTCTTGTCACATTCCGTTTCTTTTGGCAAAGCAGTAAGCTTCTTCGTTGCTTCGTGTCTGCCCTGTTCTGGGTTCCAATGTAATCCTGTAATCTATGAATTTTGGCTTCCAAGTTCATTAAAGAAGATCCATTACGGTTTATCAGATCATTACGGAAGTCCATTAAGAACGTTTGCCAAGGTTCTTAGGACGTAAAGCCTTTCAGTTTGCTTAGTATTAAAGTTGATAGCAGGGTTTCCAACAAATTTTCGATTAATTTTTCAACTAGTTTTTCGCATAATTGTAATCGACTTTGCTTATAATTATGCGTCTCCCTTATGGACGAAAATGTTCAACGCGGTAGTTGCAGATCAGGGACGAGGGAGACCGTGTTTCCGGTGAAAGGACCAAGTTTAGAACGAACTATTACACCTGGAAAAATCCATATGTGCATGACACTAACTTTAGTGGTTCGAAAGTTATTAAAAAAAATGCGGAACCTGCAATTCTAATGAAGTAAGCTGTAAGCTGTAATTCTAATTTATTGGAGTATCAGTATTTTAAATAATAAAAAGATACAAAATTAATGAAGCGAGAAAAATGACATTTCGACACGTGATCAAGGAGATTTTGAGTTTTAACATATTTACTTTTAATGAAAATTCTATATACATTTTCAAGGATATAAAGGATTAAAATTTTCAAAGGACCTTTTTCATATCCTTTTCTTACTAATAGATACAACTCAATTTTATTAAAATTCTTGAGCCTTTCCTCTTTCATTTGATATACATATCGCCATATTTTAACGATGTTAAGTATTTTTTATATTTTTTATAGTTTTTATCCCCTTCAAAACTTGAAAGTCCTTTTAAAACGACAAATGATTGATTTTTTCTTCACTTTGTAAAGAAAATATTAAAAGCTTCTTAAAAGCTTGTAAGTTTCTTATAAGCTTCTGACAAAAATGGCTGCTAAAAATTGATTTGTCTATGCAATAAATCGGATATGCCGATTGCGGATCTCAAATATGAAATTCACTTCTCAATTCTCCAGAATTTTACTTTTGCACTGCTAATTCCTTTGTTCATTTAAATAAAATCACTTCAAAATATATTCATACAATGCACATTAATGCTTCACTTGTTGCCACGCAAGCGAAGAAATAAGATAAGAAAAGGTAAGAAATGTTGCTAGTGAACGCCCAAATCTTTTTCCATAGAAATTCACATAACACACTTTTTTCAAATTATTTGTTGTGCATGTGTAATTCTCTATGAATATTTTGGCTAACTACTTCGGCTGCAACATACATCTCCTGCCATCTATCTTCTCTTCGTTGTGCTAAAAATTTTAATGTAACAACGTTTTTTTTTCATATTCCTGGAAAGCAAAGGATTCGGGTCCTTGCAGCATGCGGCGTCGTCAACTCAACGTTGGTTATCTTTTGTTGGCACTGCTGTCTGTATTTTTGTGCTGCTTCTTTTTTTCCTGTGTTGCTGCGCATCGCATTCAGGCCGTCAGCCGGCAACTGACAACCGACAGCCATTGTCGCTAAAATTTTGATTAAATTGTGTGAGCACTTCAGTGTGTGTGCGTGTCCGCGCGTGTGTGTGTGTGTTAGTGTTTGCATGAGTGTGCGTGGCATTTTAGTGCTAAAATACAAAATTTCATAATAATTTTATTGAACATGAATGACGCTGGGTAACGCACGTTAGTGCACATGTTGAATGCGCTCGCTGTACACCAAAAAAAATTATGCCAGAGGAAAGAGTGAGAAGCATAAAGAGAAAGAGAGAGCTTACTGCCATTGTAGTGATTTTCTTTGTTGCGCCAACTTTTAGTTGTATTCTTTGCAGAACTTTGACGTCAACAAAAGTTGCAAGTAATTTACTATAATTACGTACTTAAAGTCGTCCAATGAGTTCCGGTTAGATTAAAAATATTTTTCAATATTGCGCTTTAAAGTTGAGTTTTATGTTTAATGAAAAGGTGAAGGTTAATATTTTTTTTATAAATGTGAAAGATTCAAAGAAATTCAGTTTTTTTCTTTAATTTATCTCAGAAAGTCCTCTACGATTTTCTCTTTCAGAAAACTGTATCGATACAAAAAATTGTTGGACAAAGTTTGTAATTTTTATGAGGATTTAGCTCGATTAAAAATTTAATTCATATGTTTAGTGTCTATTCAAGCATTTATTGTATCAATTTTAATTGTTAATGACATAAAAACTGTATAATCAATATAGGTTTTCCGTCTATCTGCTTAGCCTTTAGAATGTCCAAGAGAATCCAAATGACTCAATTGAGGTTCTTTTATTGTTATATCGCTTTCTGTTTGAAAACACCGTGCGACAAAAATAAAAAAAAATGTGTACGCTGTCAAAAATCCATATGTGGGTGAAACTAGAGACCAAACATAGTAATACTGCGTACTCGGTTTTTCATTTCTACATCCTTTGTCCTTTTAAAAGGACTTCAAAATTTTTAAAGGGATAAAACATAAAAAAAATTATAAAAAATACCTAACCTCGTTAGAATATAGCAATATGAATATCAAATAAAAGAGGAAAGGCTCAAAAATTTAAAGAAAATTGATTTTTTATTCATTTGTAAAAAAAAGATATGAAAAAGGTCCTTTGAAAATTTTAATCCTTTATATCCTTGAAAATGTATATAGAATTTTCTTGAAAAGTAACTATGTTAAAACCCGAAATCTCCTTGATCACGTGTCAAAATTTCATTACTCTAACTTTATTGGTTCGAAAGTTATTCAAAAAAGGCGGAAGCTGCAATTCTAATGAAGTACAAAAATTCTAATTTATTTGAGTTTCAGTGTTTTAAATATGCCCAGCTAAGTTATACAAACAGCGAATACCACAGAATGTAAGCAAACCTGGCCAAATATGTTAAGACTAACAGGAGCCCGTGGCTTTGCACGCAAGCTTAAAGTCAATGGGGCCAATAAATCAGGTTCTTCTTAACCCTTTGTTGGTCCCATCAGATTTTTATGAAAAAAAACGTGTCTAATTTTTTCTCATTTGAAGCGTTTTCACCACATTTGAAGTTAATTTGGCGCATTAAGTCATATTTTCCTATATAACCCATCGACAATGACCCATTGACACCGTTAGATTTTTCTTTCGAGAAAGTGAAAAACATGTGTCGAATTATTTCTCACCAAGAGTACTTTCACCAAGTTTGAAGTCAAAAGGCGTAAAAAACCATGTTTCGTCGTAAAAATTTTTAACCCTTAGTTCACACGTTTGCTTTCGATTTTCAAAAAAGTGAAAAACACATGTTGAATTATTTTTTACTAAGAGTACTTTCATCAAATTTGAAGTCAATAGACCCATTAGTTAAGGTTTTTCACGGTTTCTCCATATAAACTTTTAACCCGTCGTTGACCCCATCAGGTTTTTATTTTCGAAAAAATAAAAAACACGTATTAATTTAATTTTCACCAAGAGCACTTTCACCAAGTTTGAAGTCAAAAGGCGTAAAAAACCATGTTTCGTCGTACAAATTTTTAACCCTTAGTTCACACGTTAGCTTTCGATTTTCAAAAAAGTGAAAAACACATGTTGAATTATTTTTTACTAAGAGTACTTTCATCAAATTTGAAGTCAATAGACCCATTAGTTAAGGTTTTTCACGGTTTCTCCATATAAACTTTTAACCCGTCGTTGACCCCGTCAGGTTTCTATTTTCGAAAAAATAAAAAACACGTATAAATTTAATTCTCACTAAGAGTACTTTTAGCAAGTTTAAAGTAAAAAGGCGAAAATAATCATATTTCTTCATACAAACTTTTAACCCTTGGTTCGCCCTTTTACGTTAAGATTTTCGAAAAAAAAGAAACACTTGTCAAGTTATTTTTGATTTTAAGTGTTTTCACCAAATTTGAAGCCAATGGGCCAATCGGTTCAGAGTTTTTCCGTAGTCTTTTCGTATACGAAGCTTAACCCTTGGTTCACCCCGTTAAATTTTGATTTTCGAAGAATTGAAAAATACGTGTCGAATTAATTTTGATTTGAAGTATTTTCACACAGTTTGAAATGAAAAGGCCTTTTATATCACGTTTGTTCATACAACACCTTAACCCATGTTTGGCCCCTTTAGACCGCGAATTTTACACAATCACGCTTTACCGGAGGTTCATTTTTCAAGATGTACGTACAGTTAAAATTTCACATTTGTAGCTTTAGCGGTTTGGGCTGGGCGTTGATGAATCAGTCAGTCAAAGACTTCTGTAGAACCTTTTTGGACCAAGAAAAAAAACAATTTCACCTTCTACGCATTTCTTCCGGATTTTCTTAAACAAGGAAGAAGGAAGCTGAGTAACTTCTTCTTCAACAATCTAGGCTATCTAACCATAGGACTATTCACAGTCTACTAGGCTTCGTTATTAGCGCAAACTGGTTTAATGAGTGAGTGGACTTTGGTTTGATTGAGTATGAAATTACAATGAGCGTTTATGGTCTAAGTTGTCTCCGCTTAGGGTAGCCACTCCTACTTACCTTCTTACTGATATAAAGGGCTCTTCAATAGGTATGCATAGGTACGCACTTTTGCAGCTTCCATTTCCATTTCTTTATCATTTGTTTTGTTATAGGCTCAATTTTTCCATAGAGCGTCACACCATTCACCAATTCTTTGAAATTGTTAAAATTTTTCATAAAAATTCAAATTCAAATTCAATTAAAACAGCATAGATGAAATGGGAATATTTAAACAAGAATACAGGGTCTACAGGCCGGCACTTGCAGAGGTCAATGCCAGCTAATACGCACATCATTACCGTACGTTCACGAATTGACGATGCTATAAATTTTTAAAATTTTATTTATCGACATTACAATACTTCTCTTTGTCTATTTACTGTTTAAATTGTTTACAATGTTTTTTTTTAATTTTTCTAATTAAATATTTGCATGTTTTGCGTGCAATATTTCAAGTAAATTTTATAAACTTCTCAACAATATCTAACAAAAAAATTGTATGCTGCCTGTTTCTGTCACTCAGCGTTGCATTTATTAGTAAATATGTTATAGGGAATCAGTGACGCAGACAGGACTTCACCTTGTGGGGTGCGTTTTATACACAACTTTTCAGCCCAATACTAAAAATTTTAAATCATATTTGCGGCCAACAATTTGTGCAACAAACACATATTTGGGGCGGTTTGAGCCCTCAAAACTACCCCTTGCATGTCATAGTGTAGAGCATAAATATGCTCGCTGCTAAGCTTAGCGCTTTGTTGCCAACACAACAGCGTTGCGGTGTCAGTTGAACTCTGCTTGAAGGCAGCAACGGAGATAACAAAGTTAGACTGTTTCAGTTGGCTTGCACAGACTTGCTTACACTCTGCACTTTTGTTTAGTTCTCTATATTGTTATATCAAATAGGATATACTTCATTGGATATTTCTATGCGGTCAAGAGTTATTATGTGTAGCAATAGGTTGACAAACGGACGGACAAACACACATATAGACTGAAACACTAACAAAAGAATGAACATTACTGAGGCGTTGCTTCTGGTGTTTCTCATTAGGAGTCTATATTATTCCTACCGGCTGGTTCTACAAACAAATTCAAAGTCGAAAGTCAAACAAGACAAATCCCTGATACAAGTTTATATACTTTGATACCACAGTGTAATGTATACAAACGCAACTGACGTATGCACAACGTGGAAATAAATTAAAAGCGACCAACTATTTGATTAGTTACATATTCAATCCACAAAATGTAACTAAAACATGTAACAGACAATTAAAACCAAAGCATGCAAGAGCTACTCACACACACGCATACAAACACACACTCGCACTCACGAAGGATTTTGCATTGTTACCGCACGGCCGACAAGCGCTGAGCTCAGTGCGGCGCTGAGTGGCAGCGATCAGCTGGGCACATTGTTAGCGCACATTCACAATGTTCTTCCATATTTTATTTTAATTATAATAATGATTTTATTTTTCGCGGAGCGCTTGAAAGCTTTCAACATGCATAAGCAACACGCTCTCGCATGTATTTAGAGATATATTCACACATTGTGTGTGTTGTATGAGCGTGTATGAGTCAGTTCGTTTATGTGAATGTGTTATATGCAAATATAATTGGTTGCAGCTACACATAAAAGTTGGTCAGTTGGTGGTACAGACTGTTGTGATGCTTCCATGTTCCATCACACTTTTCCTCTTCCTTTCTTTCTCAACGCTATGCATTCATGGCAGTTGTGTTGGTTGTTGCTAATGTTGTTGCACAATTTTTATGTTGTATTTTGCCATTTTCCACAGGCCACAATTTCGTAATTTCTATTCAGCAACAATTATGCAAAGCAGAAGAGTAGAAAATGTGAGAGTGGGGCGTACACAAAAAGTGAAAAAAGGCAAAGAAAAAATCGGAGTTTACTTAAAAATGTTTAGTGAGCATTTGGTGTTTTTTTTTTAGTTTTTGTTATTTTTGTTGTCTTTCGCATATGGAAGCATATGCGGATTTTTTGCAAAACATTAGCATTTTAAGTAAACTGTAACTATTTAAATAAACAAATTTGCGTTTGATGTCAATCATGTTGTTTTTTTGTATATATTAACATTTATTCACCGACGATTTGTATCAAATAAATAACAAAAAAAACGTTACAAATATTGAATAAAAAAGAATAATTTCTGATTCAATTAGTTTTTCATACTTTAAAGAAATTTTTCATTTTCATTTTTAATTTTTCGCCTAATTTGGACTAACGAATAATTTGGAAATTCTTACCGTCGCACAGTGACTCGACTCCATACAACTGCGGAACAAAATTATATGGTGTGATCTGTTCGTAATAAAATTTGGTATGCTGCTGAATTGAAATTTCCATTTGGTTTTTCTTAAACTTTTGTAGTTTGGCAACGGCTGAGACTTATATTTGTAATTTTCGTAGTTTTTGGAAAGCTATAGCAACGAGTGTGTTGGCTAGATTTTTTAGATTTTACTTTTAGTCAATTAGTTCAACATTGATAATTGCTAAGAGTTACAAAAATTGTATCGTAACACTTTAGTTTTGTAATGAAAATTATAATAATAGATGTATGTTTTGCATTGGTGAAATTTTTTAAATTTTTCATGTCGATTGCATACTTTCAGGGATGAATAAGGTATATTTTGTCGAAAAATAGGGCTAGATCGGAAAATATCGGAGGGTGTGTTCACATTATTTGACAAAGAAAGAATGCTTCTTTAAATACATAAAAATCCAGGAACATACTTTCACATACTTTTTAGATATTTAAGTTCTAACTCTAAAATTTTCCAATTTTTAGAATCTTAGTTTTAAAAATATTTTAAATTAGATGTAAAGTAGAAGCCTCAGATTTGCAAATTATAGGAAAACATTAAAAGCGAAAAAACCCACATCAATTCTTGATCTATACTGAAGGTTTTAGCAACTTCTTTCTAACCATTTATTTTTACGATTTTTCTTACTTAATAGACTAAAAACCTGAAAACATTTGTTTAAATTTTGTTTGTTGAAAAAAGTTCCGACTTTGAGCAGCTTTTGTGCACACACTAATTAGTTTTCGCACAGATTTTTTTGGTTTTCCTTAGTTGCAATTTTACATTTCAAATTACATCAAAGTCGTTATTCTATATTATTCTAGAACTAATAAAAAAATAACTAAATTTTTTGAATTTTGAATTTTGTCTATCAGCACAACATCCGACCACACATCAGACCACGAAGATCCTTGCGCTGGGTTGGAAGAATCTTATGCATTCACCATATAGTCCAGACATGGCATCAATTGATTTCCTTTTGTTGCTGTCTATGGCAAATGATTTTGCTTGTGAAAAATTTGCCTCGAGAGAAGCTTTTGAAACCCGACTGTCGCAGTTGCTTGCCAATAGAGATGAGAGGGTTTCTATGACAGTGACATAGAGTTACCTTTAAAATAGTAACAACTAGTCAGACAAACATTGCATATTTTACTTAAATCGAATCGTTCTAACATTGCTAAAAATTGCTTTAAATTCCACGGAAAAGTAATGCATTTCCCTATAGTAAGATTTTTCCCAAAAATTTAGTTTAATATACTCTCAGATTTTTACTAACAAAATACTTTTTCCAGTTTTAATGGTTCAGAATAAATAAATAAAAATCGCCTAACATCACTACTCGATGCTCGATTATTCTCAGTTAAAATACATCACCGAGCTCACATCGATCTCAATAAATGCCTGTGAGTGAAGCCATGTCAAGTGGGACCCCCAAAAATTCACGAAATCACCGATTTTTGAAATAACTGTCTTAATTTGTAGCGGGTATGATGCTGACGACTTGGCATTATTATTTCGTTAAAATTCAATTTATTGTTAATGTTATAAACAATCAAACTTTTTAGCCAAAAAAAATTTCTTAATTTTTTTCTCAAAAACTATTTTTTTTTTTTAAAAGATGACCACGCGAATTTATAATTAACTGTTGAGGCTATCTATTACATTTTTTTTTCACGCCCAATTAGTTTAAAAAATAACTTTTGCATTAATTTTTTATAAACAATTAAGTTTTCTATAGTCTTCTTCACGCTGCAAAAAAATAAAAAAAATGTCATCATATGCGGAAAACGTTCCCCTTTATTTCAGCGTTCACAGAAGTTTGTCGGTCTGCGCCGTTTTTCAAATATTAATTTTTTTATCTCCCGCGGCGTGCGCTCTCTAGGCGCAAATAAATATAATATAAATATAAAATAAAAAAAATATAAAAAATAATATAGGTATATATATCAAATGAAAGAGAAAATGCTCAAGAATTTAAATAAAATTAATTTTATATCTATTTGTAAAAAAAGGATATGAAAACGGTCCTTTGAAAACTTTAATCCTTTATATCCTTCAAAATTTACATCGAATTTTCTTGAAAGGTAAGTATGTTAAAACCCCAAATCTACTTGATTACGTGTCAAAATTTCATTATTCTCGTTTCATTGATTTTGTATCTTTTTATTATTTAAAATACTGATACTCAAATAAATTAGAATTTTTGTACTTTATTAGAATTGCAGCTTCCGCCTTTTTTTTAATAACTTTCGAACTAATAAAGTTAGAGTAATGAAATTTTGACACGTGATCAAGGAGATTTGGGGTTTTAACATACTTACCTTTCAAGAAAATTCGATGTAAATTTTGAAGGATATAAAGGATTAAAGTTTTCAAAGGACCTTTTTCATATCCTTTTTTTACAAATAGATATAAAATTAATTTTATTAAATTCTTGAGCATTTTCTCTTAATTTGATATATATACCTATATTATTTTTTATATTTTTTTTATTTTATATTTATATTATATTTATTTGCGCCTAGAGAGCGCACGCCGCGGGAGATAAAAAAATTAATATTTGAAAAACGGCGCAGACCGACAAACTTCTGTGAACGCTGAAATAAAGGGGAACGTTTTCCGCATATGATGACATTTTTTTTATTTTTTTGCAGCGTGAAGAAGACTATAGAAAACTTAATTGTTTATAAAAAATTAATGCAAAAGTTATTTTTTAAACTAATTGGGCGTGAAAAAAATTGTAATAGATAGCCTCAACAGTTAATTATAAATTCGCGTGGTCATCTTTAAAAAAAAAAAATAGTTTTTGAAAAAAAAATTAAGAAATTTTTTTTGGCTAAAAAGTAATAATGCCAAGTCGTCAGCATCATACCCGCTACAAGTTAAGACAGTTATTTCAAAAATCGGTGATTTCGTGAATTTTTGGGGGTCCCACTTGACATGGCTTCACTCCTGTCAAAGTTATTTAAGAAAATCAAAACCATTACATCTGGGCTTGTTGTTGTTGTAATTACAGCCATAAACATTTGGCCTTCAAATTGCAGTGTCAAAATATTGAATATCCACAGCCTGCACATTTGCAGCTGTCAGTCATTGACAGACGACCGGTGAGGTCGATGCAAGCAGTCAAGCAAAAACTGCCCGAAAGTGAAAAAACAAATGCCGGCAGCTGCAATTTCCATACTGCAGCAATGCATCCGAACATTTTTTGTTGTTTCTGTAAATGCTTGGCAAATATTTTTGCTGCCTGCTAACTGTTGAGCTGTGCGATTTTGAAATGTAAATGTGTCGGCTGCATTGCGGTCGGGCGCTGCATTGCGCCAGCAATCGACATTGCCATGATTGACTAATAATTTAGAGGCATCATTCTTGCCATGCTGGCAGGGAGTGGGAGGCACAATGACAATGCAGCATAAATATCAAGTGCCGATGATGTAATGTATACACTCGAAAATATATTCATTAAAAATTAGTCCGATTACACTACTCGACAAAAAATGGGTTCATCGCGTGCTCCTAAAAACAAAAGTATTTTTTAGACTAATCTTCGGCTACTTAACACGAAACCGAAAATCACAAAAATTTCTTAAGAAGCGTTTTCGAAAAATCTTCGAAAAACACGTTTTTCCCCCTCTTATTTCAGTTATGAGCACATATCCCGTAAACCAACCATCCGAATAACAAAAGTGGCCCATCGTTTTTTTTAATTTTAACAGTAAAATGACACATCTATGATACGATGGTACAACTTTCAATGCTGTGCGGCTTCCAATCCCGAGGCCACACCTCCTCGTTCAATACCCACCTCATTTGCTTTATGGAAGGACATGACTAAATAGTAGGTAAGTTCGTTCCAAATTTAATTTATTTGTGACTTAATGTTCCTATGTTATTGTCTAAAAATGTATGCTGGACTTTTCTTCTTTCTAAACCTTTGCGTAGCAATTACGAACAAACTTGCCGAAGAAAGTATCCAATTTTGAAGTATCCATTTTGGACCAGAATAATTTTTTTATATATACAAAATTTGTTGGTAATTTAGAAAGAACTGAAAATATTTTCCTTCACATACCTGGTCAATGTCTATTTTCATGTCGACTATTGGCTCCTATTTATGCTTTAAACACACTTGTGACATTCGCGACACATTACGAGCACATTTGAAAATTCATCTCAAACTTGCCACGCCCAATCATTAAGCTAAAAATTCTTTCAGGTGTACTCAACTGGAAAACACTTTGAAATGTCACAATTTTAAGTCGAAAAAATGATAATGTCGAACGCATGAAAATGTGTTCGCTTGTCTAGTTCAAAGTATTTAATTCAATGATTTATTTATTTCAAACATGTTTTCAAACGACTGAAATTAATAAGCAAATATCTTAACCAAGCGTAAACTTGTTTAATTTTTTTACTGCACACATTTTACACACATACACACACATGTACAAAAAACACATGTACAGTGCCGTCGCTGACGCTGACGCCTTGGCATCGACAACAAAAGCTCACATACGAACTAAGACGACCAGCAGCCAAATATGTAAGTAATATGTATAATAACAAAAACAACAACAACAATAACATTGATTTATAGCGAAAATTATGCAATGGCGCGTGCTGCCGTTGCTCATTAAAATTTTCCCATTTGCAATATTACGGCTTTAATATTTCAAAAATTGAGCCAACTGCATTGCAACGTTGGTTTGACCGAAGCCATTAATTAGTTGAGAAAATCTTTGCATAATCCAGCTATAATATAATCTATCGCGTTTGCTGTTTTTGTTGTTGTTAAATTTGCATATGAATTTTAGTTTTCGTATATTTAGTGCTTAGCCGAATTCAGTTGTAGTATTTAAATTGTATGGTATTTAACGTTGATAATTATTATTTACATACTTAGGCACATATAAGTATGTAAGCAGCTTTTGCATGTGTTAAACTTTCACAAATTCGTTGCATACATTTAGGTGATTAATTTAAAAGCGCTTAGAAACATGCCAGCATTTGTGTAAATTGGTAGATTGTTTACAAATTGTGGCATTAGGCAGTGTTTTATATCAAAAAAAAATCCATCACAAGTTGGTGAAAGATAAAATCTTAAATAGTCATAAATAAACTTACTAAAAAATCATTATTTTTGCATGAAATTTAATGATTTATTTAGTGTAGATTGTATGATCCGATTTAGGTCAAATATGCTCGTTTTGTTCGATAGCTTGTTGCCACTTTTGAAGCAAATTCTGTTATGTCTCTCTCACTCAAATCCTTGTTCCTACGGTATACAAACTGGGTCAGTCGATTGTTTCAAGTTTCTCTTGAGGCAAGTTTTTCATCGACAAAATTATTTTCCATAGGCAGGAACAGTTGGTAACCACTTGGGGCCTGGTCTGGACTACATATAAAGTGAATGCATACGAATCTCCCAACTAAGCTCCGGGAGCTTCTGGCGAGTTACGTTCGATACCAGGCTAGAGGCATTGACCTCATAAAACAAAATTCCTCTCCTATTGGCCATAGCTGACCGCTTCTAGGATTGGCCATCCAGTTGTTGGCAGTACAGGTCCAAATTAAGAGTTTACCGTAAGAAATCAACTAATTTTTTCCTTGTTCACTGCTCTCGGTAGCATAGGGCCTCCAAAAGACATTGCCTTGTGTCGGTTACGTTAATCGGTTGTGTTTCCGCCAGGGTAGGTGATTGGCCTGCCGCAGGTAGTCCGACCCTCAGTCATCTGAGGGTCGGAATTTTTGAACTGGGGTATGTTGCTGAGCCAGGGAATATTTAGAGGATAAGAAAAATTGGAAAAGTTGGAACAGTGCGGGACTATGTACAAGGTAGGAGTCGAACCCACGTGATGGGTGCTGGATGATCATCTGGGATGATAGGTTAGTTCACACACATCGAGAGGATCAACTCATATTCACTCATATTCTCATATTCCCAATTTCACTAAGTATACAGTAAAACCTTCCTGACCACCAATACTGCGATTCGACGTTTTTACTGGACTTTGTCGTAAATGATTCACTTTTCATCACCAGCGACTATTCACTTCAGAAAATTTTTATTTTTGTTGCGTTTCAGCAGCGATTCGCAGATCCGCCCAGTCCCATTCATCGAGCTTTTTTCTGTATCCAGTCTTATATAAGTGGTTCCAAACGGTTTTTTGTACAATCTTTAGCTACTGGGAAATCGAAACAGTGCTTTAATGACAGTCGGACTCGACGATTTCCATGATTTTATTGCCATCATAGCCAATTTCCTCTCCAGAGTATGGTTTATCTTTGATATCGAAATTTCCGGAGCGAACCGAAATTGCGATTCATGTATCGGAACCAAAAACACTATTCACATGTTCCACTACCTGGTTTGGATTTTTTCCTTCATCGAAGAAGAAGAAGAACTGTGGTGACCATATTTGACCCACACTCAAACAAAACTCAGTCAAGCAATCAAAAAACTGACTGAAAAGTATTTTTTTAGTAAAAAATCGTATTTTTCTTTTGCCATCCAGCTCAACCCGATTGCATTTATACAACGCAAGATGTAGAGTACTAAATACATCTAGTTGAAAAATAATTCTTAATACAAATTTTATGGCATATTGTAAACATGTCGAAGAAATCAGAAAATATTTAATATTTGCAGCGCTTCTCGTCCTTTGCCTTCAAAGGCAAAACCCAGAAACTCAGCAATGCGCAGAACCAATCAATCTATTTTGTCGATTGTTTACATTTATTCATGGACATTGGACAGTCTTAAAAACTAAATTCCGAGAACGAACTGCTTATTGAAGGTTTCGTGTTAATTTGCTTCAGAATTCCACATAATTGCTTTATTGGTACGAATACCAAGAAGCCTGGTGAATGTATGCAGAAATTTTGCAGATCTACGCAGAATTTCATTGAATTCGATATGAAAACTTTGAACGCTAAAAACAATATTTTCAAAGAAAATTATGCTACAACATAGCTGACAGGCTTTTTCGGTTGGAAATAGCGGAGAAGAAGAAAATGGAGTAAAAAATTTTGTCATATGAATTTTTCTTTAGAACAAAGTAATTGAAAAAATATTTAATGTATGTAGTAATATTTTGTATAGAAATTGTATAAAAAAATATTTAATGTATGTAGTAATATGTTGTATAGAAATAATTAAATTGCGCATAAATTGGCAATGCCACTAAAACGTTGTTTGTGTCAGTGAATATGTTTTCGTCAGTGAAGCCGCAGGTAATTTTCGCATTTTTCGTAGTCCACGATTTTTGAAGTTTGTTTGTTGTTTTTTTTTAAGCTGCTCACCATAGCTTTTTTGTTGTTGCGTGCTGCCTTTGTCTGCCGCTGCGTCATGGCTTAGACTGTTGCTTGCTGTTTGGCCGGAAGTGTGATTCACACACAGAAACACACATACGCACGCAATGCACAGCGGCCGGAAACACGTTTCGCTTAATTTTTCCGCGGCTCTTTGCCTCTTATTTGTGTTAGTTGTGCAGGTGGGAGGTGTTGTATATGTGGGTGTGTGTGGGTGCGTGGGTGTTTGTGTTTGCGTAGCGTTGTGCTGGTGTGCTATCGGCGCCACACGTCACCAGCAACACCAGCACTTCCGCTGTTGCTGCCACCAACACCAACACCAGCAGCACTCACCATTTGCACTCCGGCTATAATTATTTGCTGTTGCTGCTATTGTTGTTGTTGTCGTTGTTGTTTTATTTTATGCTATAAATTGTAGTTGCAGCGCGCAGAAAAGATCAAAGAAAAAAAAGGACATACAATTTAAGAATAAATTACAAACTTTTTGTGTGAGCGCGTTGCTGGCGATTGTCGTTGCTTGTTGTTGTTGCTGTTGAGTATCGCTCTAAAGACCAGCGAAAAACATAGCAACAAAAAAATTGTGTAGGTACATATTTTGGTTGGTTTGAGTGTACAGCAAATGTTGTGGGCGCGCAGTTCTTATCACTTAATGGCGGCACACACACACACATACAGTCACACAGACACACACAGACCGTGTTCGTCACACGGCAAAGACAAAGGCGCAAGTGCTTTTTTCGTTGTTGTTGTTGTTGTTTTTGTTAGCTGCTGGTGTGGAGCACTTACTGTTCTTTGGGTTTGTGCACATGTGGCACGGCTGGTGACAGGCGCATCGCCCGGAGCGACGTGCGGTGTGCGGCATGGCATCAGTTCCTGTTGATAATGTACACAATTTTTTTGTGCATGCCTTTGTAGTTGTGTTTGCTGCTTATGTATGTGTAATTGTCGTTATTGTTTTTATTTATTTTGGTTTTGCTGTTGTTGTTGTTGTTGTTTTTGGAGACAGTGCAAACAGTAGGCGAGGGCAAATGACAAGAAATTAAAAGCATTCACTGTTATGGTTGTTGTGTTGTGTTGTGTTGTGTTGTGTTGTGTTTGCAATAATACGACGTGCCAACCGAACAACAGTAAATATTCTGAAAACCACTAAAAGCTAAACAAAAAATATGAAATTAGGCTTACTCAATGATTTGAAAAAAACTCGAGATCTCGCTTCAAGAAGCGTAAACTGGCCACATTGTCCACCAAGAACAGCGACCTAATTCGTGGCGCAATTAATTGAAACAAAATGGAATGAAATGATATGACATTGAAATGGAATGAAATGACCAAAAGCTGTGGACCGTGTCAACGTTGAGAGAGCTTCAACAAATCGCACATATGTCCCATGAAAATGTTCACATAACTATACAACTGGGGGCTACTCTGTAATGCGATGCGAAAGCGAAAGCGATGCGAAAGTGAGTTGCGATGCGAAAGTCAATCGGTACTCTGTATCGCTTTCGCATTATTGAAAAACGGCCCTTATTTCGTTTCGAGAGTAAGTTGGCATTACTAGCGTCGAGTGTCATAAAATTCAAACAAAATAAAAAAAAAGTATAACAATCGAATTTTTTTAAATTTAAAATCGAAATACACAGTGCCACACATGCGAAAGGGGAAAATCTAAATGCGAAAGTAGAAAATTTCAATGCGATTGTCGGATTTCAGAGTACTAAGTGTGCGAATGCGATACATTTTATGTTCGCATTGCACTACAGAGTAACCCCCTAAATTCGGGATCTGTAGTAAAGTCATTGATAAATTTTAGCTGGTCTCCCTAGCGAAATAAATTCCCTAGAACGACAGATTTGGCCACATTTAGCAAATAATAAAACCTGTCTTCAGACCATCTGAAGTTTATATCTAGAAGAGAGCCACTATTGTAAAAGAAAGAAGCTTACAGGTTCAAATGGGAATTGTGAGAGAAGCCACGCCTTGGCACTTTTGCTTAGTAATTGGATGATTAATTTTAGTTGACTTATTGTGATGTGATGGGATGTGATGTGATGTGATGTGATGTGATGTGATGTGATGTGATGTGATGTGATGTGATGTGATGTGATGTGATGTGATGAGATGTGATGTGATGTGATGTGATGTGATGTGATGTGATGTGATGTGATGTGATGTGATGTGATGTGATGTGATGTGATGTGATGTGATGTGATGTGATGTGATGTGATGTGATGTGATGTGATGTGATGAGATGTGATGTGATGTGATGTGATGCGATGTGATGTGATGTGATGGCATGTCATGTCATATCATATATGATGTGATGTAAAATGATACTGAGGGTGGGCAGGAAGACTACAAGCCTTCCATAGCACTCAGTCCATTTGGACCATTGTACTATGCCCATGATGGATAGAGGAGAGGAGAGTGATATCACACATTTCACCCTTTTGCTGCTCCATTTGGATATTGATATAAGGAAATATATGAGTGTTTCACCACCCCGAACTAAAATTCGAACCTAGGGCCTCTGGTATGAAAAGCCAGCGCGCTACCCGCTGAGCTACCTTGACTGAAATTGGAAATAAATGCTCGAGTCATTTAATTATCGAATTCATAGTGTCGAGTTAACTGTGTTAAGCTAAATAAGCTCTCTTCAAAATTGAATTAGATTAGGTTGGAGTGACAACTAGTGGAACTCACATAAATCAAGCTTTTGTCATTGCATTCTTACAGAGAATGAATGCAAATTTTCAGCTTTTTTACATAAGAAAAATGCTATATACTTCCAAAACTAGGTGCCAAATATAGTGAAACTGCTTTTTTGGGTTTTCTCCTTGACGTCCGGATTTTTTTTAAACGACTTTTAAATTTAAATGAATTAACCCTAATTCCCAGAAGTGAGCCTCACAGTCTCACTAAAGATTTCAAATGGTGATAAATCCAAAGGTTTTCTATTCCATTATTTTATGTAACCCTCGAATGGAATGTTAGAATTATATTGCATTTATAAATTTAACATTTTAGACAGTTTTTGTACTTTCAAAACAAATGTTTTCAGTAATTTAGCTCATATAAGCCTGACAGTCTTACTTCTGGGTTTACGTTACTTTTAAAATTCTGGGAATTAGGGCTAACTTCTCAGAGAAGAAGCTATTTGGTTGCTCTACAGTTTAGCTTTGGCCAGGTTTCTTTGTAAATCTTACATGAGCGCTGTGTCGCCCACAGCCTATAAAAGTTAAACAAGCCAGTTAATGCTTAATTGATTTCGATTTGTTCGATGTAAATATAATTTATAATGTACGCCAGTGGCGCACATAAAATATAAATTTCAGAGAGGCGTACACAATTTTTATCGTACTCAATTTTTGAACGAAATGCCATTTGAGTCATATTTTTCGTCTAAAATGTTTGTAAAAAACAGATACATATCTGGGTGTTTGAACCCCAAGCCCCGTCTTGCGTGCGCAACTGCACCACAGCATGGTGCCATATCTCATAGCTCATCAGTTTCGCAATAACCACTGATTGCTCTCTGAACTAAAATATGTTAAAAAAAAATTATGTAAAAAAAACTCAGAAACAACAGGTTTCACTGTTTTCACAGTATTAGTGCCAATATAAAAGAACAAAATATTTATTATTAAAAAATGTATAAATAATTAAATTTTATTTATTCTTCAATATTTATGTAAAACTATAATTTTCGATATTGCATTACCCATGAAATATTTGATTGCATTCAATTTACAAACCAACTAAGTGAAAAAATAATAAATAATTAAATTGTATTTATTCTTCAATATTTAAAACTATAATTTTGCGATATTGCATTACCCATGAAATATTTTATTGCATTCAATTTACAAACTAAGTGAAAAAATAATAAATAATTAAATTTTATTTATTGTTCAATATTTACAACTATAATTTTCGAAATTGCATTACCCATGAAATATTTGAATGCATTCAATTTACAAACCAACTAAGTGAAAAAATAATAAATAATTAAATTTGAGTTATTCTTCAATATTTACAACTATAATTTTCGATATTGCATTACCCATGAAATATTTTATTGCATTCAATTTACAAACCAACTAAGTGAAAAAATAATAAATAATTAAATTGTATTTATTCTTCAATATTTAAAACTATAATTTTCGATATTGCATTACCCATGAAATATTTGATTGCATTCAAACCAACTAAATGAAATTCTAATTTGAATTCCCTTACAATTAGGCAACGCGCTCTGAGTAAAAGAGAAGCTTTAAACT
This sequence comes from Melieria crassipennis, assembly GCA_963668005.1. NCBI lineage: Eukaryota > Metazoa > Arthropoda > Insecta > Diptera > Ulidiidae > Melieria > Melieria crassipennis. The sequence goes on along the minus strand of OY764962.1, from coordinate 29,712,576 downwards.
AATTTGTTGAAATATGAGCGAAATTTATGAAAAGATATTTGCATAGTAAACAACTCAAAACGACCCAACACATTGCAGGCTTGCAAATGTAAACGAAACAAAAATACGACAACAAAAAACTCATCGAAGGATATGCGCCCGTTTGCATATTAAGCACGCTTCATCAAGAAATTTAAACTCATAACATAAAATCAGCACCGCAATCACAAAGCACACACACACAATGTGCACGCATGCATACATACAACTGTGCTAAAAGTAGGTAAGTATATATGTGTGTGTGGGCAAAATGAAAGCATAAACTAAATCATAAGTGAACGTCGGCAGCGCCAAAAGAGGAAGCGGCTGTTGAGTGTGTAATCGTGTGTGTGTGTGTGTGTGTGTTCGAGCGGGTGTGAGAGTGTGTGCGTCTGTTGGAGCGATTGCGAGCGGTTGTATGAGTGGTACAAGCGGTGAGAGTGCAAGCGCAGCTAATTACCGGCGTGAAGCAACCACTTAAGCAACGAACGGCAGCCGCAGAAAAATAAATGTAGCAAAAATGAAAAGGCAGAAAAGGCAATTGCGGTTGTAATATCAGAGTGCCAGTGTCTGTGTGTGTGTGAGTGGCTGAGTGCCTTGATTGCGTGGCATAATGATAGCGAGCTTTATACTCAATTTCGCTTCTGCTTCGCTGTTGTGCACAGCAACGCAGCGCGCTTGATTTAAATGCCGCCTGACACAAGGCGTCGCTGAAGGGGGGGTGTGCGGCGAAAAGGTTAACTTTTACGATTGCAATTTGGCGCAGCGAAAGTGAAGTAATTAATAAGCTGGAAATAAAGGTGCAGTGTGAGTGAAAAAGACGCATGGGCCCCAATTCGTGAGATCAAAGGCGGTAATTGTGGCGCCGGTCCGCGTCGACTTGACTGCTTGACGGCTTTTTTCCTGCAATGCACGCTCTGTCGCATTTACTTATTCTCATTACGTCTCAAGCGCCAACTGACTTTTACGTTTATTGAGTTAATCAAACGCAAAAGCAACCAGAAATTTATTAATTAAAAATGCGTTGAACTGAGCGCTGAGTAATGTGATTTTTTTTGCTCATTTGGATGCAAAATTTTTTGGGTGCAACTTTAACTCTCCAGCGTCTTATTGTCTCTGCAATTACGTTCAAAAGATGAACAAAGTGTAGGGTCAAAGAACGCTAAATCAGGCTCTGCTTCTCACTTGGAATCTACTCCGCTTGGCGTTCATATTAATATTTTGCATTTAGCTTAAAAATTTGTTTGAAGTATCTTTTACGAAACGTTAGCAAGTGAGCACAGCTTACACGTTAATTTTGCAAGTAAATACCAGCACACAAGTCGTTTGCTGGGATCGGAAAAAATTCAACAAAACATACACACAGCCATGCATGCGAGAGGCCACACATGCCTACACATACATACATACATACATATACACATACATATGTGAAGTTCATATTGAAGTGCAATTTTTTTTGCTTTAGGCGTTGCGCTTCTTCCGCCCGCTTTTCATGTCGCATTGTGCTGAAATGCGCAATCGGCACTTTTTAGTCTCTGCACTTTTGTATAAATCTGCAAAAAAAAAAAAAACACAAGCACACACACACACAAAAGCACAAACATCAGAAAGAATGAAATCAAAAGTTTGCCAAAGCGGATAATCGGCGCTGGCGGCGGCGTAGGGGACGAATGCGGGTTAACAGCGTTAAAGCCGACACAAAGCCAAAAGCAGGCACTGCAAGGCATCAATCAGTTCAGTAATTAAAAGAGCCAATTTCAGTTGAATTGCTCCGAGCTGCAGTGTATGCGGATTTAGGGAGCTGCAAATTAAGCGAGCAGGACCTCATGCCGAGCTTTCGCCGTTGTGCACTGCGGCCTGTTTCGATAAGCTGTCGTTGAAGTACTTTTCGCGGTGAAATAAAACAAGTGGCAGTTATTTTTATTGTATAAATAACTGATGCGGCCAACCTGTGCAGGCGTATAGCCGAGAATTTCTTAAACTGTTAGTCTTATTAGTGGTGCAGACTAGTTAGTACGGAAAGCAGGAAATTTTTGTTCAGTTCAATTTTTGTTTGTTCAGACCCTTTAACTTCTGATCCAATGCAACCATGACTTATATTCATGTTTATGTGTTGTTGTTCCAACCAACCATCAACTAATTATTCATTTATCCAATGCACCAATCGCTCAGGCAAGTCGTGATGACTGGTCTGTGGCATTGGGTGTTGGTGCCATGCTTTGATAAACTTAAAAAAAAAACATAAAAACAAAAGAAGACCATGTCCAAGTTGAAGGTCCGAGGTGTTAAAAATCTTCGTAGATGTTGCTGAACCCATTTCTAACAGTACAACAGTTCTCTATAGACTTAAACCAACCGTTGTTGGATTGGGAATTGGACTGAATTAATTAATTAATTGAATTGAATTAAATTGAATTATATCGATTGAGTGGGTCTAAATTGGAATAGATTAGATTATATTAGATTAGATTAGATTAGATTAGATTAGATTAGATTAGATTAGATTAGATTAGATTAGATTAGATTAGATTAGATTAGATTAGATTAGATTAGATTAGATTAGATTCGATTCGATTCGATTCGATTCGATTCGATTCGATTCGATTCGATTCGATTCGATTCGATTCGATTCGATTCGATTCGATTCGATTCGATTCGATTCGATTCGATTCGATTCGATTCGATTCGATTCGATTCGATTCGATTCGATTCGATTCGATTCGATTCGATTCGATTCGATTCGATTCGATTCGATTCGATTCGATTCGATTCGATTCGATTCGATTCGATTCGATTCGATTCGATTCGATTCGATTCGATTCGATTCGATTCGATTCGATTCGATTCGATTCGATTAGATTAGATTAGATTAGATTAGATTAGATTAGATTAGATTAGATTAGATTAGATTAGATTAGATTCGATTAGATTAGATTAGATTAGATTAGATTAGATTAGATTAGATTAGATTAGATTAGATTAGATTAGATTAGATTAGATTAGATTAGATTAGATTAGATTAGATTAGATTAGATTAGATTAGATTAGATTAGATTAGATTAGATTAGATTAGATTAGATTAGATTAGATTGGATTAGATTAGATTAGATTAGATTAGATTAGATTAGATTTGTGCATTTTTGCTTAAAATTGAGCATTGAGGCTTATCTCGGCTCTTGTTTGAATTTGGTTCCATTGCTGCAGTGCCAAGCGTCATGCAATCAACAATGCTAACTAACTGCATTCATTCTGAAGCACATTGGGCTTTGGCATTGTTATTGTTACGCTTTACTCTCTATGTATCTTCATCAATACTTAACTTTTCCAATTTTTCATTTGCTATGAGTTTAATTTCTCTGTTCGTTGCCTGCTTGGCTATGGCTTTCAACTGGTTTCCACACGCAAAGTTGTCTCTCTGTGTGTACGTTTTCATAACGAAATCTTTTCTTGGAAAGTTATTGAACAAAACATTAAATGTAAATCGCGAGTACCAAAAGTTTTCTCTCAAGTCGGTATTCGAACCATTCGTTCTTCCCCGTTTTCTTTAGAACTCAACACTGAAGCATGACAACTTTCCGTGTGGAAACGTTTACTTCATTTCTTGTGGTCTTTTCCTACTTTATTGCAGCTTTTGTTGTTGCTGTTATTGTTTGTGGCCGTTGTCAGTGCTGCTTTCATGCTAATCATCCTGCTATTACTGCTGTATACGGTGATTGCCTCAGCTCAAAGTATTCGAAAGGATTTACAAAAATCAGTAGAAAAAAAGCAGAATGTGTATGGCGAAAACACTCGCAGGGAGTGAGAGAAAGAGAGCAAAGGAGTCGCAGTGATTTCAACAACTTGTCCGGTAGTGGACGAGTGCGGAGCTGATGTCCTTGCAGATTATTTGCAATTTTCTGTCGTTCAAGTATTTTGCTTGTGTTTTTTTTTTTTGGTTTTGTCCATTGTTGTATGTGTGATTGTTGTTGCCTATTTGATTGAGTCAATAATTCTTGTTGTTTTGCGCTTTTTGTGTAATTTTTTCACTCGACATTTGTTTTGTTTGTGCTTGCAAACAAATCAGTGATCAAGTCGTAAATGCAAATGAAAAATGGACCGTAAGAATGAAGCAGTCCAAAGTTGTGTATGGCTGGAAAATGAAGGTAAACAAGTGAAATGGAATAAGGGAATATTAGCTGAATGAGCACATAGAGCGCCTGATTGATAAATATGATGTTTGTGAATAATTGTAAATAACACAAACAAAAGCATTTGCAGAGTACGGTCGAGCTGATTTTCATTGCTTGTAAACGAATGTAATTGTCAGTCGATGAGCAGCTGATGAGGATGAGAAGAAGTACCTTAATGGAGGGGAAAAAGTTAAAGGTTGTGCGGAAATAAGGGTCACAATAATAAGAGAACGAAGGGGCGAAAATGGGGTGGAAAGAAACACTAAGAGGATGGAGAAGGGAGCAATCAGAGGTAGAGATAAGGTTAACCCATTGCTGCCGGGTACTAGTTCCGCCCATACGATTTCGATAAAATTTCATACACGACCTAGAAGTGACCCAAAATGATCAGAAACAAGATTTCAGCTTTATATCTCTGCACGTTGCTGAGATATTCATTAGGTATTTTGTACCCATTCCATACTTTGTGAAGTGATCAGCTAAACACGTGAACAAAAGTTGTATTTTTTACAGGTGAGTTAGGAGGCAGATTTTTGTGAAGTTCTAAGGCCACTACGTTTCGCCACATTTTCCACCTCCGGAAAATTCACAATTTTTGGAGTCTGGTAACTCTAGCTAGATGGAGAAATTTAAGGGTGACCTTCACTAGGATAAGGTAGTTCCACCTTTACCCTAACTATCCCTATCAATGGGTTTGAGAGATCTCAAACATTGACTTTTTTGTGATTTAAAAAAAAAAAATCAATTTTCATGGGTAAAATTTTACCCATTAGGCAGCAATGGGTTAAGTAAGGTTAAATTATAGAAGGCGATACTCATTTCCATAAATTTTTCATCATGAAAGGACACTTCCTATCTGTTGGGTTCGCTGTAGATCCAGAGAAGATCTTTTAGGAATCATTTAGTGTTGGCAAAGAAATTGTGTATCTTATTATAAAGCAGGCGAAATCCTGGAAAGAGAAGAAAAAAATAAGCAGACAATTTGGAAAAATTATTAAAAAAAAAAAATTGGATAATTCTAAATAATTAAAGTTCAGAAAATTAGAATGCATTTAGCATAGAAGAAAAGATTTGCATTTGGAAACAAAGTCAGTAATTAAGAAATTAAGATGGTTGTAACAATTATTTTTTCTTAAGCTCAGATCCTGCGGCAGGTTTAAGATAGTAGCGACAAGAACGACGCTTTTAAAGAACAACTAAAGTTAAATAAGTAAATGTTGAAGCATTTGTATTCACTCATTGCTTTGAGTACTTTAACTAATGTTGGAAAAAAGAATCACGGAAATGTAATCCATTCAAATGTGACTGATGTGGACGTTCGTAATTACATTAGCTAAATCAGAAGTTCTTGAGAAAAAATTGCATTAATTTTCTTACATCTTTGCAACACTTGGCAACTATTCCGGCTCAATGTTTCGTGGAAATGTACTAAGCAGAGACAAATCAACAAGCCGGTCGAGAAGGCTAATCTTAACCCATTGCTGGCTAAAGGGTATATAACTGTTGAAAACGTTGTTTAAGCGAATTCATATTTTGAAATTGGGAAGATATTTAAAAAAGAGAGGAGAGAGGAAAGGAGAGGAGAGGAACAAAGAAAATCTTCATGGCTCAACACAAACCATTGTTTGTTTCTATTTGTTTGTTTTCAGTGAACAAACAAATAGAAAAACCACTGTGATCATTTCCTCTTCAGGGTTTCAGGAGTTAAACTCTTTGATTGAGCATTTAAGAACCCAACAGGCTGAAATGGGCGCTCATAGAATTGTTTGTGTGTATGAAAAGTGCGTACCAAAGCAAACTGGATTCTTGAAATAGGACATTTTCTGGTAGTACTAAGTTTGGTGTTGAAAAGTGTATCCTTTCCAGTCAAAATTGCACGACATTTTTTAATTTTTTTGTTTTTAACTTTGTTATAGTTATATGCAAACATTTCAATTGATGCTGCAATTTTATGATTGATGATTTTTTATCTCGTGTCACAGACATGTTGGCCAACAGAAATCTGTGATTACCTCAAATGGTTACGTTAAGTTAGGTTATGGTGGCTAAGAAACCAGCGCACAACCCGCTCGACTATCAAGGCCGGTCAATCAGATTCTATCACCTCAGATTCTATCAAAATTATGCCTGAATTCTTTGTTAGGGTCTCTAAAATAGCATTTACGAATCAATTTATTGCATTTTAACTGAACATTTGGCTATCGAAAAGTGTGTGCATGATTTCTTGTGCACATGTTGAACGACGTAGTCTCATTAATCGACACTTGTGACCGATTTGTTAACTAAAAACCACATTTAAATCATCAATCACACAACGTACTTGACTAATTTGGCACCCTGCGACTTTTAACTTTTCAGAAAAAGCTGTTGCTGAAAAATAAATGATTTTTGTGGACGAAGAAGCCATTCGAGAGGCTTGTAGCGACATTCCGAAGGACATACTGGCCGATCTAAAGCACTAATTCGATATGCTTTGTAATTGTGTAAGTCCCCGTATTTTTATTTTTTTTTAAATACGAGCCAACGCGCAGGGAATGACCCCTATTAATGCGAGGCATTGCGCTGGTTCAGGAAGGATATAAAGGTTAGGAGATAGGGTTTTGAGAGAAGTGGTTATGGACTCTCGACTTAAACCCATCAAGATCATAAGTGCTGGGGAAAATGTCTGCAGGGAGACCATTCCACAATTGCGCTGTACGGGCCAGGAACGAACTTTCTCTGCAGTGCGTAGTGCGCTGGAACATCGTTTCAACGTGGAATTCATGGGCGCCAGTGTTCAAACGGGTTGCCCGAGGGAATACCCGGAGTGATGGCAGCAAGCTGCTCATCTCCACTGAGCAATTACCGAAAAAGTATCGGTAAAATAACACCAGACATGCCACGTTTCGACGATGCTCCAAGGAGTCAATAGAGCTGGATGCCCTAGTGTCCCTTATAAGCTTGATCGCACGGTTTTTTACCCAATCGAGGAGCTCCAAATGTGTTTTTGAGGCCCTCGCCCATAGGTGCGAGTTAAACTCCATTTTAGGTCGGATATAGGTGGTATAAATAATGCGGAGATCAGATGGATTGAAATATTTTTTGCACCGCTTTAGGAAGCCGAGGCACTTGGCTGCTTCTTTCGACACGCCAAAACTATGATCGTTCCATCGTTTCCATGTATTGAGTTCAAAGGAAGATATTTTGAAAAAAAGTAAATCGAGTTGGCTCTAAAAATATGTGTTATTTTCATGTTTAAAAAGTCCTGTTTACTTTAGACTGCATCCTGCACAGATTACTTACTTACTTACTTAAATGGCCATAACAACCCGTTATCGGGTTACCGCCTGCCGCAAAACTTCTCTCCAGACGCCTCTTGCACAGATTAGTGGGTCAAAAATCAGTGAGTCCACTAACGGTTATACTTTGGCTTTTTGGATTTTTGATTACTTGTCTCTGGCTTCCTTGATCATAATTCACAAGCTTTATTTTACTTGTGTGTACTCAGGTATGAGCAGGCGAGGGTATTTGCACGCCCGCTCCCCCTCCCTAAAATTCGCAATTCAATAATCTATACGTATATAGAGTCCTATATTCTATTTTATTTGAATTCTATATTATGATTTTTTTAAAACTAAAAATACCATTGCGGTAATTTTGACGGTTTTTCATTTTGAAATGCCTGTACTTTTTTTAGTATCTATTTCTATCAACTTTTGCTTTGAGGACTCTTTTTTATCGGGTTTTACAATTATTTCTACAATTAGTGATCTAGAATTACAATTAGCAAAAACCGATGTGTACTTTTCGAGATATAAGCTGATATAATACGTAGTCTTTGTAGGTAAGGAAAACTTGCGGTCTTTCTGGTGTTAAATGTAGTAATGTCTTGCCCATCCCCTAAATTTATTCCTGCGAACGCCCATCGATGCTACCAACGACATTAGTGATTTAAAGATATCATAAACTTATCGCAATCTTTCATAGCGAAATATATGTACTACATGGGCTGAAAAGTCTTTGGCCTGACATAGAGATGGCGCCAAAAATTAAGAATTATTGTGTTGTACATGGAAAACCATCCTTAACTTAGATTCTGTCAAAGTTTCATGACATTTGGTTGACTCGTTTTCAAGTTATTGCTTTCGAAGTGACGCTACCTCTGAATTTTTGTAAACAATGGAAAAAAGTGAATTTCGTGTTTTGAAAAAAACATTGCTATTTGATGGGCAAAAATACAGTGGAAACAAAAGCATGGCTTGATAAATGTTGTTGTTTCCACTGTATTTTTGCCCATCAAATAGCAATGTTTTATCAAAACACATAATTATTATAATTATAATAACAAAAGCATGGCTTGATAAATGTTGTTGTTTCCACTGTATTTTTGCCCATCAAATAGCAATGTTTTATCAAAACACATAATTCACTTTTTTCCATTGTTTACAAAAATTCAGAGGTAGCGTCACTTCGAAAGCAATAACTTGAAAACGAGTCAACCAAATGTCATGAAACTTTGACAGAATCTAAGTTAAGGATGGTTTTCCATGTACAACACAATAATTCTTAATTTTTGGCGCCATCTCTATGTCAGGCCAAAGACATTTCAGCCCATGTAGTACAGGCTTCAGTGGGTTAATCAATGAAAGTGGATTCTTCTTAACCCATATCGGGCCAATGTTCGATTAATCGAACAGTAAATTTTAGCATTTTCCATCAATTTTTTTGGGCTGTTCTTTAAACTTTAAACGGGAACATTTTACATGATATGATGGTATGATGTATTTTGTATAATACGAAATAAATATAACCATTTCTCACACCGCACACCTGTTGTAGGAATTCCCCAAACAAAAGGTAATTTTTTACATAATTTTATTAGTATCCAAAAACATAAAAAAACAATAATATTAAAAAAAGTAATTATGCAGTCTTGTTAAAAATTGATCAAACTCTTAAAAACATAGTAACACTTTTCGCATAAAACCAATATTACAGTCAGAATATATATTTATAGTCAGGTGTTCGATTAATCGAACGCTGGGCGCTAGTTACTATTTCTTTTATATTCGAATCCAACGATTTTATTTGAAATATCTTTGTCGCAGCAACAGTTTCAAAGTGAACATTGAACGGCGACCATGATTTCCAATTTGAGAACCGTAATACGATTTTGATTAGTCGTTGGCAGGACACATCGAAGTAACGGTTGCAACGAACTTCGACCAAATCTTACCAACAGTACCTACAAAAAGATGGAAGAAGCAGAAAAAAATAATGCTAGGAAAATTGTTGAACCTGGTCGCTTTGTCAACTATAACCAACCGCAACTGTTGAAAAATTATAGCAGAGGGATGGGTGGGGTGGAGTATGACAATGCTGCGCAGAACTATTTTATTGCTATTCGATCTAAGAAATGGTATTGGCCATTATTTATATCTCTTTTAAATTCAGCCATTGTTAACGCATGGAAACTTGACTGCTTCAATCGTCGTTATCATACGAAATATATTCTTCATCAAAAATACTTTCTGGCGGAGGTTGCTTACTCCCTCATAATGACCCCGAATGAAGGAGAATCATCTAGTGATAGCGACGAAGTTTATTTGATGTTCCGTCAGGGTCTTCAAAGAAGGTTCAACCAAAACACCTTCCGCCCGAACAAAAGAGCAACATCTTCATTTAAAAGAAAACAATAAGAAGTGGAGATGCAAGGCTTGCCATAAACCTAGTTCGTATTTGTGTACGAGATGTAACGTTGCACTTCACACTCATTGTTTTGAACCATATCACTTAGAAAAAAATATGGAATAAACTGTGAATTTATAGTACTGGTCAATGGTCAGTTATTTATTTAGTATCAACGCAATGCATACATCAATCATAAAAAAAAATGCCAAGTGGTGCCCAGCATTCGATTAATCGAACACCAACTATTTCTAAAACTAAAAATCGGACCCAAATTTGAATTCTCCGACCTCATTTAACGCTAAAAAAGAATGTTTCATTCGAATATTGACAAAAAAAATATCTCTTTGCTTATATGGGTTAAATGTAGTAATGTCTTGCCCATCCCTTAAATTTATTCCTGCAAACGCCCATCGATGTTACCAAACACATTCGCGATTTAAAGATATCATAAACTTATCTACATCGTTCATAGCGAAATATATGTACAGGCTTCAGTGGGTTAATCAATGAAAGTGGATTCTTCTTAAAGGTGCTTCACATAAAAGTGAAATGTTAAAATGTTTCTGAGAAGACCTACTCGACTTGATGTGCTCGTCGCACACACGTGTCCGTTTGACGTTGTCTCACGTTCTGAGCTCGCTTGCAAATTATCATAGAACATGGAGCCCCCTCATTCCGCTCAAGCATCAACAACACCATTAGCACCGCCAAATGTCTCGACGCCATGGCCACTCACGGTCGGCACATATGCAGGAATTTTGTGAATATTTTAATCTGCTTGCTGGCGCAGTGGTTTGCGTGAAGGCTCGAGGGCGGCGCTGTTGTCTTTATTTTCACGTTAGTATGTTTTGTGCGTGAAGTTTCCAGTCATGTTGCCGGCTGTTTTTTTTTTCGCTAGCTCTTGCGGCTGTGTGATTTTTTGCTGTGGTTGTTCTTGTGCCTTTTTCTGTTTTTATTGCCATTTGTAGTTTATCTTTCGGCATGGCTAAGCAGCGACGCGTGTGCATGTGGAACCAGCTGAAATCTCAACGCTGTTGAATATTCCATGAGCTGGAGATGGAGCTGAAGCCGCTGCTATGCGGGCGTGGCATGGCAGGTCAAAGCTGCTGATGAAGTATTTTGCGGGAGCAAAGCGGAGTGGTGCACAACGAAAGCTGCAAACGAGCCAAAGTCAAAAGCGAACGTGCGTGGTGGTGGGAGATAATGTTGTGCTAATGATGGTTTACCGATTATCCTCTACTTACAACATATGCCGCATATGACGCCAACGAACAACAAACACATCGAATGGTAAAATAGCAAAATGAAAAGCGAACGTCGACAAATCAATTCAATCGTTGGGCAAAATGTGGTGACTTGAAGATTAAATTCAAAATTGAACTAAAGTGGAAATGATTTTTATGTAAAGTGGTGTTGAAACGAAGGGATTGATTTTAGTAGGACAAATGTATGATATCTGAGAGTTTCAAGCACAGGAAATAGTAACTTACTTCTGCTTAAATAAATTTATAAAATTATATATGTATATAATATACAGCACAACAAAAAACACTTTTTTCTGTTGCATGGAGTTTTTCTACTGTTTCTTACTAGTTTGGGTGCGCTGATTTCGAATCTGTCCTCAGATTTTTTCTATCAGCTCTAGTTAGTGAGATATAGGTACCGTATAATTTTTTCAGTTTTTCCTCTACTTTTGCCATATTTTTTATCGTAATTTCTACCAAAACCGATTGACAGTATTTTCACCTTATCGCATTAACAACACCACACGGCTTCTTTTTCGATGCAACTTATTTTTATGTTTTAAAATTCCGCGGCAATTGGACCTCAAAGTCGGAAAAAATTGAATTTTAAGGCGTTTTTTTGATGGTCAAAACATACACAATTTTCGTAAATCAATTGACGAGTTAGGTGTATAATGAAAGCCGACACATCAAGCAATACAACACAGCCAAATTATTTGCCAGAATACACATTCGCATCGAATTAATATCAAAAATGTACCATAGTCATTTTCATAATTTTTCATACATTTTCCTTCAAAAATTAGGAGCCTCAAAATATGCTCTTTTATATGTTACATTTATAGTCTGAAACACAAGCAAAAACAAAAAGATTTTGAATTGCTCTAAACAAAAAAAAATTAAAAACTTTGCATATTTTTAGGACCCAAATTTGTTAAGGAAAATCTATGAAAATGATGAAAATAGCTATGATACATTTTTGCTATTATTTCGATGCGAACGTGTATTCCGCCAAATAATTTGGCTGTTTTGTGTTGCTTGATGTTTCTCTTAAGATATTCATATACTTCGTAACTTGATTTATGAAACATCTGCACAATTTTCGCCATCAGAAAAACCGCCTTGAAATTCAATATTTTCCTACATTGAAACCTTATTACAACGCCAATTTGGAACACATAAAAAGATTAATGCCAGAAAAGATGGCGTGAAATGTTTTAAATGCAACGATATAAAAATCATTTCGATAGGATTATTGTTTCGGAAATTACAGTCGAAAACGTGAAAAAAGTCGAGGAAAATTCGAAAAAGTGACACACCGGAGTATGGTTTTGAAAACAGCGTGGAAAAACGATTCAGATTCATGTAAAAAACTCCATGCAACAGACATGCTGTTGTGCAGTGTTATCATTGCTTTTCATTCATTTTCTACTTTTATCAACTACACATTTGATTCACCATGTTTCATGTTGCAACACTATCTCATCATGAATGTGTCCATCAAAAAATTACTATATTATTATATATTAAATGAAAATAAGAGCTAAAAAAGTAACCTCAAACAAAATAAACTCAACAAAATATTTCTTTGTCACTTTTATTTGGAAAAATCTCTGACATAAAAATTCCAGTAATTTTCATATGTCGCATTGCGAAATGTTGTGGCACAGTTAAGCTTTATTCTACATACAGACTAGAATCACCAGTGCACACATACATTCATACATAGACCTGTATCTGTGTTGAGCAAAACGTGCGAGTGAAATGTGAATGCATTGCAAAACTGTTCAGCGAATATTCATCGATATTAGCTGCTTGAAAAATTTCCAATGAGCTTAGCGAAAAAAATACAAAATACAAAATCACAAAATATTTTAGTTGTGTTTGAAATATGAAAAAAAATATTTCACTGTATCGTGTGCACACATGGAAAGGTCAATTGTTGGCTGTTTTTCACCACAAATATGAACTGCGCGATGTAGCTAAATGGAAAATCCGCTGGCACACACTCACACACACATACGAATGCACACTTTTGTTACATAAATTTGATGCATAGTTGGCTCCTAGAGGACAGAGCACCAGCCAGTTTAGTATTCATTTGAATTTTAGGGATTTTACCCATTTCTGACACGCTGACAGGATTCGTTTGCATTGTGTAACCTGAAGAGTGATGCTTCGAAGCATGATAAATCGTTTGATGCATGAAAATTGTTTATTATTGGTACTAACAACAGAGTAGATTTGTGGTCGATACTTGAGATAAAAAATAACAGAAAAACAAATCAATGAAAGTCTTTTATTTAGTGTGGAAATAATTTTAAATCTTGACTCAAGTGATCAATACAAATTTAAAAAAAAAATATGGTAGGTAGGTTGATAGGTTAAGTGGTTGCCCCTAGGGAATCACTTAGGCCATGTGACCCATTGTGTTACCACGTGTTGCCTCCTCCGCCTTTGCACTTCGCATAGATGAGATTCACTTTGTAGATCTGATGATGCAGGTTCGACAAGCACCTAAGGACGTGCTGACCCTTGGAATGGAATTGATATGAGGGGAGCTGGGAAAAAGTGCTGACCCAAGTATCAGAAGTGATTTCTGGCGAACGTCGCGCATTTGCAGAGGAGATGCTCACGGGATTCCTTGTAGACTTAATTCTTGTAGATTCTCCAGAAGTCATTGTACAGCACACTCAGTATTTGGGCGTGTTGGCCGATAAGGCAGTGTCAAGTTATGATTCTCATGACAAATTTCATAAAAGGTTTGTTAGGTTAGGTTAGATTACAGTGGCTGTCTTAGCATGGGACTCGCAAACAGACACCATTAGGCCTTAAAAATGGTCTCACAAGATGAGAGCGATCTGTCTTGCTGCAAATCGGAGAGCCTACACAAGTTATTTTGTTATATGAATAAACCCTTGTAAGACTATGATTTTGATTGAACTGATACTATCCAAGTTGTCGAAGAAAGGATATCGTAGGAATTTCTATCTTGAACTGGAGAGATCCTTGCAGTGGTAGAAAAGATGAATTGCAGTCTCTTTTTACTGTCCTTTCAACTGCCAAAATCTATTCTGTTTTTATGAAGTCCGAATAGACAATGTTTTGTTAAACTCGGTACGACCATGTCAATGTATTTGTTTAGTAGAATCAATTCACTGGAAAGCCATATCTGTCTGTTCTGTCTATCTTAAAAGTATTTAAACTAATCCTTTTGAAAAAATTCGTACATCTACTATAAAAGACCAGACTAGTCTAGACTAGACTAGACTAGACTAGACTAGACTAGACTAGACTAGACTAGACTAGACTAGACTAGACTAGACTAGACTAGACTAGACTAGACTAGACTAGACTAGACTAGACTAGACTAGACTAGACTAGACTAGACTAGACTAGACTAGACTAGACTAGACTAGACTAGACTAGACTAGACTAGACTAGACTAGACTAGACTAGACTAGACTAGACTAGACTAGACTAGACTAGACTAGACTAGACTAGACTAGACTAGACTAGACTAGACTAGACTAGACTAGACTAGACTAGACTAGACTAGACTAGACTAGACTAGACTAGACTAGACTAGACTAGACTAGACTAGACTAGACTAGACTAGACTAGACTAGACTAGACTAGACTAGACTAGACTAGACTAGACTAGACTAGACTAGACTAGACTAGACTAGACTAGACTAGACTAGACTAGACTAGACTAGACTAGACTAGACTAGACTAGACTAGACTAGACTAGACTAGACTAGACTAGACTAGACTAGACTAGACTAGACTAGACTAGACTAGACTAGACTAGACTAGACTACACTAGACTAGACGAGCCCAGACGTCATCAACATGCGGAAGATTTGCACTGCTTGTCCTCTTGAAACCAATTCACTATCTTAAAATAAATTTTTTAAATCACATCCTGCCGTATCCGTACGCTGCCATATTCCTGCCGTAACGTATCTGTATTCATTAAACCCTGCTTGAAGTATGAATAAAAGGCAATCATGCTTATACAATACATAAGTAAGTACTTATACAATATTCCATATCTACATTTCCAGTAACCGACTGACTTCCCGGTAAGCACGACTGCCGGCAACATTGAGCTCACAAATAAAATGTTACGTCAAGTACTCAAAGAGATGTGGCAAGTAACGAAGCAAATGATGTAAATAAATTAAAATAGCACAAGTGCGAGTGCGATGCTGGCAATTAGCGGTGAGTGAATCGAGCAGACGGGGTTGATGTCTTATTAAATGGTTATGGCACTCTAATTAATGCCGCACTAATGAGAGAGCAAATGTTGCAAAGCTCAACAGCCAAAGCAGCACAAGTGCAAGCCGAGTGAATGCAAACTAACACCGAAAGGAATGCAAAGAAAGTCAGCGAGCACAAAGCAACACTGTTCCCAATCGAGAAAATCATGAAAAGGTGTGAAGTTTTCTTAAAAAGAAATAAATGGAATAGTCTGAGTAGTGCTGTAAATCGAAACAACATTTAATTAAAATGTAAAAACCACACTGCGGCTTAAGAAGCCATTAGGTGTGGCATGTCAAGTGGGCAACAAATGAATGAAATACAAATAAAATTCATAACTTTGCAGGTATGGAAGTTAAGTTGAAAAATTAAGAGATAACGTAAACTTAATTGATTCAACTTGCTTTGAAATCAGCTTCGTTCGTATTTACAATGCACATGTTACGTGTTTGCAGAAAGGCGAAAATTAATGTAGCTTAGCACACACACACACACACACACACATATATAGCCGTGTACTGTTCACTTACTTAGAAACAGATTATCCATTACTGGCTGCCGCAGCTGTGCACTGCACTGCAAAGACAGCAGCCGCAGCCAGTTTCAAATAATGCGCTCGGTTGGCTTTGGCACTGGCAAAAAACTGCGCTGCGGCCCTGATACGACGAATTTCGAGAAATGGCATAAGCGATGTCTGACAGGCGCTACATTGTGGCGCTCAAAGCCTTAGTTGTGAATCTATATTTGAAGATTTTTGGAACGATGAGTTCTCGAAGTACTTTAAGGCCTTATTGGGCATCACAATAAGCCTTTTGAGGCCTCCGAGTGTACTTGCTGAGAACTAGTAAGCTGCCTGTCTTACCTAACTTAACATTTAGGCCTTTAGGATGCGAATATGTATCAATTTTTGGATTATAAAAACGAATAGAATAGAAAATTAGAAAAATGTCAATAAATACTTTATTAAAATGTTAAATAACCAGGTCCAGGACAGTTTCATCCATTACTGTACGAACTCTGAAAGCGACAGGCAGGCCATATCCCAGCAAAGATTCAGGTTGCTGGTGATAGAACTGGTACCCAACCTGCCACGTGTTTTTTGCCATAGGAATAGTAAAGGAGTCTGTGTACAGTAGGCATGATTTAGTGCACGATTTCAGTGATAAAGAACCTCTCATTTTGTACGGTTTAGTTTAAAAGTACATGAGCCGACAATACATTTTGATTTTTGCTTCGTAGAAACCCAGAAGTTGACAACCTCACAGCTCTGATTGTATGGGAGACGCCCTCTGGTGGTGAATTTGAACCTTAATTAATTTTGTATTTTTTATACTAAAGAATGTTGCCGATTGCTGAATAAATCATTCAAATCGGTTGAGTAGTTTCCGAGATAAGATGCTTCCTTGCTTACTTAACTATTTCTATTTACAAGTGGGCAGCCAATTTCATAGAAAATGGCCAGTTTTGTATGGCAGCCCTCTTAAGACTTGGAGATAGCGGATAGGAATGGTTGGAAAAAACATTTGGAAGAGAAAATAAATGAGTGTCAGTCTTACATTTGATACATCTGGGAGCAACCTGGAAGCAGTTGGAGCCTATTTTAGAAAAACAATAATTTTGTATGGGAGCTCTATCAAGGATTAGAAATAGGGTATAAATATGTTTGAAAGAAATATTCAGTAGAGAAAACTAGTGGGGGTCAGTCATAAAATGTAACCTTCTCAAAGCAACTTCTGAGCAGCTGTGGAGCAATTTGTCGAAACGAAGCCCTAATTCTTAGGGAAAACCTTTCGTGTACACTAATGCTTAATGGACAGCTACTGTAAGGACATGGTATCACTTCTTTTGAGACTAAAGTTTTCGAATGATCTGTAACACACAGCAACAAAAATACAAAAATTAACACTTCTGTTACCTTAGGGTCATTTTCGAGTAAAATTTGACTTTAAAGAGCCGTAACTTTCTTATTTCTGGTAAAGAATTGTTTTCCTTTGGACTCAGTGACTAATTTTATGCCATTTGAATATACGTTAAATTTCATTTTATTTGCAACACTGGTTTACCTGCAAATGAGCAACTATACAAATTTGACCTTAGGGTCATTTTATGACCCATAGTACTGAACGCAAGAAATTGGTCGATGCGATGTGAATTTGATTAGATTTGGTTTCAAAGTGTCGTGGATAAATGTTTCTGGGATTATTGTTTTGTTTTGTGTTGGTAAGAGGGCGTGGCGCTAGCTATAGAACCCTTTCTACTATGGAGTAAAATCGAAATTATGAGTCATACAACATTGCAATTTCGTGCAGTGTCCCCATGTAGACACTGTTGACACTGGAAATATTTCATGGGCGTTTAATAATGGGTGTGGCACTCTTTTAACGATCCAAATTTTGTATATAACTTCGGAACTATAAGTCGCACATCAATGACACTCAGATCGAACTTACTATTGGGTCATGTTTTTCGACAGGGGAAGTGGGAGGAAGGAGGAATTTAATAAAGGCATTTAAGGCCTTTAAGGCATTTAATAAAGGCAGCCGCCGTGGCTCAGTTGGTTAGTGCGTTGGACCGCGAGTCGCAGGCAGCAACCTCAGGTTCAAATACTGCCTGTAATAACACCTAAAAAAAAAATAACGGGAAAACTCGTTTTCTCTTTCGGTGGCTGTCCTCTCAGCTGGAAATGGCAAACCTCTGAGAGTAAAAATTGCTTATGAAAAAGCTCCCAACCTGCCGTTCGGAACCGGCATAAAACTGTAGGTCCCTCCAACCCGTGTACAAATTCACACGCACAACACGGGTAGTTGCGGGAAGCTAGGCCTTAGTCTCGCGTAAGCGGGCTGTCGTGCCAGTCAATTATTATTAAAAAAAAAAATTAAATCATTTAAGGCCCACACATCTTAATGTGCAGTACAAGAGCTTTTAAGCTTCAAGGGATCGAAATCCAATAGTACGAAAACTTTATGTTTGCTGGTATGAAATCTTAATTTAATCTTTCAATATAAATAGTACATATAGTACGATTTCTAGCAAGTAATAAATTTCTAAAAAATTCTAAAAGGAGTGTAAACAAGCTAGATTAAATTTCTGGGACATATTCGTGTCAGCGACAAACACACAATTTATTCGTGGCTGCAGTTCGCAATTCTATTATTCCTTGCGGCACCATTGCATTTGTGATGTGAAATTCATCCCTGGAATGATAACGTAACGCCGTTTATTCCATAAAGAATTGGAAAAGTTACTTCCTGGGCTTCAATTTCGCGAAAAGAAAGGAAGCCAATAATAGAATCGTGTGAGTTATCCTCAGCAGTACATTCACTAAAGAAGAAGATACTCAGTGAAAGGAAACGATGGGGCGCAATTCGGCTCAGCCGAATATATTCATTTTCATCTTCGGGAAATCGAATAATATTAATTAATATATATTATAATTTGTATTGGTTCATTGATTTCAATATCTAGTATAACTTTCATATTTTGGCATACTTTTATAAATTAAACCTCTAAACTGAGTAATTTTTTGTGGGTCACGGGAACAGGATTTCTTGCGAAATCATTTCTTTTTGGGCGATTAACAATTAATGATTACTATCTGTTATGTATAATATAATTGTCCAAAAATTAGTTGCGATATAGTTTCACTCAACTTCTCAAGAAATCGCGAGAATTATAGTGCCCGAGAAGAATATCAAAAACCTGGGTATGGTCTCCATGTTGAACATATTTGACTCCAGTAAGGCCAAATAGTCGCTTTTCAATAATAAAAGTAATAACTAATTGTTAAAACCACAATGTCTTAACTTTTTTGAACAAAATACAAAGAAATAAATCGGGGTCATTTTATGACCCAAAGGTCAAATGTGCCAGTTTTTCCTAGGGTAACAGAGGGGTTAAAAGATACAACAAATTTTAATATTTCTTTCTATAAAACAAAAAATGTAATGCATCGTACGATAAACATGAAATATTCAATTAATAAATCCTAAACTAATAAAGTTAGAAGGACGAAATTCGAGGATGTGGTAGTCCTTATGACATATTTTTTTTAAAATACTATTGAAAATTGTTAAAGATATTTAAAAATAAAATTTTAAAAGGACATTTTTAATATCTATGCGTCCTTGCGCATCAAAAAATTCATTTTTCTTAAATTCTTAGGAACTGCCTCTTTCATTTGATGCTACATTGCGCTCAATTTATTAAAGAATTTTTTTAAATATTTATGTTCTTGATATGTTAAGGTCCTTTTAACCCATTAAAGCCGGGTACCAGTTCCGCCCATACGATTTTCATAAAATTGCATACACGACCCAAAATGATCAGAAACAAAGCTTTCTATCTCTGCACGTTGCTGAGATATTTATTGGGTATTTTTCACCCATTAGGCAGTAATGGTAGCCTTTTTCCATACTTTTTGAAGTGATCAGCTAAACACGAGAACAAAATTTGAATTGTTTACAGGTGAGTTAGTATGCAGATCTTTGTGAAGTTCTAAGGCCACTACGTTTCACCACATTTTGCACCTCCGGAAAATTCACAACTTGTGGAGTCTGGTAACTCTAGCTAGATGGCGGAATTTTAGGGTGACCTCCACTAGACTAAGGTAGTTCAATCTTTACCTCAACCATCCCTATCAATGTTTTGGAGATATCTCTCTCATGAACTTTTCTGTGATTTTTTTAAAAAGTCAATTTTCATGCGTAAATTCTTACCCATTAGGAAGCAATGGGTTAAAAAAAAATTGACTTCAAAGAGAAAAACTGAAAACGCAGTTTTACTATATTTTGTCGCTAGTGTTGCGTGTATATAAATATTTCTGAGATTTAATTCACTTGGAGTGGTTAAGTTGTTAAAGTAAGTTAAGGAATACTGGCAGGATTTTTAATGTAACAAAAAGCGCTACAAGTTCATGTTGCTTGGCGCCTCTGTCTGTAGCGCACTTTACACACACACACACAAAGTAATGCAAAAAAATTCACACTCAGACCGGCGGACACCTGAAAGTAAACAAAATGTGCATCTCAATTAAAATTACTTTTTTTCCGCTTGCTTGCTTATGTGCCGCCCAACACCGCAGGGGAATGTGTTTTGCAAGAACAACAACAACACACACACCTAATTTAAATGCGCGGCCGCTTGGCTAAGTTGCTAAAAATTGTTCATGTCCCATTCCACATTTGCCGAACTTTGACTTTGCTAAATTTTCTGTGTTTTACTTATTTTGCAACGTTTCCATTTTAATATTTTTCTGTGTGTGTGTGTACGTTTGCGAAATGTGAAATTATGTTGCAAAAGCAAAGGAGCTCCGCCATTTAGTTAACTTTTTAGTCTTTGCACTTTAGCCATTTCGGTTTTGCGTTCTTTGCTCGGCAGCTTCCACTTGGCTGCGTTGCTGTGTGTGTGCGTGTTGGTGGCGTAATCAGCGTCGGAAAGGCGCAGCCAATGTTGCTAATTCGTTTGGAGGGTGCTACAATAATTAAAATTAGTACACCAGCCAGTCGGCTGCATCTCGCACTCAAGTAGGTAAGTACAGCCTTTTGCTGTTGCGATAGCAGACATCAAGTTTTGAAGTGACGAAACAATTTCATGCCGTCAGTGGTTGTGAAGTTTGGCGTTTTATTGGTAGTTAACCAGTTGTTGGTTTTATGCGGAACGATTAATATGATCGCTGTTGTTGCTGTCACCATGGGCAATGACTGACGTTGTAAACATGCGACATGATTAGGAAAAGTTTTGCAGGCGTTCGAAGAGCAAAGTCGTAGCAAATTGTTGTTTAGGGCGAGCAAAGGGCAGCAAGTGAGTGAAACATTAATTATTTTCATACTTATTAGTTGTGCGCGCGTAATTTCAAAATACGCCATGTAAATAGAGTGGCCAGCGTCAAGTTCCAACTGCTGCTTTGGCAACTTCAAGCGGGCATCATAACTTCAGGAACTGAATCGCAGCGATGGAAGCGCACGGAAGTTTCTTTAAGCCAAGAAACGCTTGCGAAACTTTTTTGTTGTGATGTTTTGCAGGCTTTGGACAAAGCATTTGGGCCAAAGCGTTAATGCCAAAGCAACAGAATTGCTCGAGGCGGCGATTTCCATTTAAAAATGTTTGTGTTGAGCAAAAGTAACGAAACAGCAAAGCACTAAGTAAGTAATGCCATATAAATACAACAAAATTTTCCAATTAAAACTTGTCTAATTGCTGAAGCAGGCAGAGAAAATTCAATGTACAAAGTGAGTTATGCAAAAAAGCAAAGAAATATTTAATAAAAAAATGAAAATTAAGCAAAATGGGTCGAAAATTAATACCACCAACAAAACACCAACGAACAACACTCAATAAAAAATATGTCAAATATATATGAAGTACGTATATATATTTGCACAAGTTCAGTGTGCGTGTGAAAAAAGCTTAGCATACTGTGCGGCTCAGTAAGCGTGTAAAAAACTTTGTCATACAGTCGCAAGTTTGCAGAGGAAATCACAACAAATTTAAATTTTGTCAGCAATGGAAATTGTAGCCAATTCAGCAGCAACAATGCTAACAACAAAAACACTAATAAAATAACACCAACAATAAAAAAATAAACTCCAACAAAAACAGCAGCAACAGCAGCAGCAGTAACTTCCGGCTGTCATGTTTACAAAGCGGCTTTCATTTCGAAATTGTTAAATTTTTATTTAAAAATTACGTAATCAAATTTTTTGCCATACTAGTTATGCCCAACAACAGCAAAAACAAATTCCATAAAATACGGAAAAATGAGAAGGAAATTAAATTGCTGCATGTCAGCTGCAACATGCGCCAAAACAGCGACAAATATTTTATAACAACAACAACTTGATGTAAATATCAATGCATGTGGCAAGCGTTAGTTGCGCTTTACTAAATATGACTTGTAGCTACATACAAACACACACACTCACACACACATATTTGCGCGCGTTTATGAATATTTCAAATACATGTTTAAAAAAATGTAAAAAAAAATACTTTTTTTTTTTAAATTGTTATGTGAGTTTTTGCGTCAATTCGCAGCGGGATATGACGTCAGTTGAGCAGCAACTCGAGCGCACACAGCCCAGCAAAGGCGGCGGCAACCCATTGCGAAAAGGTAACTCAACTCAACTCAACTCAATTCCTTTCATATTAATGGGTTAGTGAATCAGTTTATGATGTTTTTATGCTTTCAGAGGAATTAATCACATTTATTGGAAGTATCACAAAAGCAAAATATTGCTTTGAACTTTGGTTTTCTCTCGAAACTGAAAAGATTTTTAATCATTCTTCTTTCGAATCATTTCTTTTGAATAATTTTTCATTGCAAATCAATTCCTAAAATATGCTTTAAGCGTGCAAAATTCATGATAGAGAAAAAGTAACTTAAACATGAAATGCTCCATAAAAAGCGCAGCTCCCAATAGGGATTATCCTTGATTTAGTTATAAAATTTACTTCAACAAAGACGTAGGCAACTGCTAATAAGTTCTCTTAGGCGTAAAGTTTCCACAGGTTTTTACTTGTTTAGGTTTTTTTACTGTGATTAATGGCCTTGGACAATGGCAAAATTTTTTGTAACCAGCTGTATGGTGCATGGAAAATTCAAAATGAAGGACATCTACAGTTTTAATGATATATTCGAACAGCTAGTTGGAAGTCAACGGCTATTTAAGTCTCAGAGATTTGTTATTTCCTGCCGCAAAAAATGTATTCGTCTATTTTATTTCTAGGACTTCTGCGGCTTTAATTACTATTTAGGAAAACTGATTCTATTGAGGTGTTTTATTATTTTATTGCATGGCTTTCTAATAGAAAATCTTCAATAAATTTTGCTTATTTTGAAAACCAAATTAAATACAAAAACTAGAAATATTATTTAAAAAATCGAAATTATCTTATAACATAAAATTTTAAGGTTTATTCGTGATCCAACGCATTTACCTGGTGAGCAACATGGGTGAATTTTTCGTGTCTATATATTTAGTGATTCAACGGCCGGTGACTTATGCATACATGGACTCTATGAAATTTTATTAATGATATATTTTTAATTTTGTGTGATAATCTTTTGAAATATTTTTTGCAACTTTATGATTCCTCGAACTTCTGGTTCTCATTAACAAAAATTAGAATCAAGACCTATTCGAGGACATCATCAATAGTGAAAGCTTTGCTATTCATCAAGTTATGCAAATTTTGGAAAAATGGTGATTTGATAGTGCAAGATGAGGACTATATGGCGAATGTTATATCACATAACCCATCAAGCTCCAACTATTTTCAACAAGTCACCAATGATGTGTGAGGCCTTGCATGAGCCCAATTCCTTGCGTTTTTTCAGCTCTGGTAATTTTTCATAGCATAAAGTTCTTTTGATGAAATTCAAGTTCCGATGTTGTTGTGGTTTTTGACGCGTTACTGATTCGTTTCACAAAAGGATGGGCTTCATTGCCTTTGAAATGCACATTGCAAACATTGATTTTTTATGCTGAGTGAATCTCTTCACGCCGGCGCTTACTTAGCTTCTAAGAACGCTTTGTAATCATCGACTTTATAATATAAATATAACACCATAAACTTCACATCTTCTTTGTGAGTCTTAACAGTTTTCTTGGTTTTACTAAAAAAAAATAAAAAAAATATGTTTTTGAGCTTAGAGCTTGGATGCGAAAATTTCAGTGGCTAGAAATATTTTTTACGATTTCGATACAAAGATATTAGAAAAAAAATTTAGAGTGAAAAAAACTATGTTTTTTTGCTAAAATCTATAATCTATAAATCTATAAATAAGACATTTTCCAGTTTAAAAGTATTTGAATTTTAGATTTGAGTATTTAGTAAGCAATATTTCTTTACGGCTTCGATATACAAATGTTGAACAATAAATTTTTTTCAGTGAAAAAAATCATGTGTTTTTGTTAAATTTGCAATGTTTAACAAATTTTTATTGCATGTTTCGAAAGTTCAGTTATTTTTACGTCGTAAAACCGGCTGGCTAATTTTTTGGACCTTCTATTTTGTACCGAAAACAACCGCCAGGAAAGCTCTTGAAAGAGAGTTTGTTAAGGCATTAAAGGGTCATTAGGATAACACGTTTTTGTAGTCCTTTCTAAGACAGAATTTTCAAAGCGATTTGAAAAATTTGTCTACCAAAGTGTGTGTGAAGTCTCAAAAATACAGATTAATTATGATAAGATGTGAAGGTAAATCTCCGCTCTATTCTTGAGTAGGGAAAACCCAACGCAGGAACGTTAAATACTTAAAATCAAAACAGATGTGAACATGTACAACTTCCAGTACACACAGCAGGGTTTTAGAGGTTCAAAGCTCCCTCCAAATACAAAAATTGCTGGTACAAAATATGGTTTGAAATGGTATTGGGCTCAAAAGTCCCAAAATTTTGCTCAAAGCAAAATCCCGACCCCCAAAATGAAATCCTGTGTGCGCCATTAACATCTTCCCATACCTTTTCATACATTCATTGGATCGGAGGGGAGACGCCATTAGAACATATATGTTTTCTATGCACACAATCCGCTTTTACTATATGCAAAGATTTACTAAGCAAAAATCAATGCATGTAACAATTTCCTACTGGGATGCTTTGCGCCATGGCAGCACTTTTGGGCATGCAAATTGTAAACATTGCATAATCTCTCTGAGCCGTTTAAAAGTACAAATAAATTTAAATATTTCATAGATTATTTAGTTGCACATTTTGACTATGTCATAGCCTACGGCCGGGCAGTGATGATGCATTGGAAAATGTTTATCTCTTATTGTTGCAAAAAATGATTTGGGTTGTAGTTTTGCTCATGGGTGACAATGGCTTACATGATGCAAACAGTTTTACTACAAAAATAAACTAACTTCGATAGCAATTCAGTGTTTGACTTATGCACCAAATCACATTGCATTGCAAAGTATCAACAATGATTGTTCGTTGTTGCTGTTAGTTGGGTGATTTGAAATTAATTTGCCAGTTTGTCATCTTCACTGCACTTGAGAGCACACATACGAGTATACATTTTCTTTTAGATGTGTGAGTGGCTGAGTGAACATTCGAAACTTCTACTTGACTCTCACACACGCAAAAGCAACAAATGCCACTGCGCACCCGATAAGAAAAAGCTCATAGTGACAGCTGAAATTCTACCTTCGGGGCCAGTTCAGTCGCAGTATTTCAACGCAAAAGTCGGCAATGGCAGATAACAAAAATGTCAAAATCATTCAACGCCCGCACAGAGACTGCGGTGGCAGCGGCTGTTTATGTTGAAATATTGGTTTTCTTATGGCCGCCTTTAATGTTGTTGTTATTGCTGCGCATACTTGTTAGTGTTTACACAAAAAGCTTAGACGCTCACATATACACATATCACACACACACACTTCTGTATAAATATGTGCACGCTCATCAAAAGCCCAAACGCCAAATCAACAACATTTCACAAGATCTGGCGATAAGAAAACAACACAACACAACACCTACACTTCAGCCCAAACGAGCCGTTTGCCAGTCGAGAGTGACGCAAGCTGAAGAAACTTGAACGCAAGAACAACAGCAACAAATCAAAAATGAAGATGAACAAGTAGCAGTTTGAAGATTGAAGTGGCACTGAAGACGCTCACGAAAGCAGACACCGCGACGAAAGCGAGAGCGTGAGACACCTGTTCCAGACAACTGTGAAAAAAAGCGGAAATAACATAAGAAAGAAGGAAAGTTGCACAAAAAGCAGGCAGGTTACAGGTTACAGACGCACAAAAACACTGATGCCACGCTTGCACGCATTTTCAGGGAGAAAATGTGTACATAAGCTCGACGCAGCGGCTCAGTCCGGTTTTGCGGGAGTGCACAATTTATCATATCTTGTTTTTATCGCTCCATATATGAATGTGGCTGTCTGCACATATACGCACATCTTCACAAGTGCGCATGTGTGTCTGTGTGTGTGTGAGAGACATACTTGAGCAATCATCGGCATGTTATGCGTTGAGCGGCAACGTGGCTCTTCATTGCGTTGGCTTTGGTTTGCTTTGGTTTTCTGCACGAAATGACAAGAAATTTCACCAAATTAATCCTCTGGGGAACATTTCTGCGGCAAATCACAAAGAAATATATATATGTATGTATGTATGTACATATATGCGTTCGTAAAACTTGAGCGCATCAAAAAAATAAATCCAAAAAAAAAGAAAGAAAAGGAAAATGTCCAGAAAAGACAACCTATGGCTCAATGCAAATGTTTCTTTTATCAGCAAAATGTTTAGTAAAAATTGCTATTTTCTAGCTGTGCCCATGCAGACATTTAGCTTTAGTAGCAAAAACATAAGCCAAATAATTCACAACAGTATTTATGCGACAGTAGATCGAAGTGCTTGAGTTATGCTCCCTCGGTGCCATACGGTGCGTATGAGTGTTATGCGATTTTTCTGCCGCGCATATCTGCAACGTTGTCAACGGCAAGTCAAACATATTTATAAGCATGTTACGCAAACTAATCGTATGCAATTGTCTAGTCAGTGAAAATGGGAGACGAGAAGTTGGAATAAGATATATATAACTGCGCCAACACGTTTTAGTTCCGTTCTACGCCTCCATTTTAGAAGCGATTTGAAAGTTGTCATACCAGGTGGGGAAGAAAATAATTTGTTTGGTTGGTTTGCAGAATGCCGTTTGCCAGTCTTTCGTATGTATGTGTTTTTGTATGTATGTATTTTTGTTTTGTAATTTTAAATGGAGGTCGATGGCGAAGAAGGAGACCGTGTCTTCGGGGTTAGGACCAAGTTGAGTACGAAATATCATCTTTTGAGTTGACCGACAGGAGAAGGTTCGCATAAAGCAGAGGTGCCAGTAGAGAGCTTTTTAGGCTCTCGAATTCTTGACGAATATTCTCTTTGAGGGCTTAAAGAACATGACTTTAAAAACTCTCCAAAAAGAAGTCTGGAATGATTTAATCAAAGTATTATTACAGCCGCCGTGGCTCAGTTGGTTAGTGCGTTGGACCGCGAGTCGCAGGCAGCAACCCCAGGTTCAAATACTGCCTGTAATAACACCTAAAAAAAATAACGGGAAAACTCGTTTTCTCTTTCGGTGGCTGTCCTCTCAGCTGGAAATGGCAAACCTCTGAGAGTAAAAATTGCTTATGAAAAAGCTCCCAACCTGCCGTTCGGAACCGGCATAAAACTGTAGGTCCCTTCAACCCGCGTACAAATTCACACGCACAACACGGGTAGTTGCGGGAAGCTAGGCCTTAGTCTCGCGTAAGCGGGCTGTCGTGCCAGTCAATTATTATTAATTATTATTATTATTATTATTATTATTATTATTATTTATAATTAATTGTAAATTAATTACAAATGTGGAAAGAGCACTAGTAGCAAAGACCTTCGGCTCATGAGGAAAAAACAAAAGGAACAAAGAATAATCGATTAACAAACATTTGTATGAGAAATGTTGACTTTTTTAAATTAAATTATATAGTTTAGAAGAATGGAGGAATTGGATAAAGGATTGTATATTGTTGAGAGTAGGGTTGGAAAGAAGTGATATGGGTTTATATCTGTTAATAAGTGTTTCTAGTTTAGGGCAGATGGATCAAATGTGATCGAACGAGTGCAAATAACCAAAATCTTCTGGTAGAGCGACGACTTTTCGTAGTAGTGGCTGTTCCGATGGACTCATATTAGTTGCTAACATAACCAGTTATAGCTTCTGGATTATGAATAAATAGTTAGTCCTAACGGTTAGATCCCCCAGATTTTCAAAGAAGATTTCACCAAGGGAAATGTTCCTTTTGGTAGCGAGTTCAGGACAAGGATGATACACACTCAATCTGATGATACCGATTCTGCGGAAATATTTAGAAAATAGTCTTAACTTTTTAGCAGAAATACATAAAAGATAACACACTTTCATGCGATTCCTTATAAAAGATAACACACTTTCATTCTCTTTCTCTTCCATATTCTAGTATGAAGTACATAGAATATAACACACTTTAATCCATTTCTTCAACCCATGCAGATCCTGAAGAAATCATTAGTAAATAACTCTAAGTTTCTAGCGTTGATACCTAAATAGTTAAACAGCAATAAAAGTCCTCAGTTGGCATCTACTAAGAGGAAGGAACTTTTCTTCAACGACGAAGATTGAAAGATCGTCAAATTTGATGCACAATGAAACCAGTATTATTTCCATTCTATATGGAGATAGTTTTCTTTTATGAAGAATGAATTGATTCGAAGCTTGCAAGTCAAAATAGGGCTTCCGATCGTTATTATATCTTGACTTTTCTGGTCAGTGTTGATTTGTCGAGCAAAATTATATGCATTGTAGTATCCTGAAAAATCGTCATGTCTCGAAACTAACATAGGCGATCATGAAGCTCCTATCAGTCTCATTGAGAAACTTTCAACAGCCAAGAACAGTCTTAAATCTTTCTTAACACTAGAATGCCCAAGGGAGTCATTTTGACTACTTTGAGGTCTTTTATTGTAAATAACTTTTATTGCATCGCTTTCTAAAAAATATCTTACGTGACTTTTATTAGTTTTTAGAGCTAAATGGAATAAATAAATTAAAAATATTGTAAAAAAATTATTTACCCCAATTTTGCAAAATTTACCTTAAATGCCCAAAGGTAGTCATTTTGACTACCTATATACAATTTTCAGCAAATCTTACTGATAAAAAGACAAATATGCATCTTCAATTCCGAAATATGAAAATTTCAAATAATTGCAAATATTAAAAAAAAAATATCATAGTAGGCTGTGACAATTCCCAAGTTTTTCAATCAAAAATTCACTCACAAAATTCATTCACAAATTCCAAATTCCAAGTTTCATTCCATTTTATCCCATTGATGTGTAAAGTGCGCCATTATATTTTAGTGAACTTTCTATGTAAACCATAAAAAATAAAAATGAAGTACTTATTTTAATTTAATCTAATGTGCATTTATTCATATTTGCTACTTGAAAACCAATAACATTTAAAAAAAAAGTCAGTTAACAATATGGTAGTCAAAATGACTACCTATGGGCATTTTAGGTAGGTCAGATTTTCGGGCATTCTAGTGTTAAATTGCACTCAGAGCCCTGAGTGTGAATTAACCGTCCAATTGGCTGTCCGAGCTGATATCCTCTTTACGTTAATTCAGCACGAAGCTACCCCGATTGCAGTGACCCTAGCTTGGAAGATACTGCAAGCACTAGAACCGAAGCTTAACCCTTTCGACCCAGCATTTTACCATGTGTCTCGATATTACTTTTTGGTATTCAAATCAGTTGCCTAAGAAGTGTGCACACGACATTTGAAGTCGCCACGCCTCTTTGTTAGAGTTCTAGAACTAGTTGACTTTTTAACACTTTTAGCTTAAAACGGGTTCAATAAATTTTTTATCAATCTTTTTTAATTACAGAAAAATTATCTAATATTTATGGAAAATACAAAATTATCACTTTTTAATTTTATTTAACCATTATTAAAGAAACAGGGTTTTCATCAAACGCGCTCAATTCGTAGACTTCAAGTAGAACACAAACTTTCCCTGATATCGCTGTAAATTATTGGAAATTATTTTGGGGATAACAGTAAAATTTTTGTAATTTGCTTTGAATTCACTTCTAAAAATATTAATTTCTTGGTGCCTACTTAAATTAAACCCATAAATCAATCGTAACTTTTGTTATAAGATGATAAATAGGTGAAGTTGCTCTCAGGCAACTTTGGAGTCGAAAGGGTTAAGATTGTGGCTAAAATTTTCATAATAGATACAACAGTCTATCCTTTCCAGAAACTTAGATAAATTCTTATTAATTTGGGTTTCACCATGCGAAAGAGAATCACCCAATTCTTATACGGAATATTCAATTCGTGAATATCAAATAACTTCATCAATATTGAACCTATCAGCACTAAATAAGGTTCAGTTTATGAAGTACCTTTTGATTATAGCAATTTTTTTTATTGACTTCACCTTCAAAATATTTAGTACTCACCATATTAATTTGACGTAATATTTATTTTATTTTCGTTTGTCATCACATTTTTACTCATGAATAAAAATGCTCAATTCAAAAGTCATCATAAATTGCTGTACGACCGTGGCACGTCTCGACGCCATTTACATTTCAACAATTTCAACTCACACAAATCAAATCGCTGCTTATTTGCATAACAACCAATTAGCAGCTGTGACAACGTTCCGATGCACAAAACTAAAAATTCCATCACGTTGCCGGCAACGGCAGCAAGGCAACAGTGTTGGCATTTAAAATCATAAAAATTGCTGAGCATATAAAATATGGCAGCCAATTGCTGGCAACACAAAAAACACACACACATACATACGTATTTGTATATATAACGCGAGTTGTGTGAAGCGAGACGTGAGTCAAAATAGCTAAAGATGTGCGCTATTTATGGTACAATGTTGTTGTTGCTGTGCAGTGTGTGCTGTGTGTGTGTGTGTGTGTGTGAATAAATTAGGGTCAGAAAATTGAAAATAATGGGCAACGCAAAGGTGCTTAGATTGTCTGATTGGGGCTATTGGCCTTTCTATTGAAAACGTTGACCTGTTAATATTTTGGCTCTTCAACTTCCACTTCGAATTATTGGAGTACAAATTATTTCGATTCGGTGTCTGTGTGGCTGAAAATGCAAAAAATACAAAATCAATGGACAGATTAATCAAAGTATTTTCCATTGCTGGTTACTAATTTTCCCCATCTCTCAGGCAATTTTCGAATTCCAACTCGAAAAAATGTTTTGTCTTTTGAGGCCATCTCAGCTAGGAACTAATTTTTGATTACAAAAGAAGTGAACTAGTAACCTGCCAAATCGTGCTAAATTAATCGAAATAACCAGCAATCAGAAGAAGAAATGTTCGAAGAATACGGTAGGTGTGGAATACTTTACACTTGAGAGTTTATAAAAATTTTTTTATGATTTTTGCAACATGAAGCTTTGTCATGCAAAAGAATAATTTGTTCATGCCTTTGCTCGTATTCCCAATTTTGTTCTCGTAATGCATGGCTTAAACAAATGAATTTATAGTCCGCAATGAAATCGCCATTTTGTATAAGCTCGTAGAATACAAATTCCGTTTGGTCCCACCAGATATACACAGCCTAGATGACCCTTGAACCATGAATATTCGGCTTTGGCGTTGATGTTGAGGTCGATGGCAACGATTGACTGGGAATGACGTAGTATTTTTTTTCATGGGGGTTACTGAGTATATCCCTTTTTCATCCCTAGTCACAATTCGATATGAAAAACCTCTTCTTTCTTTCTTCTTTTTTGCCTTTAAATTAGCTGATTGCAAGTGAAAAAACGCCTTGTCTTAAGAAAAATTAGACATATTCAATTTTTATAAACTCCAAACAATTATAATCTTTTTGCTATTTTGTTGCCATATGGCAACATGTTACTTTGTGGACGTCTGAGCCTTCAATGGTTCCAAGAATTATTATTTTTGTATTTCTAGGAATATTTTGAAGTTTTAGAAATAATACGAAATTAATAAACTATGATATAATAATTAAGTTTAAAGAAGAGAAGTAGACACGGTTCTTGAATGTTATATTGTTACATATTAAAAAAAAATTAAACCAAAAAAAGACACTTTAAATTTTACTTTTTTACTTCAACTTAAATATATTTTTTAAATAATTTTAGCCGAAGTAAATGAAGAAATATTAGATTTTTAGTTAAGTGTAAGCAATTATTATGGTTAAGTAATTATTACAGCCAGAAAGATCGTCGCCTGAGAATACAAATGTCGTATGTCTTACTAGGCTCAATGGAACATACGACATTCGTTTTCTGAGGCGACGAAATATCGTTGCTCTCAATGACAGCACTCTAAGAAACAGGGTCCGCGTACAAAAACAAAAACAAATTTTTTTTTTTATTATTAATTTTATTATTATTATTTTTTATTATTAAAAAAAATAATTCTTACAAATTGTTATGGAATGTTGTTGATATAATCACACAGAAGGATGAATCTATAAATTTAAAATTTAAACTTTTCTCAGTAAAAACCTGTAGCAAAAGCTGTCACTATGAACCATTCACAATAGCCAAAGCCATCTCTAGAAAACGGATATATTTTTAAAATAATTTTAGCTGAAGTAAATGAAGAAATATTAGATTTTTAGTTAAGTGTAAGCAATTATTATGTTTAAGTAATTATTACAGCCAGAAAGATCGTCGCCTAAGAATACAAATATCGTATGTCTCACTAGGCTCAATGGAACATACGACATTCGTTTTCTGAGGCGACGAGATATCGTTGCTTACAGCACTCTAAGTAAAGGGGTCCGGGTACAAAAACAAAAAAAAATTTTTTTATTATTATAATTTTATTATTATTATTTTTTATTATTAAAAAAAATAATTATTACAAATTGTTATGGAATGTTGTTGATATAATCACACAGAAGCCTGAATCTATAAATTTAAAATTTAAACTTTTCTCAGTAAAAACCTGTAGCAAAAGCTGACACTATGAACCATTCACAATAGCCAAAGCCATCTCTGGAAAACGGACCCATCTAATTTGTACTCCCAATAATATTTTCAAACATTTTATCAACAATTATTTTTACACATCGTCTGCACTTTTCAGCTTTGCGGCCCATCCAAATTTATTTACATTATATACGCGCCTATTCACTTAAACATTCGACACTTAATGCTTCAAGGGCATTTTCCCTACGGACAATATTTTTGACAAAATGCTTAAAATCTTTTGTGATGATTTTATGAGGGCCGCGAACTCGATATTTAACTTTTCATATCCTCAACGCTGCAATACCGAAGCGCTTTCATTGCTTTACTGCCGCCACATATACAAGCAAACACACCCAATCGCACTCACACTCACACAATGGCATTGCAAACGTTTATTACGTGCCTCGTTAAGAGCATAATTGGGCGATTATGATTTTTTATTAGGCACTTTGCCGAAATGTGCAACAATTCAAAGGAAATTTTTCAAACCGTACGCAAACTGCTTCCTGTTGCCGTCGTCGCGCTTCGTGTTTGCCCCATCCGGCAATTCTGAAATTCAAATTTAGTACGCTGCCTTGTTGTTGTTGTTGTTGTTGTGTTTGTACTGTGTCTCCGAAATAAATGCGAGCTTGCGAGATTTTCATTTGCATTGACACCCAACAAGCAGCATTGGCGCAGCAGCGCACAACGCAGTCACAAACTTTTCGTATATTTTACGCATTTTGCATGCGTGAGTGCGGCGCAAATAAATTTAACTCGCTCCTTGTTGTTGCGCTGCTCGCATGGCAACACTGCGTCTTGTTGTCGGGGGCGCCAGCATTTCGATACGTTTCGCCGACACTCAACGACACCAATGTGTGCTGCGTTTGCGTCTCGTATGGAGTGGAATTGAAATTGTTCCAACAGCAGTCAACAAGGTAAGAATGTCGTGTAAAAAATATTTTCTGCAAAAATAATGAAAATGTATATGTAAGACGTTCAGAAAAGTGCTGCAAAATTATACAAAAAATATCGAGAGAATCGCATCGCCTCGAGAGCAAAATACAAAAATACGGCAAATTGAAATTTCTATGCAGCATTTCCGCAGGTTGTCGAAGGTCCTTCCGGACACCAATTCACCTGAGTGGTGTAGCGCGTGCAGCAGACAAAGTATGCAAAACATACATTTGAGTCGGTTTACTCATTCTAATACAATAAGTAAATTTTTGAAATTTTTTTGTTTTGGTGCCTTTTTTGTGCTTTTACATATTTGTATACAAGTTGTTGTAGAAATAGACAGCTTTAGTATTCTGTAAATCGCATTATGTAAAAACAGTCGAGTTACACTAAGTGGAATTATACAGATAAGATTTCGTTTTAACAACATTTCTCGGACAGTTTTGTGATTGCTTGACTCAGTTTTGTGGAATCGCTTGTCAACATTGGATACCAGAAAAAAAATATGCCTCATTTTACAGACTTTTCTCGCTACAGGCGAAGGTGTGATTTGATTATGCCAGATAGCGTTTGAAAGACAAGATTTCGTACTCCAGAAAACTCCAGTGTTGTGATTGTTTGACAATTTTGTGATTCTTGACTCAGATCACTCAAAGGTGGACATCCGCAAAAGGAAAATATGCCACATTTTACAGATTTTCTTCGATACAGGCGAAGGTATGATTGGATTATGCCAGATAGCATTTGAAAGACAAGTATTCTTAATCCAAAAAATTCTCAGACAGTTTTGTAATTGTTTGACTCAGTTTTGTTTGATCGCGTGTCAAAGGCGAACATCCGCAAAAGGAAAATGTGCCACATTTTACAGATTTTCTTCGATACAGGCACAGGTGGGATCGGATTATGCCAGATGGCGTTAGAAAGACAAGATTTCGCACTAAAAAACTTCTCAGACAGTTTTGTATAATTGTTTGACTCAATCAAAAGACATTTGCTAAGAGAAAATATTCCAAATTTTACAGATTTTCTTCGACAAAGGCGGTTAAAAATGTGAATAGACTCCACAGTCCTGATAGTAGCACAATTTTGGTTTCCTTAATTCAGTTCTAGTTATTTTGATGCAATCAATCGAGCAGCTGTTATGTCATTGCCCATCATTACAGGAACGACGTCTCCGGACCCTTGGAGACAGATTCTTCGGTGGGCTTACGGAAATAGCTAAAGCATGGATTACCGATCAGTTTCCTCGCCAAGACCAAATGGTTCTCAAAATATCCCGTCTGGTTCTGCAGGGATCCTAACCGATAGGGAAGGACACCGAAAAGAAAAGAATACAGGGATTCAGAATGGACCCAACGGGGTTTCCGGGTAGAAGTGCATGCCGCACACTTCTCTCTTTTTTAACCTAACCTATTATCCTATTTCCCAAAAATATTTATTTATCAAATTTATTGCAATAAAACTATTTGGTCACCTGTGGAAAAACAAGAAAAAGTATGAGCACAAGAATCTTTTTGTGTTGTTTACTTTGCAAGATTTTAGTAGAAACCATACAGATTCCATAATGAGCAGTGGCGCACATACGATTTCATTTTAGGGAAGTTGCCCTACAACTGCTGAATGCAACCCCATTTGAAACCCAATTTGCTACCCACAATGTTTGTACCAAGCAGATATTTTTGATGGCCCCAGTTAAACCCCGTTTAATTCTTAACGCCCCTTTAGCGAAGTTAGTGTTGTTGTTTTTCATAATATCTATTTGGGTCGTAAAAGTAAAGCATCCTTTGAAGGCAAAGTCCATTGGATACTAAAAAGGGTTTCTTGTCTTGCCAATAAAATGAAGTATTTTACCTAAATAACCCAAATTGCTTGTAATTAATTCACATTAAAATTGATTCCTTTATAATTCCATTTAAATTTGCTTTAAATTTCAATTAAGAATATTTGAAAGCAACCTTTCCTTGGTTCGTTATACGACAAATAGCTACGAGTACGGTAAACTTTGGACAAATTTGTCTCACTACTGCAGAATTTATACACATTGCGGAAATTCAATTAAAATTGCATTTAGAGGGGGAAATGGGGGATTGTGCATTTTGTAGAGTTTTGAACGGCATTAAATTGCAGCATAACGGTACTTGCAGTACGACCAGGACGCTGCCCCCTTAAGGCTATTTAGTGCTTACAACAGCTGACGGTTGTGCTTATGTGGGCACTTGTGCTCATACACTCACACACGGAAGAGAGCACATGGCGGTTATTTGAGCTCTGTGTGAGTGTGCGAGTGTCTGTGTGTGCGTTTGTGCATTGGCCATGCATATTCTATGCAATTTACTGCAAAATATCCAGTGGGAATCATTAATAGCAGTTTGCCGGCATTTTGATGTCGATGCTGCATGACGTGACTTTGGCCATGCTGCTTAATGCGGCTAAGCGACTCGGCTGCTTGTTGCTTGCACCCAGCGGACTCATTGACAGCTGGCTTTGGCAGCAAACGTCACTTGTTCGCCATTGGCACGAGTTGCAAATCAAAAGTGCGCTTAACACGGCATCGATGCGACTCTCAATGTTCGCAACAACAAAATGCTTAAAACGTTCATTGTCATTTGAGCCGATTACATACGCACGTACGAGTGTCTACTATGTGTTGGCATGTGTAAAAATATATTATGGCACATTAAATTATAAAACAATCAGCGCCATTCAGCGCTCGAGCGGCTGCAAGGTAAAAAATATAAAATGCGCAAAAAACACAATCGTTATGTGCCATAAAAGGCCACAAAATAGGCGCAAAAAATTGCCGTGAATGGCAGCGAGTTGCCGAAGATATTAACAATGTTGTTGTTGGATTGTTGGTATTTCGAATATTTACTGCCGCGCATATCAATTGAACAGCCACAACGTGTCGTGTCCTTAATAAATTTCATTATGAATTTCCTGCAATCGTTTATTACACACGCACACACACACATATATACATACCATATATAATACATACACAAATATATGTACGTATGTGCTCATGTTCACAGTTGTGCGTAAGGAAATTAACTTGCCAATTGTATGTTTATTGTTTGTGTATTGCCGAGAACAGTGGCAACACCTGCGCGCCGGCGTGTCGTCAGCAATTCCCTGCATTAATTACTTGGACATGCCAACAGCATTCGACGTTGCGCAGCGTTTGCGTTGTTGTTGTTGTTTTTGAAATGTTCATAACTATAGGACGCTTGTTGGTAATGCTGAAGTTGATTTTGTTGTTGTCGAATGGTGACCATTGTGCAAGTTTTTGATATATAACTTTTTGTTTTACTTTTTGATTAGTTTTTGATTCGTTTTTGATTTACTGAATAGTTTAATCGGTGTAACTAGATGTATGATCTGTACGACTAGACAAAGAGAGAATATGATGGGCTCAAGCAAAAGTTGCTAGTGAAAAGCTGCGTTTTAGCATCGGCAATCGTATGACGTAAAGCTTTTGAAAAAAAAGCTTTGAAAGAAATTGCTGTCACCGAAACACACTCATGAGAAGAGTTAAATTTTTCTGACGAGAAAAACAAGAATGGAAATATTTTACTGGTATTTAAAAAAAGACTTAAGTCCATTTTCATAGTGGCGAGTTTAGTCCTATCGAAGAGTAAGCTGTCGTTTTTTTATTTCACAGTAGTAAGTACTAGTAAGTTCTTGAAAAGTTAAGTTAAAAACTCAGAATTTAGGAGATTTAACTGTAGATTTCTCAACATATGAAAAGAAATGATTTTTTTCAAAAAGTGTTTTTTATACAATAATAATTGCAATATTTCGAATTTAATTTCAAAATTTACTTTTAAGTTTTGTGTGTAAATCTTTCACTCTGAAATAGAACAATTTTTTTACAAGGAGTTTACAATCTCAGTAAAAGTATACCGGCAGCCAACTCGTCACTGTGACTTGTAAATTTTACCAAAGCTGTTCTCAATGATTTTATAATAGACATAAATTATAATTTAGGCAACAACAAATTCCCTTAAGTAGTAATTTCCTAGTAATTTTATTTTAATTTTTAATAAAAATTTTAATTTCCTAGTATTATCTTTAAAAAAAACTAATTGCACTGATATTTGCCTAGGGATTCCTCGTTTAAATCTGAGATTTCGAACATTCAGCAAAGTTCAGCACCAAAATATGTCAGGTAAGGAAACATGTTTTGGATTTCAGTCTGTAGATTCATACATCTAAATTTTATTCTATTTCAAAATTCTGAAAGTTCAAAATAGAAAACTTAGTTAAAAGGAAACAATTTTTCTCTTTCATTTGATACCCCTATCTTCATCATTGCACTACCGCAAATATTTAAAAAAAATATTTCCAATGTGTATGTCCTTAAAATTTTAAAGTCCTTTAAAAAAAACTTTGGGTCAGAAAATGAAAAACTGACTATGCCAGATTTGGATGGGTCTCAGCAAAAAAAAAAATTGTTTCGCACGGTGTAATAAATGTAAAGTTGGTGTTTTCACTCAGTGCATCATAACTTTTGCCGTTTTTCTTTCAATTCTATTGATGTTAGTCTTAATATTTACTCAAATTATATATATTTCATCTGAGATTTTAAAACCAGAGAAGATAATTCATTTGATCTATAAAAAGAACACTCAAAAATTTATGAATTTTGGAAATGGTCGAAAAATTTTTTACAACTTTCACTGTCAGTAACTTCTCCAATTCTCATCTGATTTGGACAATCTGTATATCACTAGAAAGGCTAAGGTATTATCTTAGTGTTAGTCGGATGATTCGTTTACGAGATATATGCTCATAACTGAAACAAAAGGGAAAAAACTGGTTTTTCGAAACTTTTTCGAAAACGCTTCTTAAAAAAATGTTTAGTTAGTTTAAAATATACTTTTGTTTTTAGGTGCATGCGGTTAACCCATTTTTTGTCGAGTAGTGTTATCGGTCTAAACATATTTAAAAGTATTTTTAAAATATTTATATTTTTTTTCATTCAAAAAATATGATTTCATTTTTAGTCGAACATACAAAACAATAAAAATGCTTCACAGCCTTAACAGGAATAGTTAAAATGAAAATGTATGCTTTTTCAAAATTATTCAGGTGGCTGCGATTCTTAAATCACTGAAGCCAGCGACATCAAATTCTATAATTTTGTAGTTTTTGGTGTTTCTAAAAAAAATTGCAAGTTGCTGATATTCCAAATGAAACTCTATTAAGTTTAAATTAAAAGCTGAGCTTTGAAAAAGTATACTTTTTTAAAAGTGTTCAACTGCTTGCAGATCTTCTAGCAGAAGATCGGCCTAATGCTGTTTTTGAATTCTTTTGCTTTTTAAAAATGCGCTCAAAGTTGCAGATATTTCCCGAAGAAGCAGAAAACTTATTTAAATTTTAGTTAAAAGGTGACTTTGAAAAAAATTGAATTTAATTGAATTTTTAAATCGTCTACCTGTAGCGTCTAAGCCAAAACGTTCAGCGACCTCAAATTACATTCATA
This sequence comes from Melieria crassipennis, assembly GCA_963668005.1. Classification (NCBI taxonomy): domain Eukaryota; kingdom Metazoa; phylum Arthropoda; class Insecta; order Diptera; family Ulidiidae; genus Melieria; species Melieria crassipennis. The sequence continues at coordinate 29,673,267 of OY764962.1, read as the reverse complement.
TTAATGAGGGTTTTCATGAGATATCGGCAACTTTGAGCCTTTTTTTAAAAGCTTAACGGTACTTAACCTTACACCTTAATAAAGTGTGATTCATTTTGTAGCAGCACTTTAAAGGTGACTAACTCAAAGCTATAATATTACTTTGAAAAAACGACAATTTTTCAAAATCGTTCAACTGCTTACTGCTCCTAAAACAATTTTAATCTCAAATATGGGTTATCTTGAATTCTGGCTCTCAAATAGAACTCATAAGCTTTCCAAAAAAAGGCTCAAAGTTGTCGATATTCTACGGGAAACTCTATCAAATTTTAGTTGAAAAGTGACTTTGAAGAATTTTGAATGTTTTTAAATCCCTCAACTGCCAGAAAGTTCAGTGACCTTAAATGTCACTCATATTAATTAGGTTGAGATATCGGTAATTTTGAGATTTGCTTCAAAATGAGTCATACTTCAATAGTAAAGTAGTGAAGTATGATTTATTTTCAGTAGTTCAGTAGTGAAGTATGATTCATTTTGTACCTATGTCAATAAAGTTAAGGCCCGCTCAAATATGCTGCTGTAGCTTCTCAACCAGAAAGTTCAGCGAGCTTAAATGTCATTCAAATTAATCAGATTTTACTTGAGATATTGAAAACTTTGAGTTTATTTTCAAACGGTTAAGATTTTTACTACAAAATGATTCAAACTTAAGTAGTAAAATGATGGAGTATAACTCAATTTGTAGCAGAAGTTTTAAGCTTTTAGAAACAAGCTCAAAGTTGCCAATATCTCGCGAAAAATTTTATTAATTTGAAATTGAAAGAAGACTTGGAAAAAAATTGACATTTTTAAAATCACTAAACTGCTTGTAGCTGCAATACCAAAAAGGTCAAGTCAAGCTCAAATATATATAATTTTATAGTTAAACTTTCTAGCTGTCCAAATGTGGGCTAAAAGTTGCCGATATCAAAGGGAACACTTTATTGAATTTAACCCTCAAATGCATGAATTATTTTCACGTTTGCTAAATAAAAATAGGTTTTTCTTTTTAACACAGAAAACCACTGAAAAGTGAATTGAATATTAATAAACTACTAAATATAAGCAAACAGATTTCGAATGTGCTTGTCGTTTCAAATATTATATCGAGGTTTAATTTGAAGATATATACAAATATGTTAGTGTGCCTAAAGGCATCAATATGCATTTGAGGGTTAAGATGAAGGAAGACTTGGAAACATTTTCGTTCAACTGTCTGCAGCTCTGAAACCAAAGATCCAAGTGATCTTAAATATCTCTGGCTCATTTTCTTCTCAGCTTCTTTAGCTGGATTCAAATGCAATGTCGAGTATCTCAAGGAAAAACTTAATAAAATCGGAGATGATTGAAAATAATGCTTGGTTTTTACATATCTTGTAATTTTCCTCCAAATGCAGCTTTATTTATGAAATTTTGTAGCTCGATTGATCTATTCTAAACTCATTTTACTTTATTAAATATTTTCTAATGACAAGGCAATTAGTATTTACAAGGAAAATATGTTCAAGTTATGAGCACCTGGCAACAGTAAACAAACTGCTGGAAAAAATGTAAGGAAATTGTTGAAGTGGCCAGCTCAATTTACATACACACATACGTAGCTATGTGCGGATTAAAACACGTGTAAAGTTATATGGATGGGAGAAAGCGCTTAAGAGTGCAGACAGCGCGCTTTATTGGGCATTTATGCATACATAAGTAAATCTGCGCACATCTTTACATAAATATATGTATGTATATGTATGTATGTACTCGTAAGATATATATGAACGTACGTTCATGTCGCTGTGTATTGTAATGTAATTTATATCCGATTACTTGATGTTATGTATAAATATTTTAAATTGAGGCCAATTGTAGCACTGCACATAAACGTTCGGAGAAATGCGCTTCTCGTAAGCTATTGAAGTGAGAGAGAATTTTTTTTTTTATGAAAAAGACAATAATGCAAATTGAATTGGTTGAAATTAAGTTAAAACAACGAATAACTTTCGTGCGCGAAAAATCTGCTCGAAGGGTTGAATTGTATACTTTATATGTATACAATTTTGCATGTCCTTCCCTTGTACTGAATATTAAATATACTGCGGCTTACGGTTCAGTGCAATTCTGTTTCTTTTTTCAAATTTAACTTGTGATGCTGTTGTGTCGCCTAAAGGGGTCACATATACCTGCGCGCGCTGAAAACACAGTCAATTTTTTAAATTGTTATAAGAATAATTTAATTTTTAAAATTTTCTCGATTTCTTTCTACGCAAGAATACATATGTGACCCATTGAACAATGTTTTCAATGCATATACAAATTAAAATAAAATATTTTTCAAAATAAATTTCTGTCTGCCCAAAAACCCAAGAAATGCTCTGCGCACGCTTTCAAGGACAACCCAACTTTTTTTCTTGTAGTTGCAAAAACTCTCGTTAGCTCCCATGCCAAAGCAGATAAAACAACTAGAGACATTGAAAATTCTTGTTGTTGTTGTTTTTACTTTTGCAGGTCTTCAAAGTTTTCACTTGGCTGCCGAGTCTACTTATGCGCGCACAACAATTACACAGCTGTCGTTCATTTTGCATGCAGCAACAAATTTAGCTTTTTATTTTTATTTTATTTATTATTTTTATTTAACAAAAACAATACACAAACACACACACATAGACAGACGCTTTTTGCTTGAGAACTCAATGCACATACGACAGAGCAGTCGCAGAGTGACGCGCATGCCGCCGATTTGCTCAAAAGTTGACAGTTTCAAGCGCGCGTCTGCAGCATAAAAAAGCGTAATGAAGCAGGAGAAGGTGTCAACAGCTGCGGCAAGGCACCCGTTCACTTTGAGCGCTCGCTAATAATTAATCAAAGACATATGTCAGGCCGCTACGAGCATTCGCTTAAATACACAAGCAACACATACACAGATGTGTTTGTGTGTGTGTGTGTGTATGCGTGTTTGTGTTGTTGAAATATGTGTGCGAGCGTTGAAAAAAGCGCACAGATAACGCATAAAAAATGCATTAAATTTTCGTTCATGCGGCGATGGCTTCTCATACTCGATACATTTTTGTTGTTGTATTTAAATTTGTTTTAAAGTGCATGTGTAAGACAACAAGTTTAAATATTGATGATACCACAGTGAAACTTTTTTGTTGGAAGTAACATACGACCACCACAAGTGTCAACACTTAAGTAATTGCAAAGTCGATTGTCAATGGGAAAGAGGACACGGGGCGTATGAGTAACATTAATTGAACAGCGCTGCAGCAACTTAAGGCGGTGCGATAAAAGTGGCCTTAAGTGTGAAAAGATGAAAGCTGAAAGTGAAAACAACAACACAGAGCTACTTAGTGGCCTTTTGTCGTTAGCACCTGCGCTGCCCAGCTGCGGCTTAAAGGCTTCAAGCATAAATTTTGCGCGAGGTTTCATGAAAAATGTGATAGTTAACGTCATAAAATTTGTACATATGTACATATTATGTACTTATATAATTTTATATACCATTATGACAGGCACATACTCGTAAAATATTGCTGCTATGTATAGGCGTCGAAGTCTGTTCGCCGTCGGGTCAAGTATGTGTCGAATTTCTCACATTTTGAGTAGAAATTAAATCACGGCTTTGTGGCTTTTGGCAGCAAATTTATGAACCCATCGAACCTGCAACGTATGCCAGCACATATGTATGTATGTACACATGTTTGCCAACATATAGCGTCTCTATGTGCATTGACGTGTGTTACAGCTCGTAAAAACTTGCACGCTCTGCGCCGCCGTGGCCGTGCCATGACACCCTGTTGACATTCTTTATGTACACAAATGATTTATTATTGCTCGCTGACGTCACACATACATATCTACACCTATACGACGAGGCTGTGTGCGTGTTTGGTTGTCGGCGTGCTTCATGCATTTGGGGGCAGCGGCTCAAGGTGTGAACTTGTCAATTGCTTTTGTGGTGCGTGGCTTGCTGTTTGGTTTTATGTGTGTGTGTGTGTGTGTCTAAATGTGTGTATTTGTGCTTGTATTATACTAGAAACAAATGCCTATAAAAATATTTATCGAAATTTCATGTCTTTTTGGTTGTAGTGAAATATGTTGAGTTGAGAAAAGCGCAAAAAAGTGAAAGATTTATTAAATGTTGGTATTGCGTGTTATTGTTCTGACGTTTTTCTAGGCTGTTTGTGGAGAAATAATTGGATGACAATCACTTTTTGTGGTAACGATGCTCTCTTATTAAATTTGTCAATGAACTGTCGCAATATTAATGTTACAAGTTGCTTCTTTCATTGTTAAAGCAAATAATGGCTTTGACGTTCAGAAATTTGTCTTCTCTTATTCGTTTATATTAAAATGATATATGCCATTTTTATGCTAAGCTTCTATTAAATTTGCAATGCTTTTCACTATCACCAAATAAAGTTACTTATAAGTGGAAAAATATTCACGATTTTTTAATTCTATGTCTGAAATTTTGAGCTATGACTAATTTTATAGGAGAAAAATTTTTGTAGTGGAAAAAGTTGCAGCGGACTCTACCAATAGTGGTTAGAGATTTTAGCTGAAAACTCTCATATCTGTTGGTTTTTTTATTCACTTGTAGACTTCAAATAATTCATGACCAAAAGCCAACCAGTTTTAAAAAGACAACTTATTAGAATTTGAGGAAAATGTACTTAAGAACAAACATTTCTCTAGTGGTCCAAAAGAGATGTCTTACTTAGACGACTAGATTTGCGAATATGGAAAAAGGCTAAGTACAGAACGCAATCCTTGGAGACAACGCACGACCACCATGAGCACCTCTTGGCAGAGGAGGTAGGGAGTACAAAGCATTTTCTATGCATATGTCCTGCCTTCGCTAGGATGACACTGCTTGACACTTTGTATTCTCACATGTTATGAGGAAGGATGCAGTCGAAACTCTTGCTCCTTGTGATCGACAGCAAAAACAGTTTAAAAAATATTTTGCAAAGAGAACGAATAACTCCTCTGCTCTCATCCTGATCCTTAGTTTTAAGTACAATGTGCTTCTAAGTTTGAATGCTTGAGAAATGGACATTTGATATCCTCGGTTGTCATTCACATCTATCTATCTATGGAAAAGGATATCTTTTCAGATGATTATTTTGGTATTATCTACTCTCTAAGTATGTAAAAGAAATTTCGTTATAATATTAATTCACAATTATTCTGGAAAATATTTGTTTCTTGTATCGTAGTATTAAAATATGGTATCCTTCTTTGGTTCTCATGTCTTTCAGTATTTTAAATATGAAGATCTCTGGTGTCTTGTTCGGTTTTCTTCCTTCGTTCTCAAGTCGTTTATCTTTCAACCCTTTCGGGTCAATTTCCGCATTTCTTGAGATAAAAATTTTTCTTTCAAAATAGTGACTCCCATTGAACATTTAACAATAAACTGCAACAAAATATCCAAAACATCATTTAGGTTGAGAATTACAGCTCAATCAATTTTGCACGATATATCGTACAATGGTCCGCAAAGGAGTAAAATGCATGCCATTTTTTTCGCTTTTTAAGTTTTATGAACACTTCATTGATTTTTTGGATAGAAACATAAGTAATAACAACAGAAGATCAAAACGTGATTTCATTTTGATCGAAACTTATATAAATTATATATATTTAAACAATTGAGTCACATTTATTCGG